>OX463780.1:34076646-34434460 GCA_949825025.1 Siphlonurus alternatus
GAAGAAGATTAGCTTCTAGTTACTCAGTTCGTTCTCGTAAAGATCGAGTCATGATATGTGAGTTTATTAATAACTCGAACTCATCCTGCAACACTGAGAAGAAAAATTTCCGTAAAGAAGATTATTTCATTGGAACGAAATAGTTTTCTGTATGCTCTATATAGAAGTTTCAGGTACAAAAATCTAAATATAATAAACATAAATTATAACCCTGAAATTCATATGATTACAGCTTATTTTTATTTAAAACCTGTTAATGACAGTTAAAGAATATCAAACTATATAAAATATTATATATACATTATTAAAGGATGTTGTTTATATAAATGTTGCTATTTTCAAAATTATATTAAGTGAATCGTTACATTGTTTAATTATTATTAATACTTGACTTGATTGATTTTTTTTTAAAAATACTAAAAAGTTAATTATTAATTTTAAATTTTGTCGTAACTGCTGAAAATGATACCATACATTCTGAAATAATTACGATTAACATTGCATTATGCTATCGTTTAATCTATCTACATTTTAAAGAAAATCAATTTTAACTTGTAAGTAAAAAAAAGTGACTCATCAATTGGCACTAACAATTAGAACCTAATTAACTTTACAATGTTAAAAATTTTACAAAAAAAAAATATAAATAAACGAGTATCAATACAATATTTGAGAATGCTAATTATTTTAATGAGTGTAGATGTTAATTTTATCTCTCAGTAAATATGTCAACTGCTGGAATGACTAGGTTCGGGGAGTTTGCACTGTAGCATTTGTGATGATCGCGTCACTCTCTCGCTAGCTGTAAGTCCACCGTGTGCCAAATGGACGTTGCTACTGAGATGGTTCTCCTCATTGCCAGGCAAAGTTGCAGAGTCCGTGGTCCCTCGCGGGTCTAATATTAGCGTGCCGACCGAAATATCGCCGCCGCGGCCGTCGCTATACTGCTGCCAGATAGACCCAAACGTTGGGTCATCCTTGCCGGCCATATAGCTCGATCATCACCATCTTAACCAGGACATTTGCATTCCATTCAGTACATTGAATACATGTCATAAATATGAATAATGTATTATAGAGCATACGCTGTGAGATTAGCATAACTCTGTCTACTTATTATAATAAAGTGTAATTTAATTGTTGTATTTTTAAACATATTTATAGCTGGTATGTTTTGTTAATATTTATGTTCCTATTTCCGGTCTCTAAATATTTTTATAACGTTTATTTAGAATTATTCTGACATCATTTAACATTTTTAATTATATGATATAAAAGTTTAGTAATTTTTATCAGTCGATTTGTTTTAGAAAAAATAATCAAATTAGTGAAATATTATATTTTTTTTCAGAATAATTGTGATATGCTTCTTAAAGAAATTGCTTTAAAAATATCAGGCTATAGTAGGTTTTTTGCAAGAATTATAAAAAGTAAAAGATAAACGAAAACAATAACAATTTTCTGGCGACTTAAACTTACATTATATACTCTATTTTTTTGTGATGTATGAATTATTCATTTTATTTTACCCTGAATGAAAAATAGGATCTATTTACAAATTTTGACCGTGAATATAATATTCAAACATAAGCTGTCTCATGCAGTCTGTGTTTCAACATTTTTGATCAATTATAGTAAAAGTTGTATTGAATGGAGTATTAGAAAAATTATTTATTGATTGGTTGGTATTTTGAGGCAACATTTTGGTCATGTATGCCCCCACTAGAAAAAATACATTGCATAAAATTTGTAGTATAAAATAGAAAATACATAAAATATGTTCTTTACTTTGAACTTCGAAGTGGTGTTTGACCTTTAATTTTCATTTTCGTCTTGTAAATGTTTTAAAGAAACAAACAAGGTTAAAGGTGATGTTAAAACCAGCTAATGCGTTGTTTACTTTTATGTGAGCGCTTCTATTCCATTTATAATTCCACCAGGGCAAGTACAGTCATTAACAATATGCTTTTTATATTTTTACTTGCGTCACTTAACGAGTACAAGAAATAAGGTTGTTAAATTGTTTAGCACTTTAAAAAGATCTCATGCGCAAGTGCACAAGAACTTGGAGAACAAAACCCCCTTAAAGCAGTTTTTTTTGTATGGAAATAATTGGACCTCTCGAAATGTAATTTACTTTTCTGACAGCCATTCTTCATTTTTTTTTTCCCCCCTTTCAGGAGAAATCTAACGACATAAAGACTCTGTAATGTTTTTACAACTTAACTCTCCAGAGAAATAAAAAATTATTTCAACTTCAAAATGGTTTTCCAAATAAGCTCCCTTTTTTTACGTAAATAAAAATTACTAACTTTGAAATACAAGCAAACATTTCTCTTTAAATCATTTTATTATAATTATGAAACGAAACTACCTTAATTATTAATATAACATCATTAGAGTACTTAAAAAATCTTACTAGAAATTATTTCTTGCTTTGTATTTTACATGTACATCAACCATGGCATTTATACAGTGAATTTTTGCGTCCTATGTTAACGTAAGATAATTCTCGAAAACTTTAAACACGTATTCGCTTGTTACATAAATATATATAGCAAATAATTAAGTTACTACATAAAGCTAGTGCTGGATGTAAAAGCTGCGAATATGTTATGTACAATGTATAGTTATATTATATATCCTATATATTTAGTCATGTATCCAACAACTGGAACTTCTGTATTTGATCCAATTAACAAATCAAACCAAATTTATCATGCATGTATAGCAATTTAGCATTGAATTAATAAGAAAAATAATGTACAAAAAAATGATAAATAATTTTTTTCCATCGATTGAATGTTTTATAGAGCAAAAAAAGTTATCTCATTATCTTAAATATTATTTATTTTTATGAATTTATATTAAGTCTGTATAGTTGGATAACTAATAATTTGTTTGTATGAACTATTGTATTCTTTATAATTTATATTATAATCGGATTACTTAACCTGTAGTCTGTTATTTAAATAAATATAATAAATAAATTATATATATGATGAAGCTATTCTAACAAACAGCCCAGCTGACTTACCCTGGGTACGCTGCCGTCAAGGCCGGTGACAGACGCCACGGAGAGGGGTCTTTGTTGCGGGATGGCGCGCCCTTTCTCGCGAAGGGCAGGGTGCAGCATGTCAGGGTGCAGGTGTGGGGGACGCTCCGGCCTCAGATGTCCTGCGCACCAAAGTAAACACCAAGTGAGCACCAGACAAAAGTAAAAGGTTCATTATATGGGAGTAACATCCCGTCGTTAACCTCTACAAACAAATATATATTTCAGGATATATATCAATAATAGGTAAAAAAAAAAAAAAAAAAAAAAAAAAAAAAAAAAAAACTATATAATCGAGTAGAAGAAAACAATAATGAAATCCTATAAAAAGATCTGAAGTTGCATTATTAGCTCAAATATCAAATAAAAGTTTTAGTTCCTGATACTTTGAATCTTTATTGTTACTTTTTATAACAAATTAATTTTATTTTAATTATATTAACCGGCATAATTGATAAGTTATAAATTAGAAATAATACATGAGGCACATCATATTGCGAGATTATAATTATATTATCATGTTACTATGATGAACCGTTATATTGTGAAGTAACAAGGTATCGTTATTTAATATCAGCGCATCGTATACAGCCTTAAATTACATAATGACAGTGTGACATGATAGCAAGATTACATTGCAGTGTGGAAATCGATATTCTAAACATTGTCACGATCTTACAGAGATCACTTTCTATAAAATTATAACTTATCAAATAAAATTAATCATTGAAGCTAATTTAAAAAGAGTATTTTCAAAATAATAATTATTAGACATTTAACACAAAATAGTAATAAATCTTTTTATAGTTTTCTAAGAACATTTTCTGAAAATACATCATCATGTGTTTTCATAAAAATTCTTGGAGAAAGATGACAAGTTAAACCTAAAAATTTACCATAAAAACTTGTTTATTGAATCACACCCACTAAATTAACGAAAATAGATTTCGGTTTAGTATAGTGATCTACTTTTTATTATTAGTAACATCAACAACAAATTCACACAAGATTTTAAGATTGTTCATGCTTAAAATTATTTTTCCTCTACTATAAGATCACTCGTCACATGCAATGTTAGTGTTTAATTTTAAAAAGGTCCAGTCTAATTGATGGCAATCGATGATTTGTTTAAGGTGATTGACAGATTTGGGTTATAAGAACAAATAAGATAATATCACCCATGGACAACCTTAACAATGAATGTTATATTATTTATGTTTATGGTTCTACATAAAGATCTGTTGAAACAAAGGCGTGGTCCAGTTTTTCTTCTTCACGTTTGTTTTTTCTTTCTTCTGTCTCTCATCAAAACGTTTAATTATTGTTAGTAGGAGTTGTCAGATGTTAAGATCTTGTTCTTAGAGGTGTCCAAGTTATGACTGACACACTCTCATGCCCTACCAGTAATACAGGGATAAATATTATTGTTGCACATTTATTACTGTTGATTCATATATATTTTCAGGAAAAAAAATGCAAAGAATTGTAGTACGAATGTTTTTTACTGTAGTAATTGACCGTATTGATAAGCTATAGTGAAGTATTTATAAACTAGAATAGTATTTTAAGAGACATTCAGGTCAATTTTGTATGGCAATTTAAAAAAAAAAAAAGAATAAGTAGCTAATTTGCTTCGCTCACTTAGTAAAAACTAAAAAGAATAGAGGAACGGCACACGGTTGGTGAATTAAATAACACCCTTTAACTGCAGCTAACAATGAACTTATGAATTTAAAAAAACAGGCAGTAATAAATAATGTTTTTAATATTTCTCAGGTCAGACGTACAGGTTTGTTAGTTAAATTCATTTTTATTAGTTTTATCATGTTTTATGCACATAAAAACAATTGAAACCATCATGCCAACACATTTTTTTTTTTAAATCTTACTAGCAGTTTTCTCAGGAAACAATCTCATTTGACGTTGAGTTCCCAATGAACTCAGCTGTACTCCAAAATTTCTTTTCAGACACGCTGAGTTATTATAGGTTCTGATTTCGTCAAGTATTTGCTTGTAGTTTTTGGTAAGCTTGACATTTTCCTTGATGACCGCCGTGATATCGAGACCGCAGGCACTAAACACCTCGTCTCGACACCTGTCCACCACTGCCTTGGGCAAGTGACCCTGCTCGTACAGAGCGTTCGCTAACTTCGGATCCTCGGCGTTGTATCGGTGCAAAATGTCACCGCACATTTCAGTGAGGACCTGGATTGCGTTCACATCAGTCTCGAAGATGACGTTACAACACTGTGAATCTAGAAACAAATCTCATATTTGCATCTGTGTGATGATCCCAAAATTTTGTATTTAACATGGACAGTATAAGCACGCCCCGTCCCCTACTATTTTTTTTTACCTTATATATGAGCCTTATGTGGAATTTTTTTCAGTGTCCGCGCATGGTTCATATATAATATATGTATACTCTAATACTCTTTTGATGCAATGTTATTCTGTTTGTGCAATGACAATAACTACAGCATAGAAACAATATGTTGTGAAATTTGAGATTATTTTATATCATAGTGTATATTATATAGCCACGAGAAAATTATGGCAATTTTGTATCGAGTGCGTATGCAACACAAAATTTATCAATTAATGGTTAACTGACTAAATGCGATTGATTTAAATTAATTTTCTTTTCTGTAAATAAACTAGCTACTACGACAACAAAAAAGGGCATTTTTTTATATTTATTACGTCATTATAAAGCGGAGCACATAATTATGCAATTTTAACATAATTATCTATTAATTAGCATGGCATATTTTCCTAATATCCCAATACCATCTGAAAAAAAAATAGAAATGCAAAATTTACAACAAATTTATTGTATGTACTTACATCTTGATTATTATAAAATTAAGAAAGTATATAAGCCTCCCATGCATTCTTTTAGATAGACACAATTTAAAAAATAACAATTAATTATATTACATAGGATAAAAATATGACTAACGAGAAAATAGCATGTCAAATAGCACGTAAGCAGTTCAAAGTTGTTGTTTTGTTGACTGTAGGTATAATGTACATTTTTCATTTATGGAGTTTTTATGAACTCCTGTGTATATATATTTACTTCAACATTTAAAAATGTAAGGCTTTATTTTCAATTATATACATGCAGTTTTTCTATAAATATTGTGACAACTTAATGGAGCAATTGAATTAATAATTAGTGTAAAATTGCGTATAGTGTGTATTCAAAACATTCTCTACTTCCATTAATCTACTGAAAATTAAATAAATTTCGCATCGCGCGCAACACCCTCAAAGTATGCAACTGTTTGAACTGCTGAGATTTGCAGGTTGCGTTTTAGCAGAGAAAAAAAATATATAATAAATAGCATATTCACTATATTCAGGTGGACAAATAGTTATATGTATTATAAGCTACGTAATTTTGAATCTGTACCAAAAAATGTTCTCCTTTCAGAGTAAAAATAGAAAGATGTTGTATATATATTTTTATAATTCTAAGCTCAAGGACCTGTCTTGTAGTTGGCTTGAGATATCAACTGAATGTAAATATAGATTGTCTTTATGTTTTTTTACAAGTTAAATTATGTACTGTGAAATTTAAAATTTGATCTTGAAAATTGAAAAAATAATGAACTGGTACAGACGGGATACAGATGAAATAATTTACCCTAATTTCAAGCCATTTTTAACTTTCAATATAGTAAAAACACTAACTAATTTTATGAAATTATATAGCAATAATAAATAAATATATTTTTTTTTGCATACCTTGCGAAGTATCCACTGGAGGCACACTCGTTTGAGGCGGAGTACCACTGATTGAAGATAGTAACATTGGATAAAATATTTTTGGCCATAATACTGCAAAACATCCCACTACAATCGCTAAGATGAAGATTGTTTTGCCTGTTCCAAACTCAGCCATCGTTCGTTTTTGTTCGTTTCCTTTTTTTTATGTAATATGTCGTAAGTTGAGGACTCTTGCTGACCCCCCAGTGCTGGGGCGGGCGGCACTCGACTCAGACTGAGTTGCAGGCTCTGCACGCCGAGGGAGGCTCGCTCGCGATCGATACATTTACCTCAGTCGCCGCCACAGCGCTACGAACATGGACGTTGCAAATATAGTTACGCCTTCAACACCTTATTTTATGCATTATACGTGCAATATTTTAAAGTATAATAAAATTTACCGTCAAATTTACAAAATATGATCACATATTACTTTAACACTAAAATTTTAATTTTTTCAGAGGATCTAAAAAAACACCCGCAAGCCTATATATGAACAGAATAATAAAGGTCACCTGAATTCTGAAACATTTAACTTCCTTCTGGCTACTTCCGGGAGTGATCTTACGATTGTTGAACTATATATATTGCATTTATAAATAATACTGTAGTATATCTGATTGAGACAGATTCAAGGATGAGCTATTTTACATATTAAGTTGCATCATGTATATGAGAATTTCGTGAACATGAAGAAAGATAATACATAACATTTTAGCATTTTGTTTTACACGATCATATTGGGGGGAAGGGGGGATTCTATGATCATGATGGGACGGATGGAGGCGATTATAAATAATACATCCGCGCTCATTTCTCTTTTTATTTAACATAAATGAGCATCTACATCGGAGGTGTCTATGGACGCTATACGCACTGCAAATACACGAGCTAGAACAGCGCATGCCTCAACACTCAGACGCTCACGCAGAAGCATCAGAGACTCAAAGCAATAGAAAATACATCCAAATTTCAAAAGGTGTTAATTGTCAGTAGTGGAGAATCAGACACGGCTAATTCGTAGTGTAGTTTAGAAACCCGTGAGATTATTTATATATAATTAATATAATTATTATACAATATTTTTTAGAACTTTTAGAAGAGCTATAGATGAGCAACAAAAATACTTTAAAATGTTTTTAGATCTGTAATTAATCATCAATTTCATTGCAGCTAGTGTTTCAACAATTTATTGCATGCTATTAATTAAATTAACAATTAAATAATACATATATTGCAATATGTATGTGTATTTTATAAAAGTGCAACATATATTATATATAGTGCAAAATAATACTAAAAATGTATGCTTATTTAATAGACGACTTGCAAAACCCCACTTTTAGCAAAAAGTAAACAAAAAAAAAGTGACCCCCAGTTCATTGTTGTTTTGATTATGTGTATAAATTTTGCTTATACATTGGACCTTATGGGAAATTGACGATATTTACACACAGATTTCAATATCTTACAAACGTACGATTCTAAATATAAAAATATCACCAGAATCTGCAGTTGTTGGCCATTTTTAATGCTGAAATGCGTATTAGAAGAAGTTTTCTTTACTTTAATATATATGGTAATTTTTATATGATACCAAATCAGCCAATTGCATGGGGGAAGATGCGTAACCAAGGAAGCTCCAGAGGTGATTATTGCAACAGTTAAAATCAACAAACTGGAGTTTGCCTAGTTCCGTATCCTCCCCCATGCAATTGGCTGATTTGGTATCATGTAAAATTTACCATATTAAAGTAAAGAAAACTTCTTCTGATACGCATAATTACGCATTTCAGCATTATAAATGGCCAAAAACTGCAGATTCTGGTGATATTTTTATATTTAGAATCGTAGGTTTGTAACATATTGAAATCTGTGTGTAAAAATCGTCAATTTCCCATAAAGTCCAATGTATAAGCAAAATTTATACACATAATCAAAACAACAATGAACTGGGGGTCACTTTTTTTTTGTTTACTTTTTGCTAAAAATGGGGTTTTGCAAGTCGTCTATTAGCGTAATTCATATAAGTTAATATAGCACCACATGCATAATATATTTTAACCATAAAGATATAACGGCGCCGAAATGGGCATGCCATGGTATATATATCATGTGTAATATACGTTGATCTCACAGTCAGACGCGTCTGTAAAAGCTATATAGAAGTTTTATGATTTTATTTAAAGTAGAGTGAAAGATTTCATATTTTGGAATATTTTATTTTCTAAAAATAGTTTAAGCTGCCTTCTATTTTGAGAAATGAAAACCAAAAAATTCCATACGTAATCTAGCTATGATGAATTCTTTAATGGATTTTCATATATGTATATTTTTTTTTACTGAGCCGTTTTTCAGAAAAAAAAATATTGAAATTTTTGCGGGTTAATTACCATAAAGATTTTCAAGATTCTTTTCCGGAAAAACGGCTCTGTAATTTTTTTATTATTATTATTATTTGAAAATCGGAAAATCCATTAAAGAATTTATCATAGATTACGTACGTATTTTTTAATTGGTACCATAGCTAGTTCAGACAAAGTTGGAGTAAAAAGCGGTGTTCTGTTCCATAATAAGGTTGCATAATTATGTGTTATAAAGGCCTCCGACACACACCAACTTTGGGAATTTTTTGAGGTGAAGCTATTTGAGATCAGGGCCGTCCCATGCGCACGGTGCATACGTTTAATTTTTTCTGCTCTATTATAGAGTTTTCCGTAAATTAATAGCCACGGCTTAGAAAAGCTGCGCAGAAACGAGTTTTAAATGTTAGTAGTCTACTGCGCATGGCTCTGCGAAGTGTGCATGATAAAAAAAGCTTGAATCCAAATGAAGCTGCGCAAACGCTAGGTGACTAATCTGCGCACAGCCAATAGCAACTTTGTATGCTTTATGAACAAAGATACGAACTTCTACCCCAGATTGCTTGCGAATCGCAGTGTTTAAAAATTCTTTTAATACGTTACTGCAACCGGTTTGGCTTGTAGTATTGCAAATAAATATCAAATTTGAGATGAGATAAAAAGCAACGTTCTCGCTAATGTTGAACAAAAATTCTGCTCCGGTAGGGGCCCCTCGTGCAGCAAAACAGCTGTTTTGAGCTCACTAAGTGACGTCACCTTGGGTGTTTTTGGCCAAAATGCGCAGATCAGTCCAAATTCGTAGGGCTGATGGACCTATCTATTATAGTTGTATCATGATTTGAGATGGATTTTTTTGGTTTTCATTCCTCAATAGAGGGCGAGTTAAACTAGTTTTAGAAAATAAAATATTCAAAAAAATAAAATAGCTCACTATATATATATATATATATATATATATATATATATATATATATATATATATATATATATATATATATATATATATATATATATATATATATATATATTATACTTTAACTCGGTCCGCATGCTATTTAAGGCCGATGCACGTAGTAGAAATACTAAATTATAGTTTTCTTGTCTGTATATAACCACGGGCATTTTATCGATTTTATGACAGTTTCTGGCCGTTTCTGCGGTTTTAATTAATGTAGCAGATGCAGATTTATAAAGGTCTCTGATTTTGTAGTATTCCCCATGTATTCCCTGTGTTCCTCTTAAAATTTACGCGCTCTGGGATTTAATTTTTCTTTTTTTTTTTTTTTGCAGTTTTGGTTTTATCAGTTTTATTACGATTCGGCAACGTTGCATAAAATTTTGCCGGCATGCTGCGTCCATCAGCTGTTACCGTTCTTGTGTGTTTACGATTTATTTCTAACAAAATACTGAACTTTTATGTACTTTAAACACCATCATAACAATCTTTTAACAAATCTACAGAATATAAAGTCTGTATTCGTTGTATATTTCAAATATAACAACACTTCTAAGTATCTCTCTCAAACTCATGTATTTTCAGTTTTGACAGCATCGAGTCATTTTTTATTCAATGCATTAGCCTACTGAATGCACACAATATTTTTCTACAATCAAGTAACTTTTAAGAAATAGGTACAAAGGTTTTGGTAATGATTTTAAACACTTAATGACTTAATGCCTGTTGATAACTTCTAAGATCAGTGTAGGCTAGCATTAAAACATAGTTTGCAAGACAAAAAATTCAAATGGCTCTCACAGTGAAAGAATTGACAACTTTGCTTGGGTAAGTTCTATAGTTCCTTGTTCCTTAATTTCATTTCCTTGGTGGTGATTTACTACAGTATAATGCATAGTTAAGGTCCTGTTTGTCTAGAAGTTTGTTTATTATGCACATTATTCTTTCTTACATACCGAATGCATATATGCATACTAATTCCCGTACTGTAGCTGCAGCAAATTAATGAACGACAGCATTGTCCTATCTTAATTGATTATGCTTTCAGTATCCTGGGTGAGGACACCATTGAATCGCAAACACTGGATGCTCTAGCCACTCAGCTGCTGCAGAGCTTCAGTAAGCAAGATCATTACAAAGGTATGTTATTTTCCTAAGTTTACACCATCTACTGTACATGCAGTATCAAAATGTAAGCATAGTCATGATCCAACATTGCTGATGGTTATTTACTTAAATCTAGTTGGATGTGCCCTGGTGCTGCTGCTACAACAGTCCGACTTGCTGCTCAAGGACTCTCAACGTATTGCTGCGATAACGCTGCTCTATGCACTCTATAAGGGAGAGTCTATGGCAATCAACCCCTTTGCCAGTGTGTTTGTGCACCTTCTAGTAAGTATACAGTTACAATTAAAAAGTTTCTCCTGATACACACACTTTATTTTCAAGTGCAGGCATGGATCCAGAAGGTGGCTGGGGGGGGGGGGGGGGGGGGTGTAGCTCCCCTTCCCCTCCCTCATAAAAATTTGAAAGTAACATGGGCAATATAGCTATTTTCCCCACTTCATTTTCTTTTTAACATTGGCCTTCAGTGGCGTGCGGTCCATGTAATCGCAATAACCGCCGGTTGCCCTGGGTTTTTGAAGAAAAACGTTTTTTTATTGCATTTGTAGATAAACTGTGTCTTTTGATACACTCGACATCAAGATGCAGTAAATTCTTTTCAAACGTTTTTTATAAGTTCGCGCGTTTCCTGTATACCCCCACTCTACCGCATCGCTACCAAGCTGCGGTGCAGCCTTACGGCGCTATTGCAGGGAACGCAAAGAGCGAGAGGGGAAGTGGCCTATCCCGATAACACAGGATTCTGCATCACAGCTCTTAGCGATTCTCGGACCTGCTCGGATTGCCGAAGATTTCCCATCATCGGCGCAAAAGATAATGAAAGATAATAATAAACTCGCGCGCAGATTTTGAAGTTAATTTGTTATAATTATGCATACATTCTATAAATTTGATTTTTAAATTAATTTTAACGTAAATTTGCTCCCTATTAATAACAGGGTTAGGCAATTTTATTATTTTATGGTTTCAAATATACGAAAAATATTTGTTATATATATATATATATATATATATATATATATATATATATATATATATATATTTATAATTATCAAAATTACGCACAAAACGGACGAGATTTTTACAAAATCCATTTTTACTTTATATCCTGTATGTACATTTTGTATGCTAATTATTTAAGGGCCTTGATTGCTGTCCCAGAATAAAATACTAATTTTTAATTCGTGAATACTAGCTAGCTATCGATCCAAACGCATCATTAAATCTATAAACATAAGTTGTACATTTGTAATTTATTTAAAAAAATTTATCTTCAATTCCACGACTCAATGTATGATATGTTTATTTTGATATATATTGTAAATACGTACAATTAAAAGTGTAATTAAATTTTTTAAAAAGGGGCGTGGCATCCAAAAATTTTGCGCCTGCGGCGCGCTAGGGGTGGGCGCTCGCGCGCCGTCCGTATGGGGGCTGGTCTATTTTCTTTTGCGATTACCTTAAGTAAAAAGCCACCGCACGCCACTGTTGGCCTTATACTCCTTATAGAAACAGCCCCCCCCCCCCCCTCCGAAATTTGATTGTAAATCCGCACCTGTTCAAGTATGTGCATTCCTATCTGAGTCTATGAAATATTGTAAAACGTTAACATTGCTGTATTTTGTCTAACAGGAGACTGGTAAAGAAGACGACATCAAGGATGCTGATTTAACAGGCCAACTTCCGAGGCTCTCTGCAGCTGAGAAAGGATTTGTAGCTCAGCTGATCACTGGACCAAATAAAGATGTAAGTGTACCAAGCAAAAGAACCAACAATTTCTTCCAATTTCTAAAACAGCATCACTGATGACCCTAAACCCTAAACCATACTATATGTACAGTATCTTTAAGACAGTACTTGCAATTTATTATGTGTTTAACATAAATTTTGCCTTCATTTTTTTTTTTTTTTCTACTCCATAAAATCTTAAATTAAATTTTTGTCTTTTCTTGTAGCTGCTGAAGAAGACGGCACAGCAAGTGGTTCAGAGTGAGCCCTCGTCGTACCATGCTGGAGACTTGTCTGGCGTGCAGCTGGCCCTGGCTGAGCGACAGTCCCAGTTGTCTCACGCCAGTCGCTCAGCTGTGCCTGTCATCCTTCATGACCCAGTAGTCCCACCAGCCACGTAAGTTACGAATGTTCTGTGTTTCTCTTGAGAGAATCGTATTATTTTGCAAGTAAAAAGCAGCAGCAATGTGTGTATAAATATCAATGTGTTTGGAAAAGGGGAATTGTAAACTTGAGTGAGCTCAAATAAAACGGCAAAAATCCCATTTATTAACATAAAAAACTTATGAAAAGATTCCTAATGTTGCCACTTGTACATGTCCATACAAAAAGTTTGTTTGGTTCTGCAGGGTGGCAAAGGAGGAATCTGGAGTGAAGAGGGTTGCTGAGCAGTTACTGACTGGAACTTCCCCACCTGTGGAGCAGTGCTACCAGCCAGAGTTTCTGCGGCTGGTGCCTCCCTTGCTACCCTGTGATGATGAGGTGAGAGCTTGGGCTATAATAAACAATGTATCTAAAATGTTATCTAAAATGTATACAGTACACTGTACGTTAAAAATAACTTTTTTTAAAAATAAAATACAGTAAATAAAATTAAACCCTTAAACTTAAGAGTTATAAATTATTCTATTTAAGTTACCAATCCTTGAGATTTGGTGATGAAGAGAGAAACAGATTTTTTTTTATACAAAACGCTCCTTAAATCAAAACAAGTACTGACAAATCTTTGTTGTGTATAGCTGGTGTGGCTACACGCAACGCAGCCTGCTGATCACACGCCTGCCTACGACCATACTCTTTGTGTGACGACCTCGGGAGATGCAGAGGCTCGTAGATTAACAGCGCGGGCCTTCAAGGGCGCACTGACTCTGCAGCAGCAGCAGATGTTGCTGGCAGAGCTTGAGAGGGACCCCAGCCTCGTTTACCACGTCGGACTGACTCCCACCAAGGTACAAAACAGAATGTGACACACTATCCTCCATGTTGATGTTATACCAAGGAAATAGTTTTCATAATACACAATACACTTCCAAAACCAGTTAAAAGAACTGTAAAAAGCTCAATAGAGATTTTCATTTTGGTTATAATCTTCTGATTACTCTTCAATGTTTGTGGCTCATTATGGTTTCAAATGTTTTACTTACTATGTTTTGTGTTCAGCTGCCACTGCTGGTGGAGAACAACCCTCTGATTGCCATTGAGGTGCTACTAAAGCTGATGCAGTGCAGTCAGATCACCGAGTACTTCAGTGTGCTCGTCAACATGGAGATGTCCCTGCACTCCATGGAAGTCGTCAACAGGTAACTACAAACATTATTGCACAACCTGTGGGTTACCAACACTCATCATGATTACATGGTTGTCCATTGTATACTTTTGTTATAAATATCTGAAATAATTAACACCTTTTGAGTAGTAATGCATACATTTTCCAATAAAAAAATGTTGAAAGTGTTTAATTTGTTTTTTACCTACACTATCAATCAAAAAATGTGTTCCTCCATGAGTAAACTATCTTGTTGTTTTTTTGTTTGTTTGTTTTTTTTACAATTAAATTAAGTCTTAAAAATTTCTAGTATTATTAGTTTTTAACTTATAGTCTTTTATAATTTCAGACTCACAACAACTGTAGATCTTCCTACAGAATTTGTCCATCTTTACATCAGCAACTGCATCTCAACATGTGAAACCATAAAAGATCGTTACATGCAGAATAGATTAGTAAGATTAGTTTGTGTTTTCTTACAATCTTTAATCCGTAACAAGATAATAAATGTACAGGAACTTTTCATAGAGGTCCAAGCATTCTGCATCGAGTTCTCTCGCATACGTGAGGCGGCAGCACTGTTCCGTCTGCTCAAGCAGCTTGACTCGGGAGTGGCGGAGACCACGCAAGCAGCAGTCACCCCCACGACTGTCACTGCGACAACCTCTGCCCCACCTTCCACCACGACCACACAACCCGTCCCAGCTGCGGCTAAAACCCCTCCGAAGACAGAGTAACCAAGTACTGCCAACATTTTATAGATGTTGTCCAAGAGATTCTACTTGTTTTTAGTCAAAGCCCAAATGTATGCTTTGATAGCCAGTTTCTTGTTGTTTTTTTTTCTTACAAATCTATAAGAACTTATGTCTAAATAAGACTATTGTTAAAACAAACAAGTATTTTCAATAAAAACAAACACATATTCTATGAAAATGAGAATCTAAATTGACAATATAAAATTGTATTACCGTAAATTTATTGACACTGTTGTGTGTCTTAATTGCTAGATTGGAAAACAAATAGTAATTGTATTATTAATTTTTTTATGCAAGATGTGTCTTGAATACATTCTAATTAATTAATTAATTAATTATATTCTTGATTAACTTATATTGTTTTATACATCTGAGAGCATACTAAACAATCTAACTCTAAATTTGTGCTCATTCTATGAACTGTTAACAATCGTTGTGTTAGACCATGCAGGTGTAATTTTGTAATTCTGTACTTTAAAAAGGATTTATCCTGACTTTGTAAGTGTGCTTCTGATCTTTCGCAATGTTGAAAGAACAAGAAGTAGGAGAAATTTACTTAATTAACACATTAAACTTGTGCTAATTAATGTTCTGTGAAAATTTTCACAACTTTTTATTGTGTTCATGTTAATATTATTATTGTGTTCTCTCTCTACTGTATATATAATATGTCTCATAACTTGAATTCACAACTTGCAAGTGAAGTACAGGGTGAAGTATTTTAAATTAGCATATAATATTATTACTTGCACCTTTATGGAAAATAAAAACAAAGGGACAATTTATAAATAAGATAACTTAAACAATGACGATAAAAATATATATTTTATATATAATATTTTTCCTTTGTTCCAAACCTAAGCTTAAATCTCCCTAAATTACTTGAAATTGTTTCATAATTACAGTATATTGAATTAAATAAATTAATTGATTGCATTGATATTGGATTTTTAATATATTCATAAATAATACAGTGTTTACATATTATATTATAGATTGTATAATGCATTATAATATATGTTTTGTTATATTATACTGTATTACTTTACTCTATTAGTATATATTGTATATAACGCAAGTTGTGAATTCAATTTTCAATGTTATGTAGCATTCTATATTTATTAAGATTGTGTACTTTATGTTAATCCTCTCTATTATATTTCATTGGTATACATGCTGTTGAGCATTTCAATTTTTGTTATCTTCTCTGACGACAATGGGCCCATTATTAAAATAATAGTGATATTTGGCTTGTTTTACAAGAATATAAAATATATTAGAATCATGAGCCATTAGTACAAGTGTTTGTTGTTTATTATAAAATACAGCCCTTATTTTGTGTTAATTCTACACCTAATTTTATAAAATCAAAAAGTAAACGACTAAGTACTACTAATTAAGTTACTAAAATTTGACGAATCTCTATTTTTTATTTTCATGATGAATGTTAACATTTTTTTTTTTTTTTTTTAATCTATAACATTTAATATATGTTGTACTTATATATATATTATCTATGTTCATGAAATTAAATTAGTTTTATGTCGAAACCATAAATTCAAGTTTTTTCTGAAAAAAAAAAAAAAAAAAAAAAAAATTGAATGTTTTAATTGCTCGATACATATATAAATATAATTTCTTCTTAGTAAAAGAAGTATTTAAGTAGATACAGAGTACTTTTGTATTTACATATAGGTATATTCTCACTTCAGGGAACAATCACTTAATGTCTTTGAATTGCAGGAAGTTTAAAGATTTGAAGAGACACGCAAAACTACTTGCTGTATTTTTTGTTCTATGTTAGCCTAAATGTGGATTGAAAACATGGGAGGGGAGTGACACAGCTCAAATTTGATGTACTCGCTCTAAAACCCTACTGCAGTCATAATTGGGTCTTTTTTTTAGGGTTAAATTTAGGCAAAGAGACTCTCTCTTTCATCTAACACAAAGCATTATAGGCTATACTGACTTGCTGGGGTTATAAAATAAAATTGTTTGCATCAATGTTGGATTTTACAGCCAGAACATCATATTTGTACCATGGCACTCTAAAAAAATGGCCGCTGACACTCGGCTTTTAAATATATTGTTTGATGTTTAAAACTTTAGGTACAACACGGTATTTGTAATAACTTTATTTTATGTAAAATTTAGGACAAACATTTTAATTAAAAAAGAGAAATTCATTTCTGTATTATTTTATCAATTTATAGTTATATGCTGTAAGGACAATTAATGTAAAAATAAATAAAGTTGTTTTGTATTATTGTACATGTAAGAAATGTTTTCGTTTATTATTCTTATATTGATTACATATTGATATAAAGGTACAGAACTTGTGGTAGTTGACAAACATTTTCATTTATATATTATAAGCAGCATGCAAATTAAGACTTGAATAAAGAATTAGCTTATGGTGATTTATGAGTACTTAAAATAGAAAATAATTAATAATAATATCTACACATAATTTTGTGTTAGTTGATTCTGAGTTTATGTCAAAGTCTCTCCTTTAGTAACCTGAAACAAAAGGACAACACAATTGTAGAAGTAGAAAGGCAATCTGGCATTCATGAGGTCTAGCTGCGATGTTCATAATAGACAATAGATTCATGGATTAAGAATCAGATAAATCATATATGTTCAGAGATCATTAATAATTCTGATTTCTATTTAATTGTTTACTTATGAACAGACACAAAGAGCAGAAGAAACCTAGAATTTGTGATGAGAAATATGTATGGCACGAGTAGGTCAGTGAAAGAAAAGGGATATAAATCACTAATTAGGCCAATAATGGAGTATGGGTGAAGTGTGTGGGACACACATAGGAAGGAAGGAATAAGGGAAATGGAGAAAGTACAAAGAGGGGCAGACAGAAGGGTGCTAGGAAGGACAGGGATTAAATTCGTTGGTAAAGATAATACCATTATTATAGAAAGGGACAGTGTAAGAGAGATGATTAAGGAGCTGGGGTGTGAGGCACTTGACAACTTGACGAGGAAAGATATCAGGTTCACAACGTTGTATAAAATAACAAGAGGAGAGAAAGGATGGGAGGAGATGAGTGAGGGGGCAGATATAGGGGAAGGAGGGACCACGAGTGGAAGCTGGAGTATGAGGGCAGCAGGAGTGACGTGGGGAAGTTTTCTTTTTACAGAAGAATGGTAAGAGAGTGGAATCTGCTGAGCCGTGAGGTGGTTGAGGCCGGCAGTTCCGGGGAGTTCAAGAAGAGGCCGAGAAGTGAAAGCCTAAGGCGAGTCACCGTGGTGTAGCCACAATTGCCGCCTAATATCAATTTTTATCTTATCGTATGAACTGTTACTAGGTCACAAACAAATAAAAAAAAGGGGGGAGGGTATGCACCTTATTCTTCACTCTCTACCAACCAAAATTTCATTATTTCTATCTTTCACTACTATATTAGAGGTAACCCTGGCCAGAAAATTATATTCATCAGAAATAATATGTAGCTGTCATCTGATGTTCTTGATAAAAAAAAATTGTGTATTTACTAACCGACCCATTTTATGGTGTAGTTACAAATATCTAAATTAAACAGAGTGCATTTAAAAATTCATAAATTTCATGTCTTAAAAATGTCTGCATGGCTGAAGTATCCATCTTACCCGAGCCTCCAGGTAGTCAATTCGCCTTTCCAAGGTGGTGAGCTTCTCGTTGAGAACAGCAAGCCGTGAGCGACAGGACATGTCTGCAAATTGAAGTTCAAATTAGACAGTCAGTTAAAGTAAAGTGCGCGCTAGAAAAAAAAGTTGAGTTAGTATTTTCTAAAAATAGTTCAAGTAGTCCTCCATATCAAACCAAAATTCAAAAAATTCTATCTCAAATAGGTTTGCCAGAAAAAAATTCCAAAGTCAGAGTGAACGCGTCGCTTAACATGGGGCCTTACCTGACAAAAACCCTTGAATATCTCGAAAAAATACACCGTTAGGTGGTATGAAAAAAATATAGTGATGTTCTATGACCCAAGCTTTAACCAAAAACCGATTAAAAAAATTTTCTCTCGAATCCATTTTTCCGTAAAAAAATCAAGAAAATCTACTATGTTAATTCCCATAAGATTTTTTATTATTTTTTTACGGAAAAATAGATTCGAGAGAAATTTTTTTTAATCGGTTTTTTGTTAAAGCTTGTGCCCACGAGAAAATAAGAGTGAAAGCTCACAACAAATTCACTCGCACATATTGACTCCAATTAACCTAAATTTCGCCCCTTTTTGGAGTCAATATGCGCGAGCGAATTAACGTGTATTGATGCACTTTGGCGATGTTTGGTACTTTATATTGACGCATTTTCACGTATATTGATGAATATTGACGAGTATTGACGTGAATGCCTGCCGAAATACTTCGCTCGACTTCACGCACTTTCAGGTATATTGGCTCACGCATATTGACTCCAATTCACCTAAATTTCGCCCCTTTTTAGAGTCAATATGCGCAAGTGAATTAACGTGTATTGATGCACTTTGGCGATGTTTGGTACTTTATATTGACGCATTTTCACGTATTTTGATTAATATTGACGAGTATTGACGTAAATGCCTGCCGAAATACTTCGCTCGACTTCATGCACTTTCAGGTATATTGGCTCGCGCATATTGACTCCAATTCACCTAAATTTCGCCCCTTTTCTGAGTCAATATGCGCGAGTGAATTTGATATCATATATTGGCACATTTTCATGTAATTTGATTAATATTAACAAATATTGACGTAAATGCCTGCCACCAAAATACTTCGCTCGAATTCACACACTTTCAGGTATACTGGCTCGCACATTTTGACGCCTTTTCGTGAACTTTCACACTTTCATTGATTAATTTTTTTCCATAAGTCCATTCATTCAAATTCACTCATTTTGACGCTTTTTCAGGAACTTTCACGCTTCTATCAACCATAATTTTTTTACAAAGTCCAGTCATTCAAATTCACTCATTTTGACGCTTTTTCACGAACTTTCACGCTTTTATCAACCATAATTTTTTACAATGCAGTCATTCAAATTCACTCATTTTGACGCTTTTTCATGAACTTTCACACTTTTATCAACCATTATTTTTTACAAAGTTCAGTCCTTCAAATTCACTCATTTTGACGCTTTTTCATGAACTTTCACGCTTTTATCAACCATATTATTCTACAAATTCCAGTCATTCAAATTTAATATTTTTCAAACCTTTTCACGAAATTTCATACATTTAACAAGTAATTTTTTCACAAAGTCTATACATGCAAAATTCATTCATTCCCACGAATTTTCACACCATCATTTACCAAATTTTTACACATGGTCTCATGCATTTTTCGTCGCAGGCTAGCTCACCAAACCATTGGAAGTGAAAATGCAGTCCCATGGCCTCAGTCCCCATGGATACCTGAAATGTACGAAAAATCCACAAAGAAACGCGCGCAAATTTTTACGTACAGTAATAAAGATTGTTCTCATTTGTCAAACATCGAAAGCAAAATAAAAACAATAATTTTTACAAACAGAAATATAGGCCGGTATACAGATATACAGCTAGTATAAAATGAGAGGCTTTTATAAAAAAAAAAACTTACTAGGCTGACTATATATAGCAGTATAAGGTTTTCACTACTTTTTATAATTAATGATTCCTTTGAATAATTTAACTATTAAAGGAATTATTTTTATACTTCGTCATAATTAAATAAATTAAGAACTGTTTTTACTTATCTGATAGAACTTCTCGTCGTGGCTTAATCTTCGATATTTTATGCGACTCAATTAAATCTGACATTTTGAAAACTCGACCGGCAAAAATGCAACATTGAATTTTCTCTTTTTACATCATAAAAAGAGTGCGAAAAAATGGCAAATATTAACACTGGACAAACGAATGGTAACCTAACTTCATTGTAATTAACTATTTAATGTTCAGGAATAAGTAAAACTTCACTTAAACACCTCATAAATCACCATACACACACGTGGAGCTTTCTATAACCTCTCTGCGTCAGCCATCTTGTGTTACTACCAACCGCCAAGTCACATGACTTCCGGTCATGTGACCAGATTTGTAGAACATTTTTTTCATGAAGTCCCCTCATGCATATTCACGCATTTTCACACTTTTCCACGCACTTTCACCCATTTGTCGACCAACATTTTTCATTAAGTCCCTTCATGCATATCCACGCATTTTCACACTTTTTCACGCACTTTCACCCATTTGTTGACCCTTTTTTTTTAATAAAGACCACTAATGTATTTTCACGCATTTTCACACATTTTTACGCACTTCGACCATTTGTCGACTAATTTTTTTCCTAAGTCCCCTCACATGAATAAAAAAATTTCACGCCTTGTTCCATGACGTCACTTGCTGGTCATGGGACGTCAAATTTCCTACCGAGAGATGCTGAAAATATGTTAAAATACATTAATATGCACTTAAGGATATGCTGTTAAAAAAAATTGTCGAACAAATAGTTCAAAGTGCGTGAAAATGTGTGAAAATGCGTGAAAAAACATTAGGGGACTTTATAAAAAAAAAGGTCAGCAAATTGGTGAAAATGCGTCAACATATGTCAAAATGTGTCAATTTGCATGAGGGGACTTTATGAAAAAAAATGGTCAACAAATTGGTGAAAATGCGTCAAAATATGTCAAAATGTGCCAATTTGCATGAGGGGACTTTATGAAAAAAAATGGTCAGCAAATTGGTGAAAATGCGTCAAAATATGTCAAAATGTGTCAATTTGCATGAGGGGACTTTATGAAAAAAAATGGTCAGCAAATTGGTGAAAATGCTTCAAAATATGTCAAAATGTGCCAATTTGCATGAGGGGACTTTCTGAAAAAAAAAATGGTCAGCAAATTGGTGAAAATGCGTCAAAATATGTTAAAATGTGTCAATTTGCATGAGGGGACTTTATGAAAAAAATTGGTTGACAAATAGGTGAATGTGCATGAAAAAGTTTCAAAGTGAGTGAACGTACTTTGCATCAAACTGGCTGAAAGTGCGTCAGTATACATGAACTGACTTTATAAAAAATGTTGGATCATAATTGGATGAAACTGCGTGAAAATTCATGAAAATGGGCGAGTGGAATCAACTCAATTTGCATCAATAGAGGTGAAGTTGATACTAAATTAAAAATACGTCAATTTATGTGAAAATGCGTGGAGTTGCTCTAGTCAACTATGTGAATATTAATCAGTATATGTCAATATGGATGGGCGAAATTGCTTGAAATACACTTATTTTGTTAAATTATTAAAAATTTGTTAAAATGCGTGAATGACGCATCAATCTGCATGAGAGAGTCGTCAATCGGCTTCAACATGTGGGAAAATGTGTGAATTTTTCACTCGTATTCACAATTTATTCGCATTTATTTTCTCGTGGGTGGGTCATAGAACATCACTATATTTTTTTCATACCACCTAACGGTGTATTTTTTTTAGATATTCGAGGGGTTTTGTCAGGTAAGGCCCCATGTTAAGCGACGCGTTCACTCTGACTTTGGAATTTTTTTCTGGCAAACCTATTTGAGATTTAAGTAGTAAGTATTGCTAATATTATATAACCATTTATTACAAAAATTGAGTAAATTCTATTAAGTTCTACTGTATACAGTTAAGCTGCAGCTAATGTTGAAAGTCCTTCAAATTTCTTTGCAGTTATTTTTAAGCTGGCAATGTATAACATGCAAATTTAACCCCATTTTTGATTATTTTGCAGATGAGAACTATAATTTTTTAAATTTTTTAGTGTACAGAACAGATTATAATATAACAATACTCTAACTTAAGACTACATTCACTACATAGAGAACTATAATAGAGAACCGCATGGATGGAGGGAAGCATGGGTAATTCCAATTTACAAGGGAGGTGCTAAATGTGAAGCAAAAAATTATCGACCGGTCAGCTTGACCTCGGTGGTTTCCAAAGTTATGGAAAAAGTAATTGTTCGGTTTATGATGAGAGAGCTAGAGAACCAAAAGTTCTTTAGCAAAAGGCAACACGGATTTAGAAAACATTATTCTTGTGATACCCAGTTGTTGGGTTTTGTGCAGCAACTAGCAGATTGCTTAGACAGTAAAGGGGAAATGCATGCGGTGTTTCTGGACTTTGAGAAGGCTTTTGATAAGGTTCCGCACAGCATCGTGATAGATAAATTAAGGAGAAAGTGTATGCTTGATGAATGTTTGGTTGACTTGATACAGGATTTCTTAAGGGATAGGGTCCAAAGAGTGAAGATTGGATCAACTTTTTCGGATGAGATTAGGGTGACCTCAGGAGTTCCGCAGGGGAGCGTCCTCGGACCAATCTTGTTTTTGATTTTTATTGAAGATTTGCCGGAGGGAGTAGATTCTTTAATGAGGCTGTTTGCTGATGATAGTGTATTGTATAGGAAAATAGTAAATGAGGAAGATAAGAGGAAGCTGCAGGAAGATCTAGACACTGTAGGTAGGTGGGTGGACAAAAATGGTATGAGTCTTAATGTTGGCAAATGTTCGGTAGTTAATTTTAGTAGGAAAAGAGTAAAAGAAGATGCAGTATACCTAATGAGAGGCGAGGTACTTAGGGAGGACGATAAATATAAATACCTTGGGGTGGTTCTTCAGAGAGAGCTGAATTGGAATGAACATATTAGGTATGTAACGTCAAAGGGAAGGAGAAATTTGGAGTTTGTTATGAGAAATCTGAAGGGGGCGACTGTATTTGTCAGAGACAAGGCCTATAAGACCTTAGTGAGACCAATACTGGAGTATGCATGTAGTGTGTGGGACCCATATAGGCAGATTGGAAAGAAGGAGTTGGAAAAGGTTCAGCGGAGGGCTGCTAGAAGAGTTATGGGTAGAATGAGAAAATGGAGATTAGTTGCAGATGACAAAAAGGTGTGGAAAGATTATGAAAGCGTGTCGAAAATGATTCAGACTTTGGAGTGGGAGCCACTCGAGGAAAGGAGAAGGTACAACCGATTAGGAAATTTGTTTAAAGTTAATAGGGAGATGGCAGGTTGGAGCGAGTTTAGCGATAGAACCAGTGGCGTGCGGTCCATTAATGCGTTGGATGCGGCGCATCTAGGGAAAATTTGAGCTTTCTTTAAAGAATATAAATATTTTCTTTTTCAATTTCATCACGTCAAATTTCAATAAAAAAAAATAATTTATCTTTGTCTATGTGAAAATCTTCGTTTGAATTTATTGAAGCGTTTACCGCAAATACGTAAATGAATTCGCGGTGCAATGCAAAGACGCCCTCTTGCATGAAAGCGGTAGACTCACTCAGCTTTGTTTTCCCCATGCATGAATCTACATTTCCCCTCCCACGCCCGTTTTTTCGTATAGTTTTATCATCAAAGAAAAAGCTGAGCTTTCTACCGATTTAGGAGGTGGGGGCGAGCTTCAGTCCTGGGAGGGAGTTGAGGGAGGGGAGCGACGACGATCGAGGAGCCGATGTTTTTGCCTCGTGGATCATCGTGGATTATCGTAAATTATATGCTGCCGGGGAAAAAAATATAAGATTCGAAAACTTTATCTCTTATTTTTAAAGCAAAATTAACAAATATATAGTTTCACAATTATGAAATCCACACTATAATTATTTTAAACGATTAAACTCATGTTCTTAAATTGACTTTACCTTTCAAAACAACAAATTATTTGAAAGAAATTACGTATCTTAGAAAATAAAATATTGATTTATCGACTGCTTTCCTGATCAATCCGCGTCACGGATCACAATTAGAATTTAATTGACTGCAGAGAATAAAATACGTATTTTTTTTTCACGTATTGCAGCTGTACATAGTCGGAATCACAATACAAAAATTATACGTATTGTTTTTAGTGAAAATAATTATATTATATATTAATTATGTGCTGATCGATCATGAATATAACTGTCATACGATCAATATAAAAAAAGACATTACCGACAAAAAATTTAACTCTCGTCTTACAAATTGATTTAAAAAATTATTTGTGATTGATTTTAGAATTGTATAAAACGTCGAAATATAATATATTTTTGTGTTATTTTTATGCTTAAAAAGTCGCCTGCCACGCCCCCTTTTTAAAATTTTTTTCGCCTGCGGTGGGCTATCCGGGGGGCTCCGCCCCCCGGACCCCCCTTTTACTGTGTCCAGTCCCATAATTTTGCCGCCGCATTACTGCCTGCTAAACCCACCGCACGCCACTGGATAGAACTAGGAAAGGTAGATGTATTGGGAGGGGGGATCATCAGTGGAAGCTGGAGTTCATGGGTAGTGGAAGCGATGTGGGAAAGTATTCCTTCATAAACCGAACAGTGAGGGAGTGGAACTCCCTGCCGTCCGAGGTGGTGGGGGCGGAGAGTTACGGGGGATTTAAGAGTGCGTTGAACACTATATTGCGAGCCACCGTGGTTTAGCCACATTTGCCGCAGAGCGTTAAATCTTTAAATCTTTATAATGGATGAGGTCATGGACGCTCTCGCCCTCCCTCAAGCCCAGACCCCAGTGATTTCTCAATTTCAATTTGATATGTTTTATGAAAACTTACCAAAAGAGTTCAGAAAGTCAGCAATTTTTTTAATACTGCCTGTAATGACTTCAATGTACTCTCTGTTAGCCCAATCTTGCTGTATTTGCTTCTGAATCGCCTCTCTTTGAACGCCAGCCATTGTATGCCTAAACAAATTTATTTTATGACTGCCACAGTTGCCACACCCACAAAATTATCAACCCTCGATCGGGGCCTCGCGGTAAACAAGCATGTCAGCTGGTTAAAATCGGGAGAATCAAGATGGCGCGCCAGAGTGAGCAACGCCGACGTGACTCTCCGCTCAAATTGTCTGTCCTCTCCTGGTAACTATCCCTATCCTATTCTATATATTAATCGTCTTGATTTCTATACTCCTATCCCCAGTCAATTTGATTCATAATCATCATCTCGCCTCACCGCATCCACATAATCCTACTTTGACCCTGCTCTTCGGTCGGCCCACAGGAGTCGACACGTTGAGAATCTTTCAAATTCCTGCCATTCCTTGCATGTTGTCGCCTGCATCATCAACCTACATTATTGCACCCCACACCACACCGTCAACCCAATGTCCTAAAATCCAACCAATTCCTTGTGTGGTTTTGGTTCACCCACGGTAACACGTGGTGGGCATATAGGTACCACTTCCATCATCACCTTGCATCCCACATTCCATAATCATCCTATCCATTGTTCGTCCATTATCCTTTACAAGACCCTGCAAAAAACAGTTCAACTATACAATTGATCCAAGTTACTCAGTACGTGGAATTATAGCCGTTTAGGCTCCTTCCAACAATTGTAAGAAGAAGAAGCTGGTTAAAATCAAAGTTGTTTTTAATTAATCTTTGGATAGTTTGGGCACTTTTTTAGTTCGATTTAAACATTCAATATGCCTTTGGTAATGATGACAGGTATACCATGCAGTGGCAAATCAACCAAGACTAAAGAACTCAAAGAACATTTAGAAAAACAGCACAATAAGACAGTTTTTGTTGTCAGTGAAAATGAGATCATCAAGCAAAGTCCAGGATTTGAAGATGTATTTTTAGGTAAGTGTTTTATGCATACAGTACTGTATATATAACCAGATAACAAAAATTGTACTGAAACTTTAAATGATTTGTTGCTTTTTAGTTGCAGCTAAAGAAAAACAGCTCAGAGGCTCTTTAAAATCAGAAGTTCAAAGGTACTGTATGTACAGTATGCATACTGTACTGTATTTATTAAACAATTTATGGCACATGTAGTTTTTTGCACATTCTTGATTTTGGAAATCTATTTATTGATTTCTCTTGTTCTAGGAACTTAAATAAAGATACCATAGTAATTGTGGATGCAGGAAATTATATTAAAGGTATAACATTAACTGCTTTTTTTTTGCTTCTGCAGCACATATATGTATAATGCTTACTTAATTAAAGATCCTGCATGCTTTTGTGGCAGGTTTCCGTTATGAGCTGTTTTGCCTTGGAAAGACTGCACGCAGCACGCAGTGTGTGATTCACTGCGAAGTGAGTGAGGCAGTAGCCTGGGAGTGGAACGAGGCAAGCGAAGGGCGGCGGCACTACACCAGGCCTGAGTTTGATGCCCTGTTGATGCGCTATGAGTGCCCAGAAAGCAGGAACCGCTGGGATGCTCCGCTGTACACTGTGCATGCAGAGGATCCTCTGGATGTAGTGACTATAGCTAACTGCCTCATAAACTCAAAACCAGCAAAGCCAAATCAGTCCTGTCAGGCAGTAAGTTGAAGTGTTGTGTTTATCTTTATCACATACTACTTTCATTCATACTGTATTTAGATGAAGTTACAAATAAAAAAATAAGAGTATACATAGATAGTGCCACATAATGTTACTTTATCTATTTATATTTGATTCTATTTTATTTATTTATTTATTTATTTATTTATTTATTCACATTAAATACCAGTTGGTACATTGTGACTACATTATACAGTTATTTAATATCTGAAAACACAAAAAAAAATTAGTAAAACAATACATACATACAATTTATAATATACAAATAATTCCAATATATATAAAACAAAGATTATCAGAAATAAGAATTGACACGTTCATTATTAATATTTTTCTTGTGAATAGAATAACAATTCTTTTTAATAAGATAAGTAAACAATTGTGTCTTAAAAATTGATATACTTTCAATTTGTTTTAAAGAATCAGGAAGTTTATTATACAATAACGAGCTCAGAAGGAAATGATCTCTTTTAGTTTGCTCGTAAGCTCCATATTTTTTATGGATTAGGTTTGACTGCCTAGTATTATGTCCAGTAATATTTCTATTAATTTCAAACATAGAATAGTTTCTTTTAACATACATTATCATAAAAAAAATACAAATACTTGGAAAATTCAATATATTAAGTTGCTCCCATATTTTTTTACAACTTTGTCTGGCTTTTGCTTGAATCATACTTCTAATAATTTTTTTTTGGCAAACAAAAACACTGTCAGCATGGGCAGATGAACCCCACAATAGAACTCCATAGGTAATAATAGAATACACATAGCCATAGTATACTTTTTTTAACGTTTCTAAATTACACACTTTTCGTAATTGATTCATTGCAAAATTAGTTTTGGCCAGTTTCTTATTTAGGTCAGCAATATGTGTTTGCCAGGACAATTTGTCATCAATTATTATTCCAAGATATTTACAGTTTGAGACCAGTTTGATATTTGTCAATGATTCAAATTGTGTCTTAGTATTAACAGATCTATTGAACAGCATATAATTAGTTTTTAAATGATTTATTACAAGATGGTTATTGTTGAGATACTCTTTCTATGTTGGTTTATAGTTGGAAAATATTCAAAATATCGCTGCAGAGTTAGTGTTGTTTTCTTTTGTCAGTGGAAAAACATAATAATACAAAACTTGATCTTATGAGATACAAAACAAAAGCTCTTGCAAAGAAAGCTTGTATATTCTGTCAGTGGGGGAATGAAGTGGCAGCACCTCTTGCTACGTATTTTTTTTCACACATTTATTTATTCTGTTCAACACTGTTACAGCCTCATGAGCTGCCCAGTAATGTTTTGTATGACATGGACCAGGTGACCAAGGACATCGTGGAGGTGAGTGTCCCGCAGCCACCACGTCACTCCTCATCACTGCTAACTATCACATGATTGCTTTTACAGAGGATAGCAACATTCCAGGGCGAGGGAGAGGTGGAGCTGCCTGGAGGGGTGATGATCCCAGTCACGGCTGGACTGACGCGGTCACAGCTGGGCAGGATCCGAGCCCAATTCCTGCAGTATGCAAAGACCCACCCCCCACGCAGTTCCAGCCCTAAGGAGGCTGTCGCTATCACTGCTCAGATGTTTGCCTGCTTCCTCCGGTCTCGTCTTGAGGCTATGTGATCACAAGAACTGAATTGAGTGAGTGTATTCACAGCAAGTGTTTTCAACTCCAAAACAATGGGCTATCTATTTGCAATTTGTTTTAAAACCGTCCGACTTTTATGTTGAAGAAGGATGTCCCAGTGACAGATCGTGGGACATTTTTAGCTGTATGGCTGCAGTGCTCTAGCAGTTGTACTAACAGTGGCAAAAATTTCAGAATAATTCAGTATTTTATTAATTTTTTTGTAGGGAAATAAAACTCAAGAGGTATTTAAAATTTTATCTCAACATCAGTTTTGCCTGTCAAGCTCTGCAGCCACACCCCACGAGCAGAGCTAATCCTCTATTGAACCGGGTATAGTCACTCCCGACCGTGACAAAAAAAAATTCATTGTTGAAATTTGTAAACAACAAGCTAATAACCGCTTTTTAACCAATAGGAAGGCGTTTCAGCAAAAGGGTTATTTCTAAGCCAATCAGAAATTCAGAATTCGGCCTCCATAAACCGGGAGGGGGTGACCATATATCAATAGAGGATTAGCCCTGCCCACGAGCTGCCACTGAATAAAATGTCACATTTTTAAATATTTTTGAGAAGACGTTTACATTTTTTTTTCAATATTACATACATAGATACATAACATGACACCATATCCCTTTACGGGGTAATAAGCCAGCAGCATTATTACCTCGGCCGTCTATATTACATAAGAGTTATATTGTTATATTATATTAATATTATTACTTTTTAATTTTACACCTATTTTTTTAAACTATGATTATAACATTGTAAGAATCATTATAATCATCCTGTTCTTAGAAAATTTGTTTCATACAATAGTTAGGGTTGAATAAAGTTTAAAAAATACAGTAAAAAATAAAATTTAAATGTCAATAAAAAAATAAATAAAACAATAGAGAAATGAATGCATTTTGCTTTATTGAGGAATAATAATTTCACAAAAACATGATATATTTACAACATTTTTAAGCTATGTGAATTAAAAGTTAACATTCTGATGGAATAATGTAAATTTTTATGCTTTTTTTTTTACATTTAATTTACAATTAATACAGAAAATTACATGTAAGCCACAAAAATTGCATGTAATTACAGATAAACTTATACTATTTATATTTAAATAATAATTAAATGCCATATTTTGTTTAAAAATGGCTGCAGTTCATATTTTTTTTAAATATTGTACCTGCATAAATTGGAGCTGTACAATTATTATAATTATTTTTTTTTTTATTTTAAACTTTTTTATTTTTAGATTTAATGAGATGCAACATTCAAGCAAAATTATATTTTTTGGTACATGACAATTATGTATTGTCATCATGCACAATTATGCAAATATCATTGTTGGTTCAGTCATTCACAAAAGATTTAAATTATATTATTTGTTTTTAATTGAAATATAATATTTTGCTTCCGATTTTGCTACCTTTAGTATTTTTAAGCTAAATTTAAATTGTTCCCCATGGCTCATATGAATTATAATTTAATTATAACATTTATAACTTATAATAATATTCAAGATTAAAACGAATTAACTTAAATGAATGAAAAATTGAGTGAAGGCATTTTATTTTGACAATATAAATTAAATATATAACAATTTAAAAGTTATTAATTGTATAGTATATATTGTATATTGTTTCTCAAATTACATTAAATTTGCTTATTTGATATTGCATTATTAAAACAAAACTGCAGTAATTACTAATTATAATAAACCACCAAAAATCTGCATGAGTATACAAATTTTATAAAAAATAGTGCATGATGATGCTGATAATTCTTAAAATTGATATATTTTATGTGGCTCAGTTTTACATAAATACAGTATGTATCTTAATAATTGAAAACTTAATTAATACTGTAATACATGATAATACACAGTAACATCAATGATTAACATACACATCAGCCTCGAGTTGAATGTATGAGAACTACATAATATGAGAAGTATATTATAAATATAAACATGGTTCATTCTCCTGCTTCTAGCAAAGTTTATGGACATGCAGTTCGATCAATTAGTTCATTGTTCATCATTGATATACAAGATATGTGGCTGACAAAATATAAAATATTAAACTATAATTATTAGCTACAGGAAATCTTGGGAAGAATTAGTGGAATACATCAATGCATCTCCGTACAAGAAGTGGAAATGAATGGAGAAAATCATTCAGATATTCCATACATGGGAATTATGTTGCTCCCACTTTTTTTATTTAACAATAACCTATGGTAAAAAAAAAAATATTATTGATGATATTCTTACATGCAGGTGTAACACAATAATTTGCAGCTGCGTCTATCCAATAAAAGCAGTCAATCAGTATTAAAAAAAAAATAAATAAATAAAAAAATAAAATTTGATGCTGCAGAAACAGAAATATATGATTGTGGATAATGGAAAAAGTATATGTTAAGACTAGTTTAGCGATAAGTAAAATTTCTCTTCTTAATATTAACACCTCATAATTTATGACTCTTTTTTTTTTTTTTTTTCCATCCAACATCCACCTCATGAGTGTCTAATGCAGATTCTTTGATGAGGGGTGATATTTATGAATATAAGATGTTATTCATCAACTTATCTGTATCAAACAAACACTATGAAACTTACTTAATTGTAGTACATATATAATTAATAGAGTATATTACATTTTTTTTCCCCTTAACAAAATTTTGACTGCATGCAAAATTATAAATATAATACATATAAACATTTAAAATATATGAAACAGTTGAATTCAATTCTGTTGAGTTCCAGTTTAAATTTGGATAAATATTTACTATTTTCCTAGAGCAGCATGGGAATATTACCAACAGGCTGGTATTCTCAGGATGGTCTGCAGTAGCACCTGAGCAGCACTCAGGGCAGGCAAATAAGGTTCTTTCCCTCGTCAATCTCCTCCTGCACGCGGTCGCTCGAGGTTGCAGCTTCGGCCTGGTATGACAGCACGGCACACAGAAAGGTGCCAGCAACTCCCGCCACCGCCACATAGAACGACCAACCTGAAACAATTCAAGGAAGGGGATGTGAGAACTACACAAATAATGATATAGATGAGCAGTGCCTCAAAATTAAGCATATATATGTCGGAGAATTATTATTTCAATTCGAAAATATGATTGTGTATTACATATATTATAGTTATGAAATTTGAAAAAAGCAAGAAATTCAACACTATCTTTTTTTTTTTTTTTTTTGCAGAAAAAATAGTCGGTCAATTATATTTACATTATATTATAGTTAGTGGATAATCTGCATTATTTTAACATTGCTAGTAAAAATATCAAAAAGAATGAAAAATTATATTATATCATAATAATATAATGTATATATATATATATATAGTCATCAATTTAATTTTCATCCTAATTAATTTACAAAACTAAATTGATAAAAAAAATGTTGTCAACATTAATTAATGTAATAATTATTATACACAGTGTATATAATTATATATGTATTTGCCATATGCTTGTGATACATAAAATAAAATTCTCTAAATAAAAAATTGTTTGTTTAAGAAACATATATATTTATTTTATTGTCAGCATTTAGAACTATATTATTAATTATATTATAATAAAATTTCAGCTCCTAATTTTTATATTTATGTTTAAATTAAAATTTAATTGTCTTCACAATCATCTAACAAACTATCAATGTATATTATTAGTAACAAAATATAATATTTTGTATTATAATATACATAATTTCAAAAGAAATAATTCGAAAATGTACTTAAAATATTTCTCTTACCAAAGTGACAGTCGGCCATGTAGAAGGCCGAGGCGTCATCCCCACACACCCTTTGCACGCGCTCGGAACCGAAGCCAAATGGGAACAGCATCATGCCCAGAATGTACAGCACACCTGCAAATGCACCTCCAAGATTAATGTACTGCGTCGCCTGCGTCTGAGCAGAGTACACTAAAGAAATTTTTATAATTTTCAAAGCAAATAAAAGCCTTTTCCTCGATCCTTTTTTTCTTCAATAAATTTTTTTATTTCTTTAAGGGTAAGGTAACGCCATCAATGTTAAAAAAAATCCCTCTCACAAAAATTCTGAAAAAAATTTAAAATGTTCTCCTCTACACCCCCTATCAGTAGCTAAAATATCAGGTATACAAATACGATCTAGTTTTTGAGTTATGAATTTTTAAAGTTGACCAATTTAACATGGGAGTTTCATTTCTCCATGTTAAAGTAGTCAACTTTAAAAATTTATAACTCAAAAACTAGATCGTATTTGTATACCTGATATTTTAGGTACTGATAGGGGGTATAGAGGATAACATTTTAAATTTTTTTCAGAATTTTTGTGAGAGGGATTTTTTTTAACATTGGTGGCGTTACCTTACCCTTAATAATTATTTTGTTAACTTTATATTGTAGTTATAAAAGAAAACTTGTAATGTACACAACGAACTATTATAATAATTAACAGAATTAAGCTGCATGAATTATAACTTTACGATTTTTTAATTGCATTTCTGGTTAACATACTATAAAATTACTGATGCATAATATATATTATCATGGGGATTTTATATTAATTACGTAAAAAACGACGCAAAATAAAGTGTTTATAAATAATTATAATATTATATATTAAGTATAAAATTATAATATATATATTAATTGTATCAAAATGCAATTTAATTTATTTCCATTTAAATAATATATGGAGAAAATATAATTTAATATGTACTTTGCTGTATATATTTCATGTAGTTCTAATAAACGACATCAAGCACCACAAGAGGCTCGAGGTCATCATAGACATACCAGCTGCGGCCTGCGCGGCTCCGGCGACGCTGAAGAGAGATTTGTTGGCGCACACGGCTTGCACGCAGCAGCCGAGCAGTGCGGCCAGCGTAGTGAGCACCCCGATCGCCACGCCGAGTGCCAGGAAAACAATCGCCGCCTGCCAGGCGCCAGGGAACCCGGCCCCACCCTCAGCCTCAGTCAGACCCGCAAACGCCGCGCACTGCTCGCGACCGCCGATAAGTGAACACCGCGTGAACAGCCCCAGAGAACGAGCGAACTGACGACGTGTAATCTCCTCGCCGCCTGTATCACAGAGAGTAATGTTAGATCATATTATACATGATGTAATGTATTTACATCATGATATTATAATAACAAAACAGTCTAATTTACAAACTGTACGTACAACGTGCAACTAGGAATTAGGAATCAGTTTGTCACGCGCCTGGAAGTTATGCAACTTATTCAGCGTCAAAGTATTGATAACAGCATTTCGCCAACAGGGTGTGAAAACTCTAAGAAAACGTGTAATACCCTCATGGATTCTCATGGAACTATAATATAATGTAGGTCTCTTACTGTCAACTTCATTAAACAACATATTTTAAAAATATATATTAATTGGTTGCTTGCTTGATATATCGTAGTTGAATTATAAGTTTAATACTGTAATTATTCAATGATGAGCACTGCAAGAAATCGATCATAATTATTATATAATATCTGCTGAATCTTGAATCTTCCATTTATTATTATAATAATATATATGAACATTTTTAGAAGTAACTGATCAAATTTTATTATAAGAAAAAAGTGACTCATAAATTTAATCTAGCTCTTAATACATGCATAATATAACTTTGACATCTATATTAATGAAGTCGGAGAATTGAAGTGAAAGATTTAGTATATTTTTCGCATTGGGAAACAAATGATTAATCTTAATGTTATTTTGAAATCTTGAGCAATCAGAGATTTTTTATTCTTTTCTTTTAGGAAAAAGAAGTAATGTTATTCTACTTGTAAGCTGAATTCAGGCGTAAAATAAGAAATAAAGAGATCAATGGAAGTTAAATAACAATAATAAAAAAAATTGTCAGCCTTTTTTTCATAAACTAATAGGAAAAATTCAATATCCTTATTTATATAAAATTAAACATACAATTAAACCATTTTTGTTTAAAATTACCTTTAAAATTAATAATATATATAAATAAACATAGAATGGGAAATCATATTATACAGTATTCTATAGGATCAATCGTTATGCGTGACTTCACTGCGTGTTTCCTTCCTTTCTTATATGGTTCATCACTTAGCACAGTAAATTAGTAAGACAATAACTTTTCCATTCTATTACAGAAAAAGTAAATTATTCTCAAGCACGCTAGAGGCAAGATATCAATAAGTTAAAAGGAGGACATGTGAGGTATTTAACGCTTTTTCCCAAAAGATACTTCTAAGAAACGTATAATTTATTAACGTAGATGCGATCGCTGCGTCGTGCCGCCCCCTGAGCACGGTAAATCTTGCGGGCACGCATGCAGTTAGGGCGTGCGCTGGACGACCCAGCTCGCATGCATGCACTGCATCACGCTGCACTGAGTTTTGTTCAAAAGAGAGAGATTAATTTATAATATGTACTATAGTTATTAGTTATAATATAATAGAGTAGCAATGTGTTAATTTCCAATTCAAATATCAATTAACAATTAAATGTATATTGATTTGATTATATGATTGCAACTTTTTTGTCATTTTTTGGATTGTTGATGTATACTATATTATTTATTTAAAGGATACAATTTCATACTTCAAAATGCTAAAACTAAGTGAGAAAAAATTCTTGCACATAACATATGGCACTCAATGAAACAAACTAAAATTCCATCAGATATATGCTTTACACGGCACTTCTATTTTCCATATGCAGTGACAATTTGAGGATTACTAATTGGACCACGAAAGATTTCATCCGGTGCAATATGTGTATTTTTATTTTTAATTAAAGATATTCCTAAAAAAATAGACTTAATTCATCAGCTCACGTGGTTCAAACTGCGTATATAACGAGGCCATCTAGCTAATAACAAGCGCTCCTCCGCCCTCGTCTTCATCGCGTGTCACGGGGCGTCAGCCACCTAATCAGCACGATGCACACTTTAACTAACCCGCTGGCTTTGATGTTGCAACTTCTATAATTTCCATCGGGTGTTTTAATGGGAAATGAAAATTAAAATGAATTATACTTTCTGTCTGTTACAAAGTAACACCTTACATATAATTAGTAAATATGCTTTTATATTTTGATGAGATATTTTATTTATTAAATTATTAGATTTATAAATAATTATATTCAGCTTCATACAAAGGACAATAAAAGTTTTTTAATAGTAATAGAAAAAATATTAAAAATAAGCAAGTAAAATTCTTGATTTTAATGCTTAAAAACAAAAACTTTGCATGAATTCTAAATATTTACCTCCTGATCCAGTCCTATCATATATAATAATAGTAATAATTTCATCAAATATATTAACGGCAAGCAACTACCGGAACTACAGATAATTAAGACTTAATTATCTGAACTTTACAGTACAAGTATATAATTATGTACAACTTAATCACAACACTAAGCGCTCATCACGTTTTGGAAAACATAATAATATATATGAAATGAGATCAGAGGAATTATATTATTGACCGACGAGTTTGAATGCAATCCATAAATTTATGATGAAGACTCACCGATCTCCGGTGACGTTGCGGTGTTCGTGGTGGGCAATGCACGTTGTCTGGTGTACGAGTGCGTCGGTCCCACGAGCCACTTGGAGGTGAGCAGCGCGGAGAGGACAGCCAGCGTGGAGGTGAGCGTAAGCAGAGTCCACGTCAGGCTGCGCGCCGTCACGATCACGTAGCACTGCATCCTAGCACACAGAGAGATGCTATCACTAAAAGTAGTGTATAGGTCACGGGAGTTACTGTGACGTCATGTAGCACTGCATCTTAGCACACACAGAGATGTTATCACTACAAGTAGTGTATAGGCCATGGGAGTTACTGTGACGTCACGATCACTTATAATACTAGTATAGCACTACATTAAATTACGCTGTAGAAATTATCCTTCAATTATATTTTTTTTAAAAAAAAGCGACAAAAAGAGTCGGAGTACAGAATATATATATATATATATATATATATATATATATATATATATATATATATATATATATATATATATATATATATATTCTGTGAACGGTCGAGCAAGAATAGTGTGGGACTATAATTATAATAGTTTAGTAGTCCAATATACATCTCGCTCGACGCGTTAAATTTTTTATGGTGTTAATAGGATTAATATATGGATTAATGAAATTCCTTTATTTAAATATTGTAAACTAATTGTATATCCTGCATGATAGCTATAGATAATAATAATATTATACAGAGCCATATATAATAATATGTTCGCCACCACCCGACTTTAATAACGACTTATCAACCACGGACTCTTGATACATGTATGTAAGGGGTGCTCGCCTTTAATCTAGCATTAATGACATTTTTTTCCCATAATTTAAAACAGTGGAGTAGTGTGACGTCAGCTAATTAGAAGTACGTCCACAGAAGACCGAGCGCTGTCTGGATATGTCTCAGAATATGCGACAGCATCTGGACCTGCCTTCATAATAATTATAATCTCTAGCTTGATTAACCTATATTTATTTCAAGCAACTTGTGCAAATGCCATGCAGTTTGTCAAATAAATAAAATATACATGTTTTGCTTTATTTATTTTGTATTTTCATTAAAATTAAAGTAAAAATGAGCATACAATTTTTAGCTCCTGATCGTATATGAAACAAATATTTATAGTCAACTTCATAATATAAATCTCAATAATTAAGTAAACCACATAATAAACAATATTCCTAAAATACCACAATGACGTGATCATGTCTTGGAGAAACGTTTCTTTTGAGAAAAAGAGAAGCCGACCGCTGTTCTCCAGCCTGTTCTTTTTGTTTCTTCCTGTGTTAGTTCTAACGAGCGGCTGACAACAATGGTGCTCGCTGCTATCAGGATGAATCACTCGACGTCTCGGGCTCAGCACTTGCTGGCGGTCTGATAGCACTTCACTTGCCGCCAGAATACTCAGAAAGCTATATACTTCTATCACACAGACCATTCATTTTACGTGATATAAAAACAAAATAAATCATAGAAAAATAAAATCTATTATAGAAATTTATAGAAACCAATTTAACAACTATAAGATTTCAAAATAAAATGTACTGTATTATCAGTATTATGTGTGGAATTGCTGTATATAAAAATACATCATTTATGATAAATAATGTATGTTAAAAATAATAATAATAATAATGTTAAAAATAATTAGAAACTAAACATGCATGATTGGAATATCGGAGTAATTGTTCTCCATTTCAAATTTTAGTGCTCACTCACGTAGAATCTTACGGAGAATTTGTATTAAAAAAAAAAAAAAACTAATAAGAACTTCCCTCGATGATCAAGGTGATCTGAAGTAATTAAATTGATCGATGATCAATGACATAAGCGGCCATATATGATTATACACGATATTCACTTTTTAGGATTATTTTTTTATATCTAGGTGCATGTCTAGCTTATTTGGCCTTTGATGTTTTTTACAAAAGAAAAAGCCATCAGAGTATATGATTAAAATAAATATTCTTACAGTGAAACACAATTCAGTAATAATAATTCTACAAAACGAGATTAACGATCAGCTTTTATGCGGCTTGCAGGAAGCATGACTGCGGTCTCGTCGGGGTATCATCATCCTACATTAGCGCCATGTGCCAGCCGCCTGACTCAACAACAGTCCATTACCATTCACCACAGTGCCATAATGACTCGAAATGATATTAGATTTCATTTAAATCTGTTGCGGTTACGGCGTTATACGTACTCGTGATTCAGACATTGTGCAACAACTCCCAACAAAAGTTGGTTATCTGCAGCAACTCCATCATGACCATCATGCATGATGTAAGATTTGCTTTATATTATAAATAGAATAATTTCGTATAGTGTTTGCTCAAAACGAAGAGACTATATAAATAAAGAATAGCAGAAGGCAAAAATATATTTATTTAGGTGAATTGTGAGTCACTTTTTTGTGTTTGTTCTTTATAAAGAAAAAGAGGCACGAGCTCTCAAAATATTATACCATTCAACTCAGGTAATGTTTACAATATCGTAAATTTAGAACTGCGTAAATCAACCCCAGAATTTAAAGTTTTTTTTTTTTTTTTTTTTTTTTTTTTTTTTTTTTTTTTTTTTTAATTTGCGTATAGAGAATACAGTCTCCTGCTTCTTAAGTTCAGCAAATTATAATTCAGAAACCTCGCACTGATATTATAATTTAAGTTTCTATATAACTATCCAAAGGTTCATTAACTTCTAATATACTGTACAAAAATAAACGCAAAAGATTAACTCTCATAGTCACGTAAGAAATTGAGTGCAAAGCTGTTTGTTTACTGACGTAAATGCGAGCATTCTGATGTAAAACAGTGAGGCAAGCACGTACTACTACAGCGTAATCGTCTGCGGCCGTCAGCAGAAGTGCTGGCGCCCACCAGCACCCTCGCCTGCCTGTCTCCCCGTCTGGGTGGCCATCACCGTCAATACACGTGGAGAACACGTATGACGTCACTAATGCCTCCTCGCACTCGGGGGTAGAAAACAAGAGTATATTAAATTTTAACTACATGCATGTTATATGAACGTCGACTAATTCAAATGCTTTTCATTTTTAATAATAATTAAAACATGCAGTAATTCTCATTTTCACAATTGTTGTAGAGAATACTGGTACAAATCACATATACTATATTTTAACCTCCCGGATCTTCGTGGACCTAACCTAAGTTGCTTATGATTTTGTTGGTCTCGACCCTTCTAAAGCTCCGACCGTGATCTAGCAATTCATATTATCCAGCATTTGCCTAGTTGTAACTGAGAAAACCATGGAAACAGTTAGGATGATCGGCGTTGATGGAGAATGCCATCATGCATCAACTACCTCCTGTTTGCAAGAGTCGTTGTTCTTTTATTCTTTAGCTATTTCGTGAGAACGTGAACTATAAATAATTTTTTAAATGAGACAATATATTTTTAGTTTATTATTATTATTATTATTAAAGCAAAAATATAGGGCAAACAATTAAAATACGATAAACAGTAAGATGAGATGATATGGAATCTCTGATAATTACATCTATTATATCATCAACCGACATAGATGAAAAAATCAAAAGTTTCTATATAACGATATTGTGAGGAGTTAGACATTTTTTTCAGCTGCTTTATTTTTAGCCTTATCTGAAACTGCTTAGTACATCTGGAAATGATAAAAGCTTAGCTCGTATGAAAATAACTACATTTCTTTGTGTGCTTTTTAATTGCTGACAAGCAATTGTGCGTTACAACCCTTACTACCCCCTTTTAATCCATGTTAGTGAGTGCATGGCACACTATTATAGGAGATATGGAAATTTTGATGCTTAATTAATATTTACACAGTCTGCCTTAATAGTTCTGATCATCATAATTATCTACTAATAAAATGTAGTTTCCGTTTCCATAAGGTTTATATTTTACTGATAGAGCTGATATAATATAGCAAGCTATATATAGTTAACAACAAACCTTTATGAAAATGAAAAAAGAGGATAATTTTTTTAGCTCAATTATGATAGTATTTTTTTTTTTTTTTACATGTCTGAGATTGATATAATATAATTTTAAAATGAAGTAAAGCTTATTATAATCATGCCATATATTAGACATAGTCATAAATATAGTCATTATTATTAAATAATGAAACGAAAAAGTAACCGTAAAGTACGTAAAGCACACACACAAAAAATTATAATAATAAATAAAAATCTTGAGGTTTTATAGCTGCTAGATTTCAAGTACTTGCCAAGAGACCATGCAACAGGAGATAAAAATCTTCCATATGGTTTAATTTTCATCGTAGAAAGTCTCACATGCACCATATGCTTTATAAAAACTGCAGTACAATGTTTTCTCATGCTGAGATCGCACTTCATGTCATTATGTTTATATTGAAAGCAGAAATCACAATAAAGATGACACAAAAAATACTCTATGTTGTTGTTTTTTTGGTCACTCTATCATGACCTCTATTGAAAGAGCGTACAACCCCCTCACCCCACTCTTTCTTTCAACAAACAAACTCAGCAGCTCCAAGAGCCTGTGTCATGGGAGGTAATTCTAAACTGTCTCATTAATATGCTGACGGTGTCCCGTGAGACGTCATAGCGACAAACTATACGTGGGCGAGGTGATATTAGCGAGCTGGAAGTTCAATGATATTTTGTGGCTGTGATTAAATTAATTAATGGCAATTAAATTCTATTGTTCCCATCAGGAACTAACTGATTATAACAGATATGCATACAATATCAGCTTCTCTTGAATTAGGTATCATATAGATTATAAATATTTATATCTATATATTAATTCGAATTATTATGAATTATTTAATTAAAATTTTTAATTATTATAAATAAATGTACATGTGATTAATCCTATAGTCCTCAGAGATTATAGAAAGATTCATTAGAGATTTATAAATCTCTCTGTTAATTTGTTGATCTACCTGTATTATATTATAAAATGGTCAATAAATTCTTTGCATTAATTTATAAAAAGTATACTTATTAAAATATAATTCAAATTCAAACCACTTTTATTTTATTGTCATTGTTATTTTATTTATTTTTATATTTTTTTTTGTGAAAAAAAAATTAATTTATAAGTCATTGAATACATAAAAACTACATGAATTTAAGGAGTCTTCTTTGTACTTATATTGTATGTGTGCTTCAAATTTTGAAATGATTTGTAGGAACAGTTTGCCAAATCCCTTACCCTTTTACAACAAAAATTGAAATTTTACATCATCTTCAATATCAACATTGATGGTGATTTGTTTTTAAATGTTTTATAACCTCCATGAAGTATATTTATTTTTGTTCAAAATTTGTTTGGTATTAGTGTTTATATAGCAAGTGTAGTGTTTAGATTTTTTAGCTTATATAGCATTGTAGATCCATGAAACCCCGTGTCATTTCGCCTTTATGTTTTGCAATAATTTACAATAAACATCACGTTGATGTATCATAATCGTAATTATTAACGACTAAAGGAAAAAAATTATATTTTTTTCTTTCGATGGGAGGGTGCATGCTCATAAGAAGTGCAAGTATATATGAGGTTAAGGGAGACCCACCCACTGCCAGTGTATTTTCACTAAACTGCTATGAATTCAGGGGGATGGGAGTTTAACGTAATCTAGCCTACGCCATACACTGACGGGGATGAGGACTTACCTCCTGTGGCGGCCTTGCTCGAAGCCCGAGACTGCCGGGCGACGAACAGCACTCCATCACTGTCGCCGCCGCCGCGAGGCGCGACACGCGGAAGCCACCAACGTCCTCCTCCCCCCTCAGTACGCAGAGTATTTACACACTTTATCTACCCCTCACTGCTGCTGCCGCGCCCACCAAAAATAAATGTTCACTACATAGGGGTTGACTCCACTTCTTGTGCAAGCAATTCTTTACTATATACAATCTATTTTCCCTACTTCAACATTCTGAATTAGCATATAAATATTTTTTTATATCTAAAGAAAATATAACAAACATATAAAATATGTAGCCATAATTTTATATTATATAACATAATGCAGCATTTGGGCACAAAAAATAACATAAATTTCATATAAAATATGCATATTTCTTATTACTGTGCATGCAATATAAGGGGCTGTCTCAAACAGAATAGCATGATTTCGCAGCGTATAATAAAAAATTAAGAAACTCTATGCGATCAGGCGGTGTACGCGCGCACACAGCTTCGATCGTTTCGTATCGCAGTGCATCATGGCATCGTAACTTTCTCATTTAGAACTGGTTCTAAATTTTTATCACACAAAGTCATAATTCGATACCATGCGATGCGATACAAAGGCAGTGTTTCTTCACAATTTTCATAACAACCTTTTTATGTGAAAATTGATAAGCAAATTAAAAGCAGCGAAAGCAGCAAGAAAATTTTATCGTAACAGAAATTCTGTATTTTTAAAAAGCGTAATTCAGCTGTCCGTTTCTCTTTGAGGTGAATATAATAAAATTAATAACCCTCTTCCTCTCCGCAATTTAAACCTATACTACTATAAGTAAAATTTACATAAATAATATCCATGATTATCTCATCTCCATAACTCAAATCATTTCGCTTGTTGCCTTGCGTTTTAAATTGGTATGAGACTTGATTGCGGTGCATTCACTTGCCTGCTGTTGTCCTATAGCCCCCGCGCGCCACATGGCATCACCAGCGGTCATCATTAACCCTATATAGTAATAGTATAGTGGCGTCATCATCACATGTAGTTTTGTGAGAAACGCCGCACCGCACCACGATTATTCTCAAACAAGTTTCTTCCGTTCGTCAACCAAAACTAAGTAGGCGTTGTTTTAAAGATAATGGACTGAATCGAAGAGATGGTGCTCAGATAATAGTCTTTGTGAATGAAATCTCTAGCAGCAGTCATTAAAAATAATTTTTAATGCATTTCTAAGTATGAGAAAGAAAAATTTATGATGGCATGATGTTAACCAAATCGGTATAAAGCATGCATGGAAGTCTATTATATTATATAGATTTACGATTCTAAAAGATAAAAGGAATAAAAACATTTATATATGTAAAAAAGAAGCTAAAAAGCTTGTCAACTGCATTGGTGCATGCTGCAGTATTATCATAAATTTTAATGTATTAAGATTAAGAAACGTTCATTTTTGGAACTGTTTGTAAGTAATATAGTACTTTTTATATTATAAGATAGTATAAGTTTCATATAATGTAACTATATCGTATAACATGATAATATTATAAATAATGTATAAAATCTGTTCAATCAACAATCATTGTAAAATTTGTAACGTTTTCATTTTTTTATATTAATTAGATAATTACATAAATTTTCTCCTGCTTGCATTGCATGCTTTAAGTTTTTTAAATTTATAATCTGTACAAAATTGGAAAAAAATCAGCTTATAGTCAACTAAGTATTTTTAAATCATGCAGAGAATCGAATTTCAAAATAAACTTTAATTTCTCATAAAATATGCTATAGTAAAGAAAAATACACTAGCTTGTATATGTGTGCCAGTTTTTTTTTATTTAATTAGTTGCAAGCATTTAGCTTCAAGCATATTATTATTCTATGAGTAATAAATATAACTTTGACGTAACTTTGAGAGTTGAGACGAGGATAATAATCGGCTGATGCGGCGTGGGCGTAACGTGGTGACCTCACGCTGAGCGGGGATAGCTTGCTCGGTCGTTGCTGGAGCCTGGCCCTCGCGGCGCCACGCTGGGTTATGTGTCTCTCATCATCAGCAATTAACGCACCATCACCGAAATTACTTTTAGCTCTCACTTTCCACAAAGTCACACACTTTATTGCAAGGATTAATAAAAGAAGTCATTACGAGCAGAGACGCGCAGTATATTAGATTTTTTATTTATATATTTGAGACAAATCGATCGAGTTACATTAATTCTTAAAAATTATTATAATTATGGAATTATCAAGCTTTAACTCTAAAATTGAATTGGGCCTTTTATTAGTGAAAATATTGGCATTCCCAATTAAATTTAGGACACAAATTTTAAAGCTTGTCTTTTTGTGCAAAAATTCTCCAGCCTTAAAATTTTTTGCACTAAACGTTATTGAATCTTAATTCTTTATGAATGCTCACTACTATGACTTGCTTTATACTTGCTAAGAATTTTAATTTTTATTTCGAATATAAACACGTCTCGCTACCACGCATCATGATAAAGTGTAATTGGTACTGCAGCTGACACAGTTTTAACTTTAACCCGCTAGCTGTGCTTAGCATGCAAACAAACCTTTTTACCTTAAGGTATTATTTATTTATTTTTTAGTTACAAAGGAATTCAAATGAAATTATTAATTTTTTATAATAATTCAATTATGGAATATCTAAAATATATTATTCCAAAAACTAAAAAAAGAGTAAAAAGTATACTTTTTACTCTTTTTTTAGTTTTATATAGTGTAGCTATAACCCTCAATACAGTAGTATATTATAATATATTATAACCTCAGAGTGAAGTTTTTTGTTTATGTTTTAACTTCAACTTCCTGTCACGTCATTCATAACCTGATGCTCGACTTCTTATTTAATTCCAAGACATGATTATAGTTACATTGTTGTTTATTAAATCTTAAGGGAGTGCGTATAAATACATAAATATAATAATACAGTACGAAGAACTGATGCAATGTATAATTTTATACACAGCGAGTAGTGTATCGCGTTTAATTGATACCACATGACATGAGATTTAAATTAACCAACGAATAATTTCTAAATAATTATAGAATTAGATTGATCCAAAATTAAGTTCTAGTAATTTTATGGTTAATTATACTTAATTCCTCTGTCATGCACTTTGAATCATTACTGCAGTCCTCCCAAAATTACCACAAAGGATTCTCCTTTATTAATTAGCAAGTGATTTGCACTGATTTGTACATTATTATAATATGCATAATAAAAATATTTTGAACTTCAAACATCTTATAATGCCCCGCTGCCATGCTAATCACGTACGTCAAAAGAAAAGAAAAGTGACCAAAATTCAGTTTTATATTTCATGAGTAAAAAATCCAGATTTTTTCAATAGATATTTATAATATTGTAGTTAACACAACATAAAGCAAAAAGGAATAAGTTTAATTTATAAGCATTAAGGCGTGTAACAGTAATTAATTAACTGCATGATTGATATATATGCTGTGATTGATATTATATAATTATATTATGATATATTATAATTTAAAACAGTATCCTAAATGACCAGATCCCTTTACTTTTTAAGCAAATCCTGATCATCCTGAGCGAATTCGGATCTGGATCCAGTCTCTGTGTTAAAGAGAAGTTGCAAAAAATAAAATGTACATTATCATTAAATTGAATAAAAAACACATTTATAAAATACCTGAATTTTTTTCCCGTAATTATCAATACATCAACTCAAAAATGTTTATATATATATTAAGACAAAATAATGATCATCATCGTTTATATTAATTTCGAAAAGTAAAAATTATCATAATTAAATATAAATTTAGTTTTTTCCTCACCATGGCATCATCTTATAAAAATGACATTGTTTTGAATCATTATCTTACCTTTTTTTCTTCAGTCACGTAAAAAGTAATACCGCAGTCTGTGGTTTCACATGCATCTATATTGTATAAAGTTTTTTTTTTTATTATTATTATATATTTGAAATTCCAGCACGTAAAAAATAAACATTTTTAGTTTTAAATCACATTAAAAAATTCTTATACACTTATTTTGTTTAAAAAAAAATCATTCAAGCATTAACCAAAACAATTTTTAAGATTTTAGGGACTTTTTATCTGATCCTTTCTCAAATAACATTATTTTTATCTTATATACAGATTTTTGATACGGGTCAAAAAACATACACATATATGATAGACAGCTAGCGACCCAATGAGGGTACTCTGGGGGGAGGCTTGTACGATGAATTGTTGTGATAAGCAGTTTTTTGTTATGGGACATGACTCTGACATAATTCCGCCCTCCTGCATGAAGAGATAGACGTGGGCGTCATTCTCTCTCGATCGTGAGTCAACTTTGCACCTGGACCCTCTAGCTTGATCACGCTAACATTTTTATATATCTCACCCCTTGCAGGCTCCCCTCAATCTTTATCATAGTGTTAAAGCTACTGTATAAAGAGTTGGGTGAAAAAAAAGCAGCTGACGCGCATACAATAAAAAATATATTCACATTTCGAGTGCAGTAGTCGTAACAGTGTATTATTATAAGTTTAACAATAAGTCTACCTTTGTTATATCTAGATTGTCACTGATACTCGATGAAATACATGACGTTTTAAATGAGACATGAATTTCCTCTATATTGTTATCCAATTTAATGGTAAAAAAAAAAAAAAATCCAAGCAAAATGTGATATTGATTGTCTATAGTACTATAGAGAGCTGTGCTAATATAACGTAATACCTTTCTGTCAATATATGGGAGGAGCAAACTTAGCATTACAATCACATCAATGCTATATAGTTTTGTATGCATCAATGATTCTTATGAATGAATATTATGATAATAAAAAAAAAATACATTAAATAAGCTCCTCTCGTCATATAGAAAAAGCTAAACACATTATATATATAAATATATATTATATTATATAATATACAACATGATATACGTTATGTATAATTAATTATATATATTTGCAATATTATATTTTAGATATATTATTCTTAATAACATAAAATATATTATCTATTATTATCATGTATACAGTCTTTTAATGATAATATAATATAATATATAAATATACGAATTAATTATTTCGAAATCATTAAATATTCAATGATTATGGTGGCAGTTAAATTCAATAATTGATGGAGTATCGTTTAGTTATTTTTTTTTATAATAGTTTGATTGATTACAAATTAGCAAAATTACAATTATTAATATTGAGAATTAAAGCTCCCATTGAAAAATAAATAAATAAACAAAATACAAAATAGAACGAAAATAGAACCAAATATAACTATTGCCAATAACTTTAGTACATTTTTACTCAATTTAAAGTACTGCACATGCATCCTAGAACATTAAAAAAATAAGTCTGTTCGTTATCAGCAGTTGTTGTTTTTTGTTTCCCTGTTGCGCCTGTTGTATTTTAGTATGTTGTTGTGTAAGTTGTGTTCACCATAATGAGTAATAATTTTTGTTCTATGACTTTCTTTATATATTGCAGATTATCAAATCGCATCTCATTTATGAATGTAAAAGCAAATTAAAATATTATATATAAATATAAATAATGTCATGTAATTTTTATACGTCTAATAAATTGATATGCATGCCCGGCATGTTCATAAAAAAAAAAACATATAAAATTACAAGTTTATTATACCACAGACAATTGTCTGTGATTATACGATGTCATTAATGACAATCAAAACATCCATTCATATTAATTTGGTATTGAACACTATTGCCATTCATTCACTTACTTTGCTGCTGCAAGGGTTCGAGGTCGGGTCACACAAATCCTTGAATCTACTGGTGCCCAACACACAACATGCGAGATCGACTATAGTTAAAAGACACCACACGAGCACTAGACCTCCCGCGGTCGCGGCGCTCTCTCGACTGATTTCCCGCCGAGGACCGACAGACGTGCGCGCGCGCTTGCGCTCGTGCTGCTGCAGCCCCGGCCGTCTAGACACGACCAAGAGTGACATAAGATCCATTTTTATATGCTTTATCATTGCTGAGACGAAACGTAGAGGTGCTCAACTATATGAAGGACTTTAATATTTGTATGCAATATCTGTGTAAATAATTTATTTTCCGTTTCTCATTAATAATTTCGATTTAATTAAATATTCTAATATGTTGTGGGCCTCATAATTAACAAATTAGTATATAATAATATTTAATTTAAATACGGTTATAATTACTTAATTGTTGCTTAATACGTGCACGAAAGCATTTTTTATGGGGGGGGGGGGAGGTCATATGCCACTATAAATGTTCTACTTGTTTCTTAATACTCTTAATAGTTATGCATACCAAAATTATCCAAAATCCAAAATAATACTTTTTACAGTCCGCATGGAAAAGAGGAAAAGTCATATTCCGTATGAATTTGGAAAATATACTGTATACTCGTACAAAGAAAATAACTGAAACAATTAAGTACACTTATTTTTATTTTATGTGATTATATTAATTATATTTAGTTTAAAACCTGGAGGAATTAAGATACAATCCATGAGTGTGACGACGTCATGCTTTCCATTTGGCCAAATGACTGGATGGTATCCCCCTATAATCTGCTGCAGCATTAAAATTAGACACAATGATGTCATGTGTAAAAAAATGTTCCAGCTTAAAAGTGACAAAAATCCTTCTTCCCAAAATGATCTCTGACCCTAAAACATATTAACGTCCTCTCATGCAGCTAACGAGAGGGATTTGGGTGACATTAATCACTGTCATTTCTTATTTAATGTATCATATATATATATACTGCAATGAATAATGAATTACTGCATATCTAGGAATATAGGCTTAACAAATAATATTGAGTATAATTTTATAATCTTATTTAATTTTTTTTAATTGTTTACGTATAAATTTAAATTATATGTGTATACCAGTATACGCAAATGGGAATTTAACATATCCTTTGCGTAACAATAAAGATGAAAAAGTTCAAAAAATTTGGACAGGGTATAAAGTATAAACTACCCTGAAATATTTTTAATTATAATTCATTAATTATTATATAAAGAATTATTCATGGTAATCCTTTATAAGCTATTTCATGATTACTCTCTAATTTTGTACGTGTCACTATTATAATATTTCAATTAAATACAATTTATCGTAAAGTATTATAAAAATATTATAATTCTATAAGGACAAATTGTATGGTAATTAATAAATAAAAAAATCCATAATTATTAATTCTCTCTCCGTAATCAATATAATTTCCTTCTAACCTGAAAATCATCAGAAGATTGTGTGACATGCACGACTTCAATAAAAGTTCAATAAAACAGTATACTTCGATGGAGTCGATGGACGTGTATTTTGATTGTGAGAACGACATCTCCAAATTAAAGTCCAAAAAGTGACAGCTCGTCTCTTTCTTTACGTTTGGTTGACGTTTAGTGCTCTCTGTGAGATGATACAAGAGGCCGTCAGCTGGCGATGTCTTCTCTACCCTCGGCCTCTCAGGAAATGACTTGAGGCAGCAGAATGCACGCAAGGCGGAGAACCGATGCAAGCCGGCCGGCAAGGCGTATAAAAAATTATCCCCCCTTTTTTTATAGCATTAATTCGTCCGGAAGCGTGGCGACCCATTTTGATTATAATCTTTTCAGACTGGCCTCTCATATAATATATAATATGTTATACAACTCTAACCACAGAAAATAATTTAGTTTTGCAACGTTTGCATTTAATTCTCAGAGCAGGGGCGTAGACAAGGGGGGGGGGTTGGGTGTTATAACCCCCCCCCCTTGAGAGCTGAACCTTAGTAAATTTTAAGGGAAAAATAACAAAAAATAATGGTACTCGACGGATACGATTTAGCTAAAATTTTATGAAAAATTTTCTTAAAAAAAAACTTTAAAAATTTATATCCCCGAAACACATTGTTAATACACCTTTAATTTATTTAAAATCGGTCTATAATACAGTATTATGATTATTTAAGTATGGTATAATTCTATTATGATAATTATTTTATGTAGTATTCCTTATTTAGTTATTTATGTTTTTGTATACAACAATTTGAAGTATAAAAACAGTTGAAAACATTCCCCGCATGATGCTCAGCATAAAAATAAAATTTATGCATAGCATTTTATTATTTTTTAATTAATTATATAGTTATAATTTCATTGCTAGTTTCATTGTCTCATATACTGTACGTATATCTTTGAATTTATTATTAATTGAAGTTAAAAAAATCCGATTTTTTAAATGTATTAATTTTACAGTATATCAATATAATATAATATTTAACGTAATGAATTGATTTTCCAGTTTTGAAAATTTAAATATAAATTATAATTTTTCTTGCTCGTATATCAATACATCGTCTTAAAATGTGGTCTATTTTTTATAGGAAAAAGTAGTGACAAAAATATTGTAACTATAACATGCATAATTTACGATTTACAAATATGAAAAATTTGCTGCAACTTTTCATCGAAAAAAATTATAGTCCACGTCCCTTTTTCAAAAAAATCGCGCATTATGAAACTAATAAAAATAATATAAAAGAAGCTATTTGATGAATTACTTTATTTTTATTTAACTAAAATTATTTACTCAAAGCTTTATTTATTACGTTAGTGCACGTATAATATTGAAAAGAAATTAAATAAATGGGGTGCAAAAAATATAAAATTTTAAAAATATTGCATTCTCTATAATAGCATTTTTTCATAATTTTACCCTAAAAAAGGGGCGTGTTCTTAAAAAAATCGCGCCTGCGGCGGGCTATTGGGGGGCTACGCCCCCCAAACCCCCCAGTGGGCTGTTCTCAACCTTATTTATCTTCAAGAACCCCCCCCCCTTGAACAAATCCTGGCTACGCCACTGTCTCAGAGTAGCACATATGCATACTGCACATATTATATATAATTTATATTTTGAGCAATACAATATTCCTGAAAATAAGAATGAAAATTTTGTCACTAATAATTTTGAACAAGTATTTGACAGTAAATTAATGTTATTTAATAATATTATATAGCATGCACGGTCAAAAGTCACGAAAATCAACCTTTCATTATTTGCAACCATATAATGTAATTACTAATTTTTATTGTTATAGCTAGTATATTAATAAAAATTTATAATAACATTTTAATTTAGATAAATTTATAATGATTTCATAATAATACGTATAACAATATACATAAATTATAATATTAATTTATGTTTATTTACATTATATAATATAAATATTATAATAATAAATTAATTATAAATATTGATAAATATGACGTTTGGATATGTACTGTTAAAAATTAAAAATATTATACAATTAATTAACACATATATGGCCCGCCGCCGCAGTAGAGGCTATATAAACAGTATATATTTATTTTTATTATTTTTTTTTAATTAAACCCTATTGGGTACTTCTATTTACTAATTACATACTACTTGAAACCCTGAACCTTCCGAAACCCTAACTTGAGCGTTTCGCGGGCTCTTCTGGAACGGGGGCGGCCACGGCCTTGCAAATCCATCCCGGCATTTGCCTGCGGCTGAGGGAAACGTGGAAACCTCAGCCAGGATGGACGCTACAGCTTTTGTCAATGAACCGGAAGTGCAATGGTCCAAAGCCAGGGGAACCACATAGTGGAAAAGCGCAACGTTTTACCCCTGGGTGGGAAACGTGGTTTTTGTTGAAAATGGTCACCCATCCAACTACTAACCACGCGCGGCGTTGCTTGACTTCGGTGATCTGACGAGACCCGGTCAAGCGCACTGCGCCACACTTTCACTAAACAGTATATATAGAGTCAGCTCAGTCAGCGAACATTAGTGGAGGTGAAGTTATTTTGATTCGATTTTAAAACGATTAAGAAAAAAATAAGAATAAACTTTGCTGTTGTTAAAATAAATTTCTATATAGGATCTAAGGACGTTTCACTTTCTAAAAATATTCATGCATTAATATTTAAAAACAATCATCATAAAATTAATTAATATTAATTATATTGGTCTACCAATTAACGGAATAACTGCAGCGAGTCATATATAATTATTATATAGCGTGTGTATATTTATAGGATTTACTCTATATTATACAGTTACAAAATATTAAATTTACGTATTCTATTTATAGTCATTTTAGTCACAGTCTATGTGACGTTAAATTATTGTTTATAAGCATAAAATCCTCAGGAGCTAGCGGCAGCTCACTGTACTGTACTCTGGCCACGGTGCTGCGTGCAGACAGACACACGACGGCGTCTCGCGTGCGAGCGTGCCCGTGAATTATTCATGTCACTGTCAGCGAAGCACGTTCCTCGTCGCGAGAGGGCGAGGCATCGCGCTGCGGAAACATCGCGGCGGCAGCCAAGATTCATGACCGATGACCGTACATGATCATCAACTTCCGTAAGAAGTACATAATATAATATGCCAGTTACGGTTTACACTAGGTTTAATTTATATCAATAATAATATGGTAGAATAATATTTTAAACTACAGACAGTATATTAATAAATATGTAGTAAAATTATGTACTGATATGTATATATAATACTTACTGTGCAATATATTATATTAATTAATATATATTTATTATATTATTCAAGCTTAAACTTTTACAGCGACAACAGGCGATTTTGGGCGATTCATAAATCAATTAATATAATTGTTATTAGTACATTAAAATGATAAATTATTTATTATGGAAATTATTGAAAAAGTAAAAATTAATAGAGAATTAAAATGAAATATTGAAATAAAAAAATTAACTGCTCTAAATATTTGTTGGCTGGTGTTTTTGATTGAAAGCTCATATAATTTAGGGTGACCAGCTTGATGTCCAAAACGGTACATGCCCCCAAGATAGAGGCCTGAAGGGCTAAAACCCCCACCGGAGTCGCGATTTTTTTGGGTGCCACGCCCCCTTTTTTGCTTTTTTTTTTCTTAATAGATTTTCAAATGATTTTTTTTTTTTTTATGAAGCCGTTTTTCCCGAAAAAATTTATTTTATTTGAAAATCCATTAAAGAATTTTCGTCATAGATTATACCGCGTAAGTATTTTTTAATTGGTACCATAGTTCAGACGAAGTTTGAGTAAAACGCTGTTTTCTGTTCCATAAGGCTGCATGTTTAAGGGCTCAGGAAAACAATTAAACTTTGGGATTTTTTTGCGATGAAGCTATTTGAGATGAAATTTTTTGGTTTTCATTTCTCAATAAAGCAGGGCAGGTTAAAATATTTTAAGGAAATAAAATAATAAATAATGCAATCGCTCACTCTACTTTAAATAAATATAAATAATTGCATTTTTTTATGTATACATTTTTCATAGAATTGGAAAAAAAGAGATTTATTATAGTCACCATGCAAGAAAACTGTGCCAATGAGTTGCTTTCCTAAAATTATCCTTTTTTTCTTGGCCTGGCAACGATCCTATTATGTTGCAAAGTTGCATTTAAAATAAAAAGAAACAAAAGCAATAAAAGAAATTTATACTCAAAAAGCATAACTTCGAAGGATACTTTTCCAATAAAAAAAAAATATGTTTAAATATTTTAAATTCTTTTTTTTTTTTTTTTTTTTTTTTTTTTTTTTTTTTTTAAATTTCGTTACCAAATTTTCCGTCTTCATTCACAATATTTCTAAATGTACGTGTTATTTAAATAATGCATTATATTTTGTTTATAAATAAATAAAACTTAATATAATGTCACGAGATAAATTATACAAAAAAAATTGAGTATAAAGCAAGAAATTAACAGCTAAAATTACTTGATTGTATGAATAATATTTGTGGCGTTTTTCCCTCATATTATTTTCCATTTATTTACGTAATATCCATGCACGATTATTGTGAAAAAAGAAAAAAGAAAGACATAGAAATTTTTGTCTAAGCCACGACACACAATGCATAAGAATGATTTTTTCAATTTTATATTTTATTGGAAATTTCCATCAAGTGAATATCATCAATAAAAAGAAGAGATGATATTTTTGTGTAAAGTTTTTTACTTATTTTTTATTCAAAATTTAATCGAAAAGTAGTGACTTCATTTCACGTAGTATAATTCTATAATATGCATACTTGCGCGTATATACAAAATATATCTATTCCGCAATTTTGGAAGAAATATGCTGTTTTGCGAATGCGATCGAGAAAAAGGGGCATGAAGTTGCAAAATCATTTGCGTCCGTACATTTTCGTAAATATTCACAACCACATTCCTATGAATTTTTTATGTTTTAAATGATAAAATTTTTAAAAAATGTCCCTTTTTTAAATTTTGTCCGAAAGCGGTACATTTAGGCGTCCCGAGAGCCTCTTTGGGGACACCGGGACATGGCCCGGTACTCTAAAACGGTACTGTACCGGTCAAAACGGTACGTCTGGTCACCCTAAATTATAATTACGTACTGTATAATATATTCGATCATTATAACATTATATATTACTCAGGTACTGCGTTTTATTTATTATGTAAATATGTAAATTATATATTATAATAAAAATATCACTAACACATTATAAGCTATGATGCACAGAAATATTTGTAACTAAATATTTTTATTTTTAAATGAACAAATTCATGATATCACAATTATTATTAAATTGTTGTATTCTAAAGCTAGAAAATTTAAGGACTAAAATTTATAGTCAATAAATTAAATTCCACAGTTTAGGCGGTATTTCAACATAATACAACAATTTTTGGTTATTTAACACATAATATATAACAGAACTAAATAACAATTAAATTCACAATAATTATTATTAAATAATTATCTCCAAGATAAAATTGATAATAATGTATCACATAATTAATGAAAATAGTAAATTAGGATCGTAATTTACATAAGAATATGCTAATTTAGCTTCTTATTTTGACTCGGAGATTTAAAATTACCTAAATGAATGAGAATTGAATAAGCTATAGACATTAGATGAGACATATTCTCTGAGAACAAATTCGCTGACAGAGGTCAATGATAAGTCAGTTCATAATCGTTGGACAGCGATATTACTCTTCGCTTTCTCCCAACAAAGCCTGGATATAGCGCTCTAGCCAACAGCAAAACTCACCCATGTAGTCATCCACCTGTACAACAAATGTACATGAAACAATAGTTTTTTTTTTTGTCATTTGCTACTTGATGTAAATAGCAATTCTCAGGTATTGTATACAGTTTATATTATATATAAAATTATATACAGTAGAAGTCACGAAGTCACATAAAAAACAAAAAAAAATAAAATAATGACTAACTTTGTTAATTTTCTCATCATACCAAAACAAAAATACACACCTGGGAGTGCAGAGGCTGCTTAGGGTCAAGGCAGGTGAGGGGAGGGGGTGGGGCCATGAAGGCAGGACCGAACATGGCCACCATGGTATGCTCGTAGAGTGCGATGACAGCCACAGCGTCTGCAGCCCGCACCTCACAGCTCAAGGAAAGACGAGCATGCGCCTCTGCAAGTGCAGTCCTGCAGGCAGATACATGACTTGATCAGAAAAACAAGAGAAATCAATCAAATAAAAACTATTCATTACCCTATAAACTAAGATTAACTACTCAGATAAAAAAAATAATAAATAAATAAAAAATATGGTGTTGTAAAAAAAAATACAGTAAAAAAAACTATTACAAACTAGTAAACAATAACGAAATATAACATGTATTGCTTAAATTTGCAAATATGACTGCATAGCTACCATAGCATGTAATTATAAATTTACAAGTTGCACTTGATTTTTGGATATGAAGGGTTTGAACCATACATTTGTAAATTTACAATTAATTTCTAATAACTCTGTGTTTGCACTCACATGCTTTGGATGGCTCCAAGGGGCAAACACTCTTCAACTCCTGCCCCTCCACTGGCACGAGCTCGCCTGCTGGCCACAAAGTAGTCTCGGATCAGCTGTCCTGCCTTGGCACCCAGCTCAACCTGTCGAACTCCAACCACTGACAGCAACTGAGGCAGAAACCAAGTGTCAGATACATTTATAAGAGTTTGATGTTGGCAAGATTACTGCAAGTACCTCTTGCATCTCGTGAAGAGGAATCTCGTTTTCCTTGGTGTCTTCCTGCGATGGTGGTACGTTCTGGCACATAGCACTCCTAAGTAGCCAATTGCAGAGCTCAGAGTCTTCAATTTCGGACGTTGCAGCCAACCACGGTAGCCCAAATACACTACAGACATAAAATATTTATAACATTATTAAAACAAATAATTTTTCTTTAATTAACAAATAAGTTTGTAATAAGTCAGCAATTTCCCATAATCTCCATTGAGTCTCTATTTTTTTTACCATACAATGGCACGTCATATTATCATACCTATGAATTATTAACTTACTCAATGAGGGGACGTAAGAGCTTGTGAGGCAAAGGAGAACAGTGAGTCCAGATTGCAGTCTTCAGTGGGAAGTTCAATGATCTTTTTGGCAGCTGCACTGTCACTTGTCCACTCTCAATGCCTGAAGAAATAAAAATATATTGATTTTGTACTGTAAATAAAAAAAATAATATTGTAAATTACGAATAATTATAAATGTTTTTAAATGCTACATTAAGTCAATACTTATGAATACTTATGGTTACAGTACATTTTAATAATAATATATACATTAGATACAGATTTATAATCATGTTGTGATATATATTTGCAATCGTCATTGAGTGAATTTTCAATTTTGTGTAATGCAGTGATATATGACTCACAGGTGAGTGCAGTGGTCCTTGCATCCTTCTTGAGTGCAAACCAGTCTCCCATCAGGCACACTCCTCCTGCAGCTAGAAGGATGGAGCCAGCCTCTGTCCAGCAGGCCCCCTCTCCTCCACCAAGACCTTCGTCTCCCTTACGTGCTGCTCCGCCCACCACATTTTGGGAGCCGTGCACAACGCAGCGAGCAGCAAGACGAGAGGCAGAGGCAAGCAGGCGAGCAGCTGGAATGTGTTCCCCTCCACACACAAGCAAAGGCACTGGACGAGTGGAGCCCTGCAAGTGTATTTCAGACAAACTTACTAATTAATAATAATAATGCGCATTAAATAATATCAATTAAATTATATAAAATAAATAAATAAATAAATAAATAAATAAATAAATAAATAAATAAATAAATAAATAAATAAATAAATAAATAAATAAATAAATAAATAAATAAATAAATAAATAAATAAATAAATAAATAAATAAATAAATAAATAAATAAATAAATAAATTCAAATTATACCATTAAGAATATAAATAATATATGATTAGTGTATGATCTGCCTATGCTCAAGGTTGGCTTTATACAGGTTAAGCCTCCGATTTGACCAATGTTAACGGGCTTAGCCAATCAGATTCAAGTATTCCAGGACCCATCGTGCCGCGAAACTTTGAATGCGCCCATGATGCAATGCTATTTTTGAATTTTCGCGGTGCAATGGGTCCTGGAAATAGTGGAAAAATGACGCACGAAATACGCACGTGGCTTAACCTGTATAAAGCCAACCTTGCCTATGCTCCATGGTGGTTATGTTTTCCTTCAAAAGGTTAAATTAATTTTATAAGCAAAAGAAACTTTGAATAGAATTTTTACCACATAATGAAGTGTAAATTTCAAACAGCAACGTTATATTTATACTACACATAGACATACAGTACAGTACTACCTACGTGAGAAAATAACTGTAAGATTGCTTGTTCTAAGCAGTAATCATAACATAAAGAAATAATAATAATAAAAAAAAAAAACGATATAATTGAGACTGTCTAGATTATTATTATTATTATTTTTTTTTTTTTTAAAGCTGATGGTATCATTTTTATAATATGCATAATCAATGTCGGCAACGATCATTAGTGCAAAAAATTGACTAGTTTCGGTCTCACCTGTGAAGCAAGGCTGAGCAGTGTTGCCATCCTGAGATGAAGGAAGGTGTTGTCAGGCAGAACGTCTCTCCCCAGCTGACTGGCCAGGGCCCACATGAAGGCCCAGGGAGAGTGGCCCAGTCCTGTGTGTAGTAATCTCAGAGTAGGGGGCAGGGCATAGTGGCCGAGCTGACAAGCCTGCACCAGCATGCCAGGCTTGCAAGAGCGAGGCTTAGAGCATGCTAGCAGCGAGCAATGAGAGAGGTGAGGAAGCACCGCCGGGCGACACACCACCTCATAGGTGGTACCAAGCACCAAGCCTCTCACGAGGTCATCTGCAAGCATCACATGTTTCATATAATATTAGAAAGGTCACTTATAATATTACAAGAACAAGAAAATAGTAAATCTGTTTATAATATTTTCACTTTTTGAATTCTCATAGTGATAATTATTAACTTTTAAAAAAGTAGGAAATTTTAAAAAGTAAATAAGTGTACAAGTTACATATAGAAATTTAAATTCATTTTCCTGTATTTCATATATATGATCGTCGCCCTTATATAAGCACACGATGTTTGGTTCCAACTCTAGATTTTATGCTACACTTTGATAAAGGTTATGATATATTGCAACAAAACCTTGTGGTGCTTAGAGCACTCTCATTCTAAGGTGACGATATACACAAATAATTGCGCTGCTTAGTTTTATTAATTTACCTCTGAAAACGACTTGCGTGGCCTGACTCCTGCCCTGAGCTGAGGAGGTGAGACAGGCTGTAGGTAGAAGCAGCGCCAGTATTTCCTCCCCCTCCTCTCTCTCTCCTGGAACCTCTTGCACCTCCACACCACAGAAGCGACAGCTGCACCCTCGCACACTCTCCCTACGTACTCTCCGTCTAGCCACACCAGGACACATTGACACAGGGCAGTTCACAACGCAGCTGCGACTGCACAGACAAAAAAGTTAACTTAATAGTAAATTTATAAATAAAATAACATAAATACTGTACATAAATAAAACATAATACAGTACGTAACACACAAATACATAAATAAATACTAATATAAGTTAATTAATAGATAAAAAAATATTTAAGATATTTAATTTTATTTCATATACGTGCTACACAATTTAGAATTCTTACATGTACTTAGCTGAAGTTGTGACAGCAGAGAGAACTCCTCGCACCAGAGCCAGTCCTTTGCATTGGTGTACACTAGGAGCTCTGAATGTGCAGGTCTCAGGCAGGCAAGTAACACGCAGGGGTGTACGAATATGTTCCAACCCAAAGCCGCCAGATAACTCTCCAGCGAGCTCTTGCAGTGCACACAGAACCACTTGCTCCAGCAAACTCTCAGCACAAGCTGGTTCTTGACAAATCAGCGAGCCAAGCTCTCCTGTGTACGAAAGTCAACAAGTAAAATTTATTTAATCGGTAGCTCTGCTTTCATCCCATTAACACATTTTTTTAAATAATTTAACTACACGTACTGTACCGGCTGGCCCGAACACAATAGGTATATTATTATGATATTAGAATATTAATTGAAAACGCGTTTACGTATACTGTAGTCAAAAATTGCTATGACATTCATGCCACAATTAATTAAGAGACATGCAACGTGCGCGTAGAGTACACACAGCTTTGTTGCTTTTTGTAAGAAAATCAAGGAGACGTACCTCTATATAATACAGTGCAGTAATATACTAGCTGCAGTACAGTATATATTAATATTATATAAAAATGAATGCCTTATTATTTAATACCATATTAGCGGTATTATGCATATGCATATGCATACCTGATATCTGTGTGATCAAGGTAAGATCAAGTTCAGGTTGAAAGCAAAGGGGCTGTCCAAAGGACCCTCGTTCTCGTATTGTCTTTAGCGCCGTTACAAAATTCTTTCCTGCCTGGATCAGATCAGAAAGATGACCATTTCTCTCCAGGTAAAGTAGCAGAGCTTTTTGGAGATTTAGTTCTGATTGAGGATCCGCAGATTTTCTTCCTCCAATTCTGTAAAAACGAGTATGCATATGTATGTTTTGATGGATTTATCCGGGTTTATGAGTTACGAGGGCCCTATAGCTATTAGGTGGCTAAGCTATCCCGGCTATTCCAAGCATTTTGTATGTACAAGATCCTTGGGCTATCCCACAGGCTATCCCTATTTAGTAATCCCGTGTGGTAATCCGGAAAACAGCTGTTTGATGTTTGTAAACAACTTCAACTTCATTCAGTAATTTACCTGTATTTAGCAACAGATACATTGAAATTTGAGTACATGCTTAATGTATGGCCTCAAAGGCTTCAAAATGTTTCCAAAATTCAACTTTATACTTCTAGGCTAGCACAGAATTCATACACTGAAAAACACCATGTCCACAAATTCCACAATACAATTTGATAGTGAGGGTTCTTAGCTTACAAAAATGACCAAGTCGTGCACTTTGTGATAAAAGCACCGAACTTGGTACATCGATAGAATTGACCAAGACGATCATTTTGAGGGATGTAGCCCAGCGCGCAACCTGACCTGGTGACCTCTGGTGACCTTTCAAAATGGCGGCCGTGACCTTTATGAAATTAATTTTTAATTTAAAAACTGTTGCAGATAAATTAAAATTTTAAACTGAAAGTGGTTTACGATCATTTATTGCATGTTCTGTAATTTTTTCAAAATGCTGCGTTGCCAAATTAGTGCATAAATTAAATATATTCATGAAAATTGGGACCATTTTTCACATAAATGACGTGCAAGTATCCGCGATGCCGAAGTTGGCTATTTATAAGTCGAGAGGCTCAGCAGATTGAATGAAGGTGGACTCAGGATAATAGTAAGATATTTTTTACCGCAGATTATTTGACCTGGTGACCTCTAATGACCTTTCAAAATGGCGCCTGAAAACTATTCGATTTGATATATTAGCAAATTACGAAGCTAAATGAAATGAAATTGCTGGAAATTGATTTATTTTTACTTTCAAGTGGTCCCGAATTTTTTCCAAAATCTGTGTTGCCATATAAACACATTTACAGTGTTGCCAAATTTACAACAAATGACAATTAATGTAGTATATTATCACTAACCCTACCTCGGCATTAAATGTGTATAATGTATTTAATTACAGTATATGCACAATAAATTGACATCATTGTGCAACTTTTTAAACCCAGATTTTTTCGGGGGGGGGGGAGGGAGGAGAGAGTGGGGAATGAAGTGTTAATATTCTCTGTAAATTAATTAACACCATTGGATGGGCAACTGAATGATTTCTTCGCTGTTGCTCTTATTCATATTATACAAAGACAAAAAAAAAAAAAAAAATGTAATGCGTAGAATCGAAACTGGAAGACTCGTACAATGAGGATTCAAATAATTTTATTATTTTTTTTTTTACTTAAATGAAATATACGTATATAATATATGTATATTTTTTTTTTGGCTGTCAGCATATATATTTTAAATAAAGATAATAATATATTATATTTATGCTTTCAACTCATAATTGATAATTAGTAATTAATGTGGAATCGTATATATATATATATATATATATATTAGTTATTTATACTGCATGGATTATAGGTGTATAGATGTATAATATATAATATACTGATTGTCTGATAATACATTTACAACAACTTTCACGGTTGTATGTAGGGTTCACAATTTGACTATATAGCTAATATTTTTATTTCTATATAGTTGGCATAAATATATTAAAAAGAATAAAATGTAATTAATGTATACGAAAATTATATTTTGTTTATTTCCTTTATATGACATGATACATCAATGAACATTAGACAAATAGCTTACAATTTATTATTATGTTCGAGTATTTACTATTTACATGAATTAAATTACCATCTACCACATTATTATACTTTGCAAGTTTACATTACCATCCCACGAGAAAATAAGAGTGAAAGCTCACAACAAATTCACTCGCACATATTGACTCCAATTAACCTAAATTTCGCCCCTTTTTGGAGTCAATATGCGCGAGCGAATTAACGTGCATTGATGCACTTTGGCGATGTTTGGTACTTTATATTGACGCATTTTCACGTATATTGATGAATATTGACGAGTATTGACGTGAATGCCTGCCGAAATACTTCGCTCGACTTCACGCACTTTCAGGTATATTGGCTCGCGCATATTGACTCCAATTCACCTAAATTTCGCCCCTTTTTAGAGTCAATATGCGCAAGTGAATTAACGTGTATTGATGCACTTTGGCGATGTTTGGTACTTTATATTGACGCATTTTCACGTATTTTGATTAATATTGACGAGTATTGACGTAAATGCCTGCCGAAATACTTCGCTCGACTTCATGCACTTTCAGGTGTATTGGCTCGCGCATATTGACTCCAATTCACCTAAATTTCGCCCCCTTTTCTGAGTCAATATGCGCGAGTGAATTTGATATCATATATTGGCACATTTTCATGTAATTTGATTAATATTAACAAATATTGACGTAAATTAAATGCCTGCCACCAAAATACTTCGCTCGAATTCACACACTTTCAGGTATACCCCAGCAAACCAAAACCTGCTGGCCTACAGCTGGCCACAGACCGGCTTGCCACTGCTGGCATGCGCTGGCAAGCCATGCTGGTTCTGCGCTTTTCTTGTATACCGGCCAGATGCTGGACCCAGCGCTGGCATGCCATCACAAAATTTAATTTAATTTGCAATTAAATTAAAATCATTCAGTATCACCTGAAAATGATTTTTATGCTTAATTAATATAAGCAAAATAAGAAAAAATTATCAAATTGAATAAAAAAATTGTCACCACCAGGAATCGAACTCAGGACCATTGGCACCGTAGGCAGGTGTCCTATCCCCTACACTTGGGTGATTGTTAGTAAATATTTGATATGTTAGTGCTTACTTATTATTCAAAATATTTGAACTTCTACGGATATGAAGATTTCAACACAAACCGTAAGAAAAGTAGCATAAAAGTATATATTTTTTAAAAATTTTAATATTTTCTTACGAATTTAAGTTGAGGGATGTTAGAAATACATGTTTCAAAAATAAAAATTATTTGTCCCGAAAAAATTTCAAAATCAAAATTTATGGATGGCATACCAGTGCTGGCCAGCATATGGGCCTCTGAAGGCAAGCCGCATGCTGTCACTCCGTCAGATGGCCGACTGCTGGCCTCTGCTGGCAAGCCATCTGCCAGCAGTACCAGCAGCTGGCCAGCTGTAGGCCAGCAAGGCATGGTTTGCTGGGACTGGCTCGCACATTTTGACGCCTTTTCGTGAACTTTCACACTTTCATTGATTAATTTTTTTCCTTAAGTCCATTCATTCAAATTCACTCATTTTGACGCTTTTTCAGGAACTTTCACGCTTTTATCAACCATAATTTTTTTACAAAGTCCAGTCATTCAAATTCACTCATTTTGACGCTTTTTCACGAACTTTCACGCTTTTATCAACCATAATTTTTTACAATGTCCGGTCATTCAAATTCACTCATTTTGACGCTTTTTCATGAACTTTCACACTTTTATCAACCATTATTTTTTACAAAGTTCAGTCCTTCAAATTCACTCATTTTGACGCTTTTTCATGAACTTTCACGCTTTTATCAACCATATTATTTTACAAATTCCAGTCATTCAAATTTAATATTTTTCAAACCCTTTCACAAAATTTCATACATTTAACAAGTAATTTTTTCACAAAGTCTATACATGCAAAATTCATTCATTCCCACGAATTTTCACACCATCATTTACCAAATTTTTACACATGGTCTCATGCATTTTTCGTCGCAGGCTAGCTCACCAAACCATTGGAAGTGAATGCAGTCCCATGGCCTCAGTCCCCATGGATACCTGAAATGTACGAAAAATCCACAAAGAAACGCGCGCAAATTTTTACGTACAGTAATAAAGATTGTTCTCATTTGTCAAACATCGAAAGCAAAATAAAAACAATAATTTTTACAAACAGAAATATAGGCCGATATACAGATATATATATCTGTATACCGGCCTATATTTCTGTTTACAGCTAGTATAAAATGAGAGGCTTTTATAAAGAAAAAAACTTACTAGGCTGACTATATATAGCAGTATATAAGGTTTTCACTACTTTTTATAATTAATGATTCCTTTGAATAATTTAACTATTAAGGGAATTATTTTTATACTTCGTCATAATTAATTAAATAAATTAAGAACTGTTTTTACTTATCTGATAGAACTTCTCGTCGTGGCTTAATCTTCGATACATATTTTATGCGACTCCAATTAAATCTGACATTTTGAAAACTCAACCGGCAAAAATGCAACATTAAATTTTCTCTTTTTACATCATAAAAAGTGCGAAAAAATGGCAAATATTAACACTGGACAAACGAATGGTAACCTAACTTCATTGTAATTAACTATTTAATGTTCAGGAATAAGTAAAACTTCACTTAAACACCTCATAAATCACCATACACACACGAGGAGCTTTCTATAACCTCTCTGCGTCAGCCATCTTGTGTTACTACCAACCGCCAAGTCACATGACTTCCGGTCATGTGACCAGATTTGTAGAACATTTTTTTCATGAAGTCCCCCCATGCATATTCACGCATTTTCACACTTTTCCACGCACTTTCACCCATTTGTCGACCAACATTTTTCATGAAGTCCCTTCATGCATATCCACGCATTTTCACACTTTTTCACGCACTTTCACCCATTTGTTGACCCTTTTTTTTTAATAAAGACCACCAATGTATTTTCACGCATTTTCACACATTTTTACGCACTTCGACCATTTGTCGACTAATTTTTTTCCTAAGTCCCCTCACATGAATAAAATTTTTTCACGCCTTGTTCCATGACGTCACTTTTGCTGGTCATGGGACGTCAAATTTCCTACTGAGAAATGCTGAAAATATGTTAAAATACATTAATATGCACTAAAGGATGTTGTTAAAAAAAATTGTCGAACAAATAGTTCAAAGTGCGTGAAAATGTGTGAAAATGCGTGAAAAAACATTAGGGGTAAAAAAAAAAAAAAAAAAAAAAGGTCAACAAATGGGTGAAAGTGCGTCAAAATATGTCAAAATGTGTCAATTTGCATGACGGGACTTTATAAAAAAAAAAGGTCAGCAAATTGGTGAAAATGCGTCAAAATATGTCAAAATGTGTCAATTTGCATGAGGGGACTTTATGAAAAAAAAAAGGTCAACAAATTGGTGAAAATGCGTCAAAATATGTCAAAATGTGCCAATTTGCATGAGGGGACTTTATGAAAAATAATGGTCAGCAAATTGGTGAAAATGCGTCAAAATATGTCAAAATGTGTCAATTTGCATGAGGGGACTTTATGAAAAAAAATGGTCAACAAATTGGTGAAAATGCGTCAAAATATGTAAAAATGTGCCAATTTGCATGAGGGGACTTTCTGAAAAAAAATGGTCAGCAAATTGGTGAAAATGCGTCAAAATATGTCAAAATGTGTCAATTTGCATGAGGGGACTTAATGAAAAAAATTGGTTGACAAATAGGTGAATGTGCATGAAAAAGTTTCAAAGTGATCGAGTGAACGTACTTTGCATCAAACTGGCTGAAAGTGCGTCAGTATACATGAACTGACTTTATAAAAAATGTTGGATCATAATTGGATGAAACTGCGTGAAAATTCATGAAAATGGGCGAGTGGAATCAACTCAATTTGCATCAATAGAGGTGAAGTTGATACTAAATTAAAAATACGTCAATTTATGTGAAAATGCGTGGAGTTGCTCTAGTCAACTATGTGAATATTAATCAGTATATGTCAATATGGATGGGCGAAATTGCTTGAAATACACTTATTTTGTTACATTATTAAAAATTTGTTAAAATGCGTGAATGACGCATCAATCTGCATGAGAGAGTCGTCAATCGGCTTCAACATGTGGGAAAATGTGTGAATTTTTCACTCGTATTCACAATTTATTCGCATTTATTTTCTCGTGGGATACAGCTACAAAGACTATGTTGCCATCATGCCATGCTTGCAATAATATTTTAGCCCTTATACTGTATACTTGGCCTCCCTTCACCTTATTTTTCTATAAGGATTCAAGAATTGGGCGTGATGAGATTGCCAGAAAAATTATGTTTATAATGTTCTAATAGCCACCCACTGCAATAGCCACCCACTCACGCGTACTTGCCTGGCAAAAATATTTTTATTTGATTTATTGGTAAATAACATGAAGACAAATGACAATAATCACAAATACAAGATGGAAATATACAGTTAAATTTAATTAGTATATCAGTATCAAAGAAAAGGTGCAATGAAAATATTTTTTATCCTATACATTTTTTAAAAAGATATAATTTTGTATTTTGTTTAAATTTTCTGTGTATAGATAATTATATAATAGATAAATTATAAAATTGTATACTGTTAACAGTGCGTGTGATGGCAAAAAGTTCATACATTCGACCATATAACAAAATAAAAGTATACGCGCGATTCAGAAGTCATGTACTTTTTTTTCTATTGTTTTTTTAAATTTATTTTTTAAGAAATATGGTAACATAATAATCATTCTACATCCATGTATATATTTGATTATTTATAAGAATTACGTTCTATAATAATATATTATTTTAAAAGTTGCTATATATATATACCATGCCATTATAGCCTATATATATTATATCTATATTATAGCTCAACTGGTTGACTATATTTTTTTTGGTCCTCTGAAATATTCTTAAGGTTTAAAAAGTTGCACAATGATGTCAATTTATTGTGCATATACTGTAATTAAGTACATTATACACATACATTTAATGCCGAGGTAGAGTTAGTGATAATATACTACATTAATGGGGTAGTGACCAAAAAAAAAAGTTTCAAGTTTTTGTCAATATTTCAAAAGGCACGAGAATTTCATAAAGAACAAGCCCTATTACAGCATTCTACGACAATTTACTGATTTTATATGAATTTTTAAAACCTCTCAAAAATGACGTCATACCATTGAATCTTAAATGGAAAAATAGATCAGTTAACATTGCCAAATCCCATACTTAATATTGAAATTTGAAATGTAACCAAAATTTCATTTGCAAGGTTTTTAGGTGCTAGAATCACGATAATGAAGGTTTCAAATTTCTACCTCAATAACTTTTCATTTTAGCAATGTTAACTGATGCATTTTCCCATTTAAGATTCAATGGTATGACGTCATCAAAAAAAGTTTTAAAAATTCATATAAAATCAGCAAATTGTCGTAGAATGCTCTAATAGGGCTCATTCTTCATAGAATTCACAGTACTTTATACTAGTATTGCTAACTCAAATACCGGTCAGTACCCCATTGTCATTTGTTGTAAATTTGGCAACACTGTAAATGTGTTTATGTGGCAACACAGATTTTGGAAAAAAATCGGGACAACTTGAAAGTAAAAATAAATCAATTTCCAGCAATTTCATTTCATTTAGCTTCGTAATTTGCTAATATATCAAATCGAATAGTTTTCAGGCGCCATTTTGAAAGGTCATTAGAGGTCACCAGGTCAAATAATCTGCAGTAAAAAATATCTTACTATTATCCTGAGTCCACCTTCATTCAATCTGCTGAGCCTCTCGACTTATAAATAGCCAACTTCGGCATCGCGGATACTTGCACGTCATTTATGTGAAAAATGGTCCCAATTTTCATGAATATATTTAATTTATGCACTAATTTGGCAACGCAGCATTTTGAAAAAAATTACAGGACATGCAATAAATGATCGTGAACCACTTTCAGTTTAAAATTTTAATTTATCTGCAACAGTTTTTAAATTAAAAATTAATTTCATAAAGGTCACGGCCGCCATTTTGAAAGGTCACCAGGGGTCACCAGGTCAGGTTGCGCGCTGGGCTACATCCCTCAAAATGATCGTCTTGGTCAATTCTATCGATGTACCAAGTTTGGTGCTTTTATCACCAAGTGCACGACTTTAAGCTAAGAACCCAGACTATGAGAAAACTTTCGCTTTTGCGGCTTTTGCGCGTATGTAGTCGATCGATCGGATTGATCCGATTGATCGAGATCAATCGGAATCGATTATATATATATGAACGAAATTTAAAAAATAAAAATCAAGATAAATTATGCAATATGTATTTGGGTGAAATAAAATAAATAAATAAAAATTTATTACACATTAATCAAAGACCCTCTCTGCAGCTACTTAGACCATCAGAGACTTCCGTGTCGTGAATGAGAAATTCGACCTAAATTTATATAGAGCTACTTGAGTTTTGGGGATGATAAAAATATTATTATTATTTTTTTTTTACAAGGATACACCCCTAAGAGCTTACAGCTCGCGGCGGGGTACTGGGTAGGGATAAGGTAGGGAACGGATAGTGGCCACGGCCTGCATGCTTACGCGTCCCAGCATTCGCTGAGGTGAGACTGAGGGAACCGTGGAAAACCTGTCAGGATCGACGGACACCTCTACTTTTTCTCAATGGACCAAAGCGATGTCCAAAGCCTGGGGAACCACACACAAGTGTATCACTGCACTGGGTGGAAAGCAAGACGAATTTACCCCAGGAAGGGAGCAGCATATTTTTTACTTGAAACGGTCACCCATCCAAGTACTAACCACGCTCGACGTAGCCTGACTTCGGTGATCTAACGAGAACCGGTCAATGCACTGCGCCACGCTCGATATTATTATTATTATAGTGCCACTAAATTTTAGCCAAATTTCTAGTCAAAACGTAAAACTCTCTGACCAGGATGGTCTCTGATTTTGTTAATGTTGCCAAACTAATTTTACACGTTAATTTATAGTGAGTATGTACAGAGCAATAATAATTACTGCATTTACAAAGTACTATTACATATAAAAAATTATATATCAGATCTGCATAATACGTTAATTAATATCATACATCATATGTAGATATTAATATGTTTAAAAATAATTTAAGACTATCAAATCATATGGTAATTTTTCAGTATAAATTTTTTAAATTTGTTTTCTCTATTAATTCATTTTTTTTCTTTTTTTTTTCTGTATTTTATTTATTTTATTTATTATTTATTTATTTCACCCATAAATGCATACATAATTATCAAAAAAAATATATTTACATAAATTTAGCAAAGTTAAGATTAAAATTAAAATATCAGGAACATATAAAATATATAATAATTTAATATATATATAACATAAAAATAAAAGAATTATTAATTTATAAGAAATATAGTTATATTTATGAATAAAAATACACAGTGTAGTACAGTTACAAGGCAGCAAAGTCTATCAATATTCATACTATATATGCTATCTTGCATCGGTCACAACCTTTTTCCTGCGGCCTCTTGTGCCACGCTGAGAGGTCGTGCCTCCCTTGCGAGGGCTTCTCTTCCTCCGCTGTGTCCCTCGGGCAGCTCTTGGTGGGCGGGGTACTCGGAATGTAATGCACTGCAGAAATATATAGCATTGTTAGACTCTTGTTAGTATAGAAATAGATAAAAATACATACTTTATGACAAAGTTATGTTGCTTTAAAATATTAATTATTACATTTTTTTTTATTAAGTTTAGCTAGAAATTGCATTTTATTTAGATTTTAGTAATATAGACTAAAATATATGAAGCATTTAGATACTACACAATAATCAAGTTGATATTCTTTCACTGCTCTATGTTATGATGATTGTAACATTCTAATTTTAATTACACATTGTACATAATGAGACAGCACAAGCTTTTTACTCCCCCCTTCTGTTTGAGGTTACTTTATACATCTCTCAAAGTTGCAAAACTGTAACTCTTGTCTCGTCTCTCAGAGCAGGGGTTAAGATAATGCTGTCCCAAGATATCTAATTCATCATCTTCATTTATTCTTTAACATTAATTAATGCTTGTTGAATCAACACAAGCTATAGGATAGTACTCACATGTTCGTCAAGGTAATCCAGCAGCACCCTAGAGTGGCACTTAACTCCATGTTGACGTAGCAGGCCCTCAAGCTCCTCCAGCTGAACTGGTTCATACATCAACAGACGGTGGTGAAGGGCAGGGTCTGCCGCAATCAGACGGCTCATGGCAGCTCTCACGTCAACCTGAGTCTCAAGCACTTGGCTAGCAGAGCCAGCAACCAGCTCAGGGTCATCAAACTCAGATGAACTGTCCCTAAAACAAAATTGGGAAAGAAATTGAAATGTTTGTGGTTTAAAGTAGCAAAGTACTGTACAATAGAAAGTTCTTGCTTCATTTGAACTTATTACACCACCAAAACAAAATAATTTGCAGTATAAAATTTTACTGACAGTGTTAAATTACATGATTACCAAAATTTATAACTCGAACTTACTAAAAAAAAATAAAAAAAAAAAAAAAAAAGAGAGAGAGAGAGAGACCTTCAGTTTATTTGCTGCTTTACTAACACACCGGCATATATTTAATTATTTATGCATTCAGTGTTATTTTTCCTCTACCATTGGAATTTTAATGGAATGTTTCCACCCTAAATATTTTAATTTTAATAAAAACCAAATGTATTTTTTTAAAAACTGTAATGAATCTTATCTACAGTGCTGTGTGTAAATATATAAACTACAGTACATAATTTTTGCGAAACACTAAATACCGTACTATATAAACAATTTTCTCACCTATCCTCGTCACTTGATGAACTGTCCCTAGACTCCGAGCTCTCTTCTTCCTCATCATCATCTCGCATGTTTACTGGCTGAGACAAGCTGATGTTGTGAACTCCACTTGGTCCAGCTTGCATGAGATCCTCAAAACTGTCGTCTTGAGCTGGGTTGGGCTGGGATAGACTGATGTTATGAGTCGCTCTGCTTGCTTGAACGTCTGCCCGAGACAAGCCAGAACTAGCTCCCCTCCGACCTCTAATTCTTGTGGGCCGGGAGCCTTCCCGAGCTTTATTTTTAACAGGACTCTGCCGAACCTTGCTAGGGCCAGGCACAGGCGTGGCAGGGACAAGAGGGTGCAGCTCGTTGTAGATGTGGCGAAGAATCAGTTTTGCCTGGTTCCTGCGTAGACGACGGATGCCGTATTTGTCTAGTTCTTTCTGAAACATGAAAATGAAAAAAGTTAGTTGGTAGCCATAAACATCAACACTTTGTAATAATTTATGGGCCTTGTTGCATTTTAATTATTTTTATAAAAGCAGTATTAAAAGCTGACTCGTATTTTAAACTTTAAACAATGCCATACACTATAATATTTATTCACTAGCTTTTACAACATACATTTATGTAGCCCTCTTTTTTTTTTTTTACATGAAATTATCATACCTGCAGTGCAGGGGACTCCATCACACTGTAGTCTGCAAGCGGCGTCACATCTCCCCGGCTTGTTCCTGGACGCATCTGTGGTGTACAAGACTGCAAAGGGGGAGAAACCACTTTGTTGTAGGCATTGAGTGCTGCCTTCTCGATACCACTCAAATCTGCGTCCATGAACATTGCAAGGGAGTCATCCAGGGTGTTTATTACAGTCTTATCCATCTGACTGGACAAGGAATTTGCTTGGCTTATAACTGATGAAACCTTAGAGGTTTGACTCACTGTGCCAGATGATATTGTAATAATAGTATTGGGAGATTTGATAGATTTCTTATCAGGTGACTTACTATGATAGATTCCAGGAGTCACTGGCATACAACCTACATCCTCAAAATTATCCCATACATCACTTATTATTGGTGATCCTGTGTCAGTATAATCATAATTTCTTGATATTTCAGTATCATCTTGAGGTTTTGTTGAGTTATTATTTCCAGTAGGACTATTTTCAAGCATGTCTAATAATTGTGATGAGCTCATTGATTTAACATTTTCTGTAGAAGATTTTGATCTATCAGTTTCATGAAGAAAAGACACATCATCTAATTCAGATAACAAACTTTTTCTACAATTAGATAAATCTTTACATTGTTTCTTTAGACTTGATTTAGAAGAGGATAAGCTTGGACTGTATTTTCTTTTATTGACATTAGGTGGTGTAGGTGTTTTAGGAGAAATTGCTGGATCACTGGGATTCTTCACAGGTAATTTCTGACTCGTTGACTTCTCCATCATACTAACGAGATATGCAATATCAGGCCTGCTATCATTTTCTTGTGGAGATTTCTCTTCTTCATCAAACAGGTCGGGAGATTTGGTTCTTTGGGAGAATATGGATTTATTTGATTTTGGTGAGTAATTTGCACTAGATGGACTTGCTATACTTTTTTCTGGAGTTTTTATTTCTGATATCATAGAAAGTTTTGATTTAAATTTGATGGGAGAATAGCTTGATTTTGATTCAGGGATCAATGATCTGATTTTACCAAGATTTGGACTTCTACTGGGTTCTTCATTAGTTTTCATGGCATTTGATCTACTTTTACTGGGTGATTCTATGGTGCTCACAAGGTTTGATCTTATCTTAGATAGCATAAGCAGATGTTGTAGAAGCTCTTTTACTTCGTACCTGTGAAGAAAATATAGCAAAAATGTAAGTTTACACAGTGATGTTGTAAGATGAAACAGCTAAAGAAAAAATAACACATTTTTTACACTAAAGTTTATTTCTGTGTGTTGTTATTTGAAAATTTACTTGAAAAAATTATAATTAAAAATGAAAATTAGAAATTCTGTAACTGATATAAAAGTGCTTTAAATGGCTAAAATTTTCCCAAATTTAAAATAAATTATGCCTCATAATTATTATATTCCAGTTCAAAATTGATACAATATATTTCTTACTTTTCTCACTCACCCTCTCCCTGTTCCACACATAAAACTACTAGACTTAGCAATTTGTTAAGACTTGAAAAAATATGGGATCATTTAAAAACTATAAATTGCAGCCACAATGAAAACTAAAATCTGGTGGGCCAGCAACTGACCTTCTAGCAAGCTCCATGAGTTCTTCCAGATGTTCCTGGCCGAGAGTGGTGGCTCGCGTTGTTGTGTCGCAGTAGAGGAACTCCAGCATAGCCAGCGCAGCATCTCGAGATATCTCCCCCCACAGCAGCATCTGCTCTTGCACCCCCTTGCCTTTGGGAGTCATCTCCAGAGCCAGATCCTGTAGAACACACAATTTTAGTCTAGCTAAAGTGGCAAAGAATGTTGGCCAAAAATATTAAAAACAGGCAATAAAATGAAGTTAAAATGCAACAAAAATATATTTTTAACAGAGAGCACTGTAGATGGTAGAAAAAGGTACATAGTTGATATTATTTTACATACAGTACCAAACACCAATAAAAAACTTACCTAATTAATTTTGTGATATAAAAATTATTCTTTTGTTTTATAAATTAAAAATGGCATAAAAATGAGAGAAAACAAATATAAGTACATATAGCAATATTATTACATAGCATGCAGCTAAATAAAACTTAAAAAACGTACTTCTAGCATGGCTGGGCAGCGAGCAAACAGTACAAGTTTGTGAGCCCTTAGCTCCAGCTCTCCATTCACATACACAGTAACATCGCTCATTGTTCTACTGTTCAGTAAAGCTGCCCAGTCTCTGCCCAGTCCGGCCCCTCCCTGTCTAGTTGCATGAACCGGGGCTTCTTTTGTATGATGACGAGAAGTTGAGGGACTGTTGGCGGAGAAATGTGATGAGCTTCTCTCCTGCCTGGCTGCAGAAACTGAGTTGGCTTTTGCAGAACCACCAGAGGTTGAGGGTTTGTTGGAAGAGGACCTTGACGAACAGGCTTGAGGCTCAGACTGACAGGCAGCTGAGTCCACAAAACTACACAATGCCACGTCTAAGAGGGTATCATGACCAGCTTCTCTCACCTGCAACATTTAGATCAAGTTTATTTTAGTAAGTACGTGTATTTATGTAATAACATCAAAATACTGTAATGCAGAAAATAGTTTGATTTTTTTTCCAGAGTAAATATAATAGTAAAAAAAGGGAGAGTTAAAATTAGAAAGACTGGACAATTAAAATTATTTCAGTTATTTGTACCGTTTTGAAAGAATAATAAATTATATATAATTTTTATTTAAAGAAAACTGCATCTGTATTTACCGGTGAATTGAGTCTGCCTGGGATCTGTGAGAGTCTCCTGAGGTTGGTGCCAGCTTCATGCTTGGTGGGCGAGATGAACTCAGAAAGTTGGGACACATAGAATGTGCTGCGCTCTGTACTTGGAGATACTGCAGACATGTGCCACAGCTGAGCACCCTGCAAGCAAGATATCAACAATAAAAAAACGTCAAATCTGACATTAGATTGAAAAAGTATTTTTGATTTAAAATTTAGTGTCAGCTCTAAAAACTACTTTTCTTTATCAACATGCACTAGCAACAGATTTTTTAAGTAAGATCATTTGCAAAATTAAATATTAATATTCAGAGCATTCATTATGTAATAAAAAACAAATATTAGTGTTGAAGAAAAATTGTTTCATTTTCTGTACTCTCATATTTATTATCAAATACTTGAAAAATTCTACAGTATTAGTAAATTTCGTATACAATATCAACAATCTAACAGAATTAGCTAACTGACTGAGTACTTTGCTTTCAAATTTGCTAAGTCCCCCCAGGCCTCGCCAGGTCCGTTTTCAAGTCTTCTTACCTCACTCTGCTTTTTTCTCAGCTTGGAAGAGAGAGGGTGAGAGGGACCTGGAGCAGTTTCACCTGTCTTCACTTTGGCCTCAGCTGTTTGCTCATCATCTCCCACCAGTAACATTGCAACCTGCAGCACAAAGAGATTCAATGTTCACCGAGTAACAGGGAATGCTGTTGTTAATCTAGGTAATACAGTGGCGTAACTACAAAATGTGGGCCCGGGGACCAAAAGCACGTTCGGGCCCCTTCACCGCGAAGCGGCGACTCCGGGGAGGGGGGGGGGAGAAGATACCCGCCGGAGATTTTTTTTAGGGAAAATGGGCGTGGCATATTTTTTTTGTTTTAATTGAGAAAATCATATAATTAATGAAATTAGATTTGCGTAATTTTTATAGATTATTTATTAATTTATTAATAAGTTATAACTGCAGATCCGAAATATTATAATGGTCACTCCCGGTTTTCATACTTGCGGCCAACATTTAAAAAGTTTTGTTTACGAAAAAAAAAAAAGACAATTTTTCTTTTTTTTTCACGCTCAATTGAAATTTCTTCAACAAGCTGAATTAAAAAGGCCCCTTTGGTGCACGGGCCCGGGGCCCTTGGCCCCCTCTGTAGTTACGCCACTGAGGTAATAGCTAACAATATGCATGCTTACATAGAAACATTTATCTTGCAAAAATTTGCAAACTATTTTGCAGCACTTTCTGAGAAATTATCATTAAAACTTTTAAAATAAGTCCTATCTCCAAAATTTTACTTGAATCCACATACACTCTGCTGCAAATTTGAATTGATTTTAATAAATGCAGAGTACTTTCAAGTTTAAAGCTTCAAGGTGGGCATAAGAAAAGAAGAAAAAAATCAAGTTGTCACAGTGTGTATTTGTTTAATACTGTACTCACTTTATCTGTGATCCTCCTGTTTCTCTCCTCCTGGGTGGTGGTAAGAAGAAGCGAAGGGGCTGCATTAGCAAGGGTACGAGGACCACGTCCCTTCCTTGCAGTGTTGCCAGATCTTTGCAGCTGTACCGTTCCTGATGACCCAGGACCAAGCACCAGCTGGCCTCCTACAGTAACTGAAAATATATTCAGTCAATTGCTGTTTCTTCGGATGCAGGTGAAAAAAAACTGCACTTTTTTGTTGGTTCATTAAGTTTGTAATCAATCTAAAGTAGCTGGACTACCTTGATTTGACTGACTGTGAGAGCAAAAAAAGGAGTAAAAAAAAATGTTACATGCATGCTTAATAATGAAAGTATTTTTTGAACATAATAAAAATATTTATGTCTAAGTAATATCGAAATCAGTATGTTGTACTAATTTTATTTCTTAATTACAGTTTAAGTTAAAAAAAAAAATCCTTCCATCATCACCTACCTGTTGAGCGTTTTGTAGTCGCTGGCTCTGGTTGTGCAGGTTTGTCCTCAGGTCGCTCCAGCTGGGAGGCGGACTGCCACTCAAACGCGTCCTGCTCACCCAGCAGCCTGCGAGTCTCCAGCAGCTCCTCATGCTCCTGAGCCTCCAGTAGTGATTTGGAGAGCGCCATAGCCAGCTCCAAGCTAGCATCCTTGCTTGAACCACGCACCCCGACCTTCTATAGATGTAAGTACAGCGTTAATTGACTTGTTTGCTTTTCAAATAATACAAATCAGAATGCATGAAGGCAAATAAATATTAATAAAGTATTACAAAAAATTTAAATGCCATATTTATTTATGAATGTATCCTATATTGCATTTTTTAATGAACCTTTATTCTACGTATAATACGATTTAATTAATTTAAGATTTAAAACAAAAATACAGTTTCACTTACATTACATTATTATTTTTTATTATTCTTATGTAAAAATATGTGATTATAAAATTTGGTTAGTCACATTTTATGTAGCATTAAAGTAATAATTGTAATATTTAGAATATTTTTTAAAAAAATACAGTGGATTCATAATAGAATAAAGCTAGAAAAGTCTTCAACACAGAGAAATTTATTCCCCCTCTCCACTAAAGACAAAAACTTACCTTCTTGATTAATACCCTCTGGTTGGGATTGGGCACAATAGCTGGCAGACCCAGAGCTCTCCTCTCCGCGGCTTGTTTCTCCTGCAGCTCAATGACTCGGAGCAGCTGCGCTGTCGTCACATTGTTTTTAGCAGCACATGACTTCATGTGTGCACGTCTGTTCTTTCCTGCCTGCTTGTTGCACAGAGGGCAGGGAAGTTCCTCAGAAGTACTACCCTCAGAGCTTCCAGCAACTGGACCAGCTTCTGAATTTATATCTCGTCTTGGAGATGTCTCCATTGCTTCTTCAACTCTCGTAGATTTGCGATCACTGGACAAGTCATTTTGTGCCTTTGCTGTATCATGACTGGCTTTGCTTTGGGGAGACTGTGCAGGGTATTTTACAATAGGTGAATCATTTTGCTTCCGCACTGTTTTTGGCTCATTTAGAGTAACTTCATCTTTGTCCGACGTTGACGCAATATCTAATTTTTCAGGTGGTTCTTCACAAGGGATTGAATTTTCTACAGAAGCCAGGTCCGAAGATTTGCCTGATGGTTGATGAAATGTAAATTTTTTAGGCTCCTGTTTCCCAAAAACTTGTAATTTTGATGCAAATCTTGTTTTGCCTTCCAAGCTAACCATTTCTGTTTCTTCTTCAGTGCTGGAATTGGTGTCCGAACTACCAGATTTTACATTTTTCTTATATTTGGCTTTAGGTTTCCTTTTTATTGGCGATTTCTCAGCTTCATTTAACCTCTTTTTAATTTTATCATCATTGGTTGATTTTGCAGCTTCTATTGGGCCAATATTTTTAATGCTTTTCTTCTTTTCATTTTGTTCAGTTACATCATTACACTTTTCATCACTCGATGTTTGTAGCTGTTTAATTTTATCCAATGATGGTTTTAAAAATCCAGTTTTTTTCTTAACATTTTCTTTTTCTAATTCCACTGGTTCATCTTCCTCAGGCGTTGATACTAAATCAATTGTAATAATTTCCTCATTGGTACAGGTATCAAGATCTTTAAGATCTTTGCTAATTTGGGATTCAATTGAAATAGTGCTGATGGTTTCAACGTCAACTTCAGGTGCAAGTAGAGTCTCTGTAGAATCTTGGGTGTTGTTATCATCTGCAGAATCTTTACTGTTATCATCTATAGAATGATTCACACTTACAGATGATTCTGATGTCTTAGTCTCATTATTTTCAGCTTGAGATTTAAGTGGTAATGTATTGTCTGGTACTGGTTGGCTGTAACAAAAATATTCTAGATTACAGTACTAAAATGATGAGATGAAATGGGATAGTGAGATAGATAACATTAATCTTTTGTCGAGTTTATTTTCTACCAGATTATAATGTTTAAAAGCCTGCTTAAATTTCATCAAGATAATACATAATAATTTATCACATTTTATTTCAAAAGTTTCACAGAAATTACACTAGCTCGAACAGTAGAACTTAACTATATCAGTGCTGTGTATTTATCACACAGCATGCGCTGAATGTCATCTTCCTGACACATCATTAAAATCATTATGAAATCCTAAATGTATAAATATGGAGTGAACTCAGATATTGCATGTTACCTCATCTCGTTACTTCTATCTAAGGCAGCCTGCTTTCCTAACAAACAAAATTTGTAATTAAATTTCTGTGCTAAATAGGGAGAGACTCCATAAATCTTTATTTAAGGGTAAGATGACTCGCCCAATGTTAAAAAAATTCCCACACATGAAAATTATGAAACATATCTTGAAATGTTCACCTCTACATCCCCTATCAGTAGCTAAAATATCAGGTGTGCAAATTCGAGCTACCTTTTAAGTTATGAATTTTTAAAATTTACTAATTTAACATGGAAAAGTGGAACTCCCATGTTCAATTAGCCAAGGTTAAAAATCAATAACTCAAAAACTAGCTTGAATTTGTATACCTCTGACATTTTAGCTATAACTGATAGGGGGTGTAGAAGGGAACATTGTAAGATATATGTTTCATAATGTTCATGTGTGGGATTTTTTTTTAAAATTGGGCGTGTTAATTTACCCTTAAATAAAACACTACTGGCTTTTTTTTCTGGTAAAAATAAAGTGCAATTAAATTATCTAATATCTTATGAATTGCTGAAGAATTAAATTAAGGGTGGGGGGGTAGGCTCAAACAAGACGTTTTGATAGTGTTCGTACATTTCAATTTTTTCCTTGGAAAGTTTTCATCTGATCGTTTTGAAACCATCTGCGTACCTGCACTATATTATTAGCTATCTACTGTAAAAATCCGATTGAATTATAAACTTGAGTTTCTGAGATTAACTGTCCAGAACAACTCTGGAATTGAGTTACAAAAATTGCTCAAAAGATGGCGCTTCAGAAATTTGTTGACAGTTTTTCTGGGTTACAATTGAATGAAACTTATTAATTCTTTTTACATTGGTTAGCGGCTCTTATACTCTAGGACCTCAGATAGTTTCATAATAATTACTGCGAAACAAACAGAAATAATTATTTGCTTCCTAGACAATTCCAATAGATGGCAGTTACGGCCTCCCGCCCACCGTTAACAGGATCAATCCAATTTTTTTTTTTTATTATAATATGAACCTAGCTTGTATTACAAAATGACAGAAATACATTATTGACTTAAAAGACTGTAAAAACAATATATTTGTTTTATTTTCATGCATAGTCTAACAAGTTTGTATCTGAAAACTTCCGGACGTGACATAAATTACGTAGTTCCGCTTTTATTTAGCTTGCAATTGGGAGTAAAAATAAGTAGAAAATGAGTTACTTCCATAAAATTTCAGGCAGCAACTCTTGCTTGTAAGATTGTATGCATATTTCATTTATAATAATTGTAACAAACCTGAAAGAAAACCTATCTCTTTCATTCTTGAAAAGTTCTGGATCAACTTGGCTGCAACTCTGAGACTGTGACTGGCTGAATTGTCGTCGAGATTTTAAAGATAATTTACTTGTAGCTGATCTGTTTGTTTTTCGTTTTGTGATATTGAATGCAGGAATAAAATCCATGATAATGTAAACTAAAGTTTATTTGCACAACAAAGACTAGCATTCAACATGGTCACAAAAACCCATCACTACTTCCAAAAGAGGTCATCATTCTTTTTCTCCAAAGTTTCTGCAATTTGTGAAGCAGTTCTTGGAGAGAATGGTTGAATACGTTTCATTAGAAGTTTACGATCAATCTCTTCCTCGGATGTATTGAACTTCCCTTCCTCAATTTGTTTCTTCAAGAAGTTTCCAGGGCGGGTAAAACTGTGGAAAATATATAATACTCAATTTTAAGAAATGACTCACTCAGAGGGGCGGATCCAGAATCCAGAACCAAATTTCAGGGAAGGAACTGAGGGAAGGGGGATGGGCTGGCTTCATATTATATGCAATGATGTTAAAAGTAATTGGAGTGGAGGAAATGCAAATTAAATTGGCATTGTTAAATCCAAAATTTCAGGGGTGCCAAATTTTGCAGTGCCAAATTTTGCATATTTCATATGAAAGCAAAAACATATAAATCACTAATTAGGCCAATAATGGAGTATGGGTGTAAATAGTGTGTGGGACTCATATAGGCAGGAAGGGAAAAAGGAAATGGAGAAAGTATGATACAAACGTACAAAGAAGGGCAGCAAGAAGGGTGCTAGGAAAGACAAAACTAAACTATTAAACTGCTAGGTGCAGTTTAATAAGGAAGTTAGGTGTAGGAAACGACAGTTGCGTAGGGTGTATGGGCGTTATAAAAGAGGTGAGGTTAGAAAGGGGGCTTTGGTTGAGGCGGAGATGCAGTTAAATAATGCAAAGAAGGTAGCGGAAGATTGTTTTATGCAGAAAATGTTTGATGAGAGAGATGTTGAGGGGAGTAGAAGAAGAATGTTCAGGCATATTAAAACCTTAAGGAAGGCAGGAAATGATATTCCAGTTTTGAAGGATAATTTAGGTGTTCATGTTTCGGAGGTTGAGAAGGCTAATGCATGTGCTCGGCAGTATAAGTCTGTTTTTCAGGATCCTGTGGAGCAGGGAGTGGTTGATGATGGTTCGAGGCCTGAGCAGCGGGTTGATGAGGAGGGTGGTTCCAGTATTGGTGCTGGTAGGGGTAGGCAGTTTAGAGTTCGTTTTAAAGATGTGAAGAGAGCGTTGATGTCTTTAGTAAAGGGGAAAGCGGCGGGTCCTGATGATATTTCTAGTGCATTTTTAAAGCTTAGTGTTGGTTTGCATTGTAAGTATCAAGTTCATTTATTTAGAATGATACTTGCGTCGGGGAAGATACCTGATGCTTGGAGGGAGGCTTGGGTGGTCCAGATTTACAAAGGGGGATCTAAGTGTGAGCCTAAAAATTATAGACCCATCAGTTTGGCATCAGTTGTGTCCAAGGTGTTAGAGAAGGTTGTTGTTAAATTTGTGGTGGGTGATCTGGAGAGATCGAAATTCTTTGGTGATCACCAGCATGGTTTTCGCAAGCATTTCTCTTGCGAGACTCAATTGGCAGGTTTTGTTCAGGAGTTGGCTGATGCTTTGGACAGTGGAGGTGAGATTCATGCTGTCTTTCTTGAATTTGAGAAGGCTTTTGATAAGGTGCCTCATGGGAAATTAATTGAGAAGGTGAGGCGTTGTTTGGTGGATGAAAGGTTGGTGTCCTTGATTGAGGATTTCTTAAGAGATAGGGTGCAGAGAGTTAGAGTGGGGGAGGCATGCTCGGAGTATATTGCTGTTTCCTCGGGAGTTCCGCAGGGTAGTGTCTTGGGTCCATTGTTGTTTTTGATTTTTATTGAAGATTTGTCTGATGGAGTGAGGTCAAAGATTAGGTTGTTTGCAGATGATAGTGTTGTTTATAGGAAAATAGAAAGTGAGGGTGATGTGGTTCGTCTGCAAGAGGATCTTAATACTGTGTGTCGGTGGGTTATTGATAATGATATGAGGTTGAATGTCGCTAAGTGCTGTGTAGTTGTGTTTAGTAGGAAAAGGCGTAAGAGAGATGTGCAGTATTTACTTCATGATGAGTTATTGAAGCAGGATGAAAAGTATAAATATTTGGGGGTAGTCATTCATAGTAAATTAATGTGGAATGAACATATTAAATATGTTACATCGAAGGGAAGGAGGTGTTTGGAGTTTGTCATGAGAAATCTTAAGGGTACCAGTAGGGTAGTTAAAGATAATGCGTACAAAGCTCTGGTGAGACCAGTGCTTGAGTATGGTTGCTGTGTTTGGGACCCATATAGATGTGTGGGGGTGAAGGAGTTGGAGAAGGTTCAGCGGAGAGCAGCTAGAAGGGTTACAGGTCGTGTGGGAAGGTTCCAGTTTGTGGGTGATGGTGCTGATGTTAGAAAGGAGTATGCTAGTGTGTCTGCTTTAATTGAGAATTTGGGGTGGGAGTCGTTGGAGTTAAGAAGAAAAAATTGTAGACTTGGTGTTATGTATAAGATAACAAGAAATTGTGAGGGTTGGGAAGAGTTGAGTGGTCGTGTGATGAGAGCAGGTTATATTGGAAGAAATGATCATGGATGGAAGTTGGAGTATGTTAGATGTAGAAGTGATGTGGGAAAGTTTTCTTTTTTAAACAGGACGGTGAGGGAGTGGAATGCGTTGACAGCAGATGTTGCTGAGGCGGAGAGTTTTGATTTGTTTAAGAAATCTCTGAGAGTTGGTGAACATTCGCGGGCCACCGTGGCATTGCCACATTTGCCGCGTTAATATTATTATTATTATTATAAGACAGGGTTTAAATTCATTGGTAAAGATAATTACATTATTATAGAAAGGGACAGTGTAACGGAGGTGATTAAGGATTTGGGGTGAGAGGCGCTTGAGGACAGAAGGAAAGATATCAGGCTTACAACGATGTATAAAATAACAAAAGGAGAAACGGGATGGGAGGATTGTGAGGAGATGAGTGAGGGGTGAGGGGGCAGTTGCTGAGCAGTGAGGTGGTGGAGGCCGGCAGTTCCAGGGAGTTCAAGAGGAAGCTGAGAAGCGAAAGCCTGGGGCGAGCCACCATGGTGTAGCTACAATTGCCACCTAATATCAACTTTATCTTTATCATATATCACACTTACTGAAAGATTACAGCAACAACTGCTCCAACTGAAATGACGCCAAGAGCGACGTAATTTCTGACTTTATAAGACAGTGTTCCTTTTAAACGCCTTGGTTTTCTTAAATCTGAATTCATATCCATTAAAAAATTCTACGTAAATGTTCTAATAATAAAGTTTTCGATTTTTCTCAGTCTCTTTCAAAATAAAATTAAAACACGATTAAATACATGCCGAACTTTGCCGTCTTTTGATGAAACAGCAAAACAGCTGGTAAAGTAAGGGGCACCAATAGAAAATCAAAAGCTGAGATAAAAAAAAAATACAGAAATATATTATTATTATTTTACAAAAATTAAACAACTAATTAATTAAATAAAAAAATATATAATAAATATTTTTTGCTCACTTTATAAAATATAAAATTCATTGTTTTTTATTTCAATTTAAGTTGGTATCTCAATCGAAAAGTGTCAAAACAGCTGAGGAAATTTGGAAAATTTAGTGTAGTGGAAGAAAATATTGTAATTTGTGATATTTTGCGTTTTATTAAGTATTTATTTTATCTTTAAGACACCTAATGAAGTAAGCTATATGCTGGCTAGAGAAGTAGAATTACTGTAGTACAAATTTTAAGAGAAAGGTAAGCTAATTTTGTCACTGCAATGTCACCTCACGCTGTTTTATGAACGATACAGTCATATATATACCAAGGATTTTAAAATCCTTGAGTCATACCGACTCTCCGAGTCATACAGTATCATATAATATATTTTATCATACATACCATGGTATTACGTACCATATTTACCATGCATGCACACACACAAAAAAAAACATGCATCTATGATACAGTAGGTATACAATATACCTAACAGTATAGGCATATAATTATGTGCACCACAAGAAAAATTTATACATAATGCATACATACAGTATGTACTGTATGCATTATATGCATAACAAGAAGAACCCTGTTCTTTTGATTAAGAAAGAAAATACTGTACACAACGTATGCATAATATATGCATACATACAATATATGATAATATGTATACTGTGTATGACCATGTAGGCAGGTATTTCTGTTTGTTGAGGGGCAAAAATTCAAGGAATCACGCAGAGGGTACCGTACTATAGTATAACATATGCATATATCTTGGTTTATCACTATAAGACAGTTCAATAGACTAGACGGTGCCGGGATATCAGCCAATGAAAATGTGGTCACCTTTCTGTTGGGTGATTTTTCGGTGTCGTCTAATCTACTGAACAATTTGCATATATGTGGGAGAATGGAGAAACTAAACATAGATAAAGCCAGTCTCAGACAGGGAGATAAGCCGGGCGAGGGTAGTTAGCAACAGCCACCTCCTTGCATGCCACCTCCTTGCATGCCACCTCCTTGCATGCCACCTTGACCTCCTTGGGGAAGTGACGGGTCTGTAGGGGAATGCTGGAGTTCAATTTAGACTCCATAAGCCTTGCTGATATCAAAGATACCCTCCTAGATCTTTTCATACACTTCCTTGGCAGTGTTGATGGTTAAATGTATCAACGCTCTGCAAATTACCATAAGTTTATTAGTCATGCACATGTCGTGACTTAAAACTTTTCTTGTAGTGCGGCATGACATCATTGATGAAAGTTTTTATAATTTTAACCGCTGAAACTCCTAGAAAAAGGAGGTGGTGGCATTTTTTGGGATGCAAAATGAAGTTTGATATTTTCATTACAACGATAAAAACATAAAAGTTAAAACTGTTTCCTCGTCTTTTAAAAATGAAGATATATTACACTTCTTATCAACTATTAACTGTATTACAGTATTTAAAAAAAAAAAAAAAAAGCTCTGGACTACAGTATATTCCAATTTTTCAGATAAAAAACATCATGTGTGCTGAATGTCTACAAAGAGTTTAATCTCTGCAACATACCAATAACATGGCAGATCTGGTGGCTGCAGCAGCACATCCCGTAAGTACATTATATACTAGTTAACAATGCACACTCTTTTTAGGCAAAGCTTTACCCTATGAAATCTTAATACATACAGCTTCCAAGGGGATGATATGAGATTCCTTAAACCACTTTTGCAGCTTCATAAATATAATATTCTGGGCACTGGTATCCATACTACAGCTATAGACAGTATACAGAAGATACAAACAAATTAAGTGTAGTAGAGTTTATCTTATTTTCTCTTTGATCTGACAATCCATCAGATATAAAAAAAAAAAGTGTCAAAAAGGAAGTCCAATCTGCGTAACTTATCTTACCTGCTATGTATTCTAACTAGCTGTCTTTTGATAAGTATGCCTTTCCCTCCCTCTCCCCTTCAAATGTTTTTGGCGTTAATTATCATCCACTGGGTGCAAAAATAAATATTGCATTGCTTTAGATTCACTTTGAAAGTGAGTTTAGTTTGCTTGTCTTGCTTGACCTTGGGTAGTTTTCCTATGGATTTAATATTTAATATGTATAAATTAGTTTACATTCTATCTGTACTATTTTGCATGGAGAGAATGAGGTTGTAAATATTTATTTTAATTTCTGTGCTTTGACCATACTGTCAGTTAGTCAACATGAATTTGACCCTTTTACTTTTCATAATAAATTAATAAATGTAATTATACTAATTGATCTAATTATATATTTTCAGTACATTATTTTACGAGATACCAGTCATCTTTATTATTTATAGTGCAATTCATAATGACTGTTAAAATAAAAAAGAGTATATTGAATGCAATGTGTACATTTAATTTAATTAAGTATTATGACTGCTATTTATTTGTATATTTTTCTACAGGTGCATTAGGATTTTGATTTTAAGCAAAAAAATTATTTGATTGGAAAAATAATTACATGTTTGCAAAGTTGAATCAATAAGATCTCTAAATGTGACCTTTATTCGGATTGTATTGAAAGGAAATTTCCACAAATTAAAATATATATATTAGAAATTTCTTTATTAGGCAATGTTTGGCCTCTGACAGTCATTCTTGCATATAACCTCAAATACAAATTTATAGTAAAGATAAACATGCATTAGATAAACCGTTTAGGCATTTCAAAAGTCCCGTTTTAAATCAACTATAACGTCCTCTGAGATATAACATTTAATGCGATGGATGACTGCATGAAGAAATTAAAGATAATTTCTGTCGCACCTGCGATTCATTAACACTTTGTTAATTCATATAGTGAAGAATATTAGTTCGTTCCTTAATTAATCCATAGTAACTTTTGCATAACTGTAAAACACAATTATTTTCGCAAAAACAATTAAGGGAACTTGCAATAACCATGCACATAAATTTGCTACATATTATGGAACTTTTGCCCCAAATGTCCAGAAATTTATTGAATAAAATTTAATGTTGCGGGAATATTTTGCTAACGTTTATTAGATATTTAAAAGTTCATGCAACTATGCCAACTATATACTAATTAGTCATGACGATGTTATCGTCAAGAGCGCACCCAACCATCGCGATCTCTCACCCTCATCGCTGACTTGCTTGCTCGCGATCTTGTGTGCGCGGATCTTCTGTCCGCTGACTCTGGCCGCCGCGAGAGTTCGTCTCCCAGCTGTAACGTATAACGTGCACTTTCCAGTCCACAATAAACCGCGTACGTGAGTAGTGTGTCCGAGCCAATGTGCCAGCAGCTTTTAAAAGAGCGATTTATATTTCCAGCTTTAAAGTTCGCGTTTTTATTAATTAAATATTATATAGATCACTTTGCAAAAATCATTCATTTTATGTTATAAAATCGTCTCGCATTTTCAAATTTTCCTTCAACTAATTATATATTTAATTTAATTTTTTTCTTTTTTTACTTTAATGTATAGTTATAATATGGTAAAAAAATCATCAATCTTTAATTGATAGAACTTTTTAGCTTGTGTAAACTGATAGCTAGCTAACTTATTTACTTTTTCTTTTTTTTACCTACCTTTCTTTTACGCAGGTCCGTGAAATTTGATATTTTACCTTGTGGTGCGCTGGTATATCTCTATTCCACCTTATTTCAAGTTTGTGTTGAAAATTTTGCGCTGGCACTTTGAACGACATTTGTAAGCGAGTTATTTTTACGCTCGGACCATCATCGTACGTTGACACAGTGCAGTTACAAACTGTGAAATGGAAGCAAAGAAGAATGGTGGATACGGGGCGATTAATAAAAGACTGGCATTGTGTGGAGTTGACGCTAAATCCGTAAGTGTTTTTGTGTCAAGACTGAACCCTTACAAGTATTTGACGCTCAATAGAAGTCTTCTCTTATTGAGCCCAAAATTCATGCATGTACTCTAGCTGTTATGGAGTTCAATGCACTGTACGCTATACATGTAACAATATCGCTATAATCGTAGAAAGTCTTCAAATAATAAATAAATATTAATTAAATCTGCTTGATCTCCTATAAGTTTAACGTTATTTTTATTAGATCATGTTTAAGTACAGTAAAATCGTAAAATCAGTAATATTATGCAATCTATTCTTATATTTGAATATTGATTCAAATAATGATAAATAATGAGTAATAATTTATGCTTTTTTTACATTATTGAATGACTTTATTTTTAATATACTATACTCATTAATTTACTATACTGATGTATAGCTGCATTTCAATGCTGCGTATTAATTTTTTTCAAGCCCAGCCGACCCAGAAATTTAGGAGCAATAATTGTTAGTTAAAACGTTTATAATACATTATATATATGACGTTATCTTTATCCCATATTATTTTGTAAATGCACGCATGTGTCGATCGTGTTTGTGACGTAGTAGTGATAATGCTCAAAATTAAGAGCACTGCACAATTTATTTTGACAGGTAAATTGTTTAGTAACATACAGCAGTAACTTTATGATGCTAATAGTAGCTGTGTTCGTAAAATACACAATCAGAAAAAATCGATTTTTATTGATGAACCTTATCTTTTATGTACATAAGGTTCATCAATAAAAATCGATCCTTTCTGATTGTGTGTTTACGAACAGAGCTAATAAGGCCGGTATTACACGATACAATTTTGCATCCAATTTTCCCTTGCAAGAAAACTTCATCTCCATAAATACAATACAAACAAATGGAGTTGTAGCTTTCTTGTAAGGAAAAATTGTATGCAATAATCAGAAAAATTGTATCGTGCAAATAATGTCGAATTCTTTATAATTTCCTCATAAATTTGCCGGTATTGGTTATAAATCTATTCATAAGCCCATTTTAGTGTACGCTTTCAGCACTCGATCGACCTTATGTCTATCAGTCTAGGTAAATTATATTAAGGAATTAAATCGAGTGCAAAAAATGTACAATACACTCGAATCCAATTGGCAAGGGTTTATTAACAGATTTCATTCACCTGTACTGCATGTACACCTCGAGGCAGCACGAACTTTACTCTCGCCTCATCTGCTGGTAGCTCTAAGGAACAAAGAAATGCAGATTTTCAATTTTTATGGAGGTAAGAAGAGTACCCAGGCCATACCATCAGCAAGTTCAAGTTCACCACTTTTTCATAGACTGCGTGACATTGCACACATTGCCACACAGATAGAGCAGCGGTAACATTCGTGCTCTCTCGAGGTGTACGTAAAACCATCGTAATAAACTTACAAGTTAGTCCATGCAGCCACAGCAAGATTTTAATTTAAATGTCAATACATAAAAATGTAAAAAAAAAAAAAAAAAAAAAATGCAGTGAGTTAGTTCAATTAATTAAATTATTTCAATTACATGAAAGTTATAATTTAATCTATAAATTTTAGGTCGAAACTTTTTATGAAAAAAAAAGACCTTTACTTTAAATTACAAAATTCTTGAAGGATTTTAATTTAATAGTCCTTGCTCTTTTGACCACACCGCGCGTCATATTGAATATTAATGATAACAGTTCATTCCGTTTCTGCATTTTAGAGAAAGATAACGTTAATTCGACCTCATGAATATTGCCAATTTTTTTAAAAATTGAAGTTTTCAGTGTCGAGCGATTTTTGACTGCGGATCAAGGCTGACCTAGCGGGCGCGTATGTCATTGGACTTGCCCCCTGCTGCATGGTATCAGCACGCGGAGTGACGAGATGCTGACACTCCGTCCGCGTGCGTGACGGCCAAGGTCCTGCACTCAAACGTGAGGGGCTTGGTGATAATTAACGAAGACAAAATTAGCAATCGTTAATTTTGACAGTAAGCTGCTTTACTCCTACAAAATTTCCTATGAATTTAAGATTGACTTTCTTATGTTTTGTTACGTTACTTATGTTAACTACAATGTAATTTTCTTTTTTGCTATAGATTTCTTGCGTATTCTCCTTATACAGAGTAATATCACTTATTGGAGTTATTAGACGAAAAGGGTCATGTTGGTGTTTAGATGAATTCCCAGCATATACTAGTTGGTTTAGCCAGCTAATTTTATTCATATACTGTTAAGTAATACAGTATTTCAAATTTACTTCTTATGTATTTTAATTGACAGTTTGTAATTGTACTCAATTTTTATTCGTGCGTCTTTCTTTAATTACGATTACGTAATTTACGTGATTTGAAGTTCGTATCAGTCTTTAAATTAACTGAATTGCATAATTAATCACCATAGAAATTGGCATGCATGCAATCAATTCATGGAATGAATGTGTGATCAATTGTAAATATCTTAAATTATATAATATGGAGAATATTTTCTGTGGAATAAATAGTGCCGACAAGAGGGGCGGAGTATTAACTTTCTCCAAATTGAGATCATATAAATTTGGAGGCTTCAAGTATTCCCCGGCGGGAAAATTTTCTCCATATATATTGATTTTTTTTCTAGGTAACTATATATTAAAGTAATCAATTTGAAAACATCTCCTGCCCCCCATTTAGGGGTCTTCTGATAATGAATTCATTTTTCTCTAAAAAAATTTCTATATTCTTATTTTATGACAAAAAGCAATTTCGATTTTTTTTTTTTTTTTTCAAGCCTTCATAAATATATAGCTCTGTTCGTAAATACACAATCAGAATTAAATAATCAATTTTTATTGATGAACCTTATGTTTCATGGACAGAAGGTTCATCAATAAAAATCGATTCTTTCTGATTGTGAATTTACGAACAGACCTAATGTAAGAGATGCGGGAAAGGGTGCTCTTGATAAAAAATATATATTATATATTTTTACCCTGCATGGCTATCCACTGCTTGACGACCGACAGAGTTACTCCCCCTTATTTTACTTGTTACAACATCGTCAGCACACAGCAGACTTACGGTCGGTGATTATTACATTGGCTGTCGGTCATGAGGGCGGGCATTGAACTCGCGACCGGCGAACGTCCAAGGGCAATAATTGTCTGATAAAAATATCACGCGCCCCGACACGCGGCGATAGCTCCTGTTTGAGAGACGCGGCGTCAACGGCCGTAACACTGTGCAGATCGGTGTCGTATTTTATTTGGATATGTATATTTTGAAAAGTGATAGCCATGGTTTATTTATTTATTTATTTTGTTTCAAATTAGCTCAATTTTCAATTAAAACTTTAAATCTGTATTTTCATAACACATCTTAAAAGTTCAATGATCTATAATTATAAACTAAAATTTAAAATTGTTTTTACGCGTTTCTGAAATATAAAGTACGTTAATTAGAAGATTATTATATAATACTAACAGATATACCACATTGATAGGAACGAAGTTACAAAGTATTGTTCTGAAACTGTCTAAATGAGGAAATACTTTAATTATCTCAAAATGCACGCAAGCGCGGTTGCTGCACGATATTTACTGGAATATAATAAGGCTAGATAAAAAAAAAAAAAAAAATAGTGGACTGTATAATTATAGTGTTCCATATTGCATCGACCAACGACTGTGTTAAACTAACTGGAAATAAAAAAAGTAGACAAAACTTTGTGATGGCTGAAAAGAGCCCTAGTCTATTGGTGCATGAGAAAATACGTTTATTTTACTTTAAATTTGTTTAAACATTTTATTAATTATTTTTAATAATTCTGTAAGATCACTATCTTAATGAGTTGTATAAAAATTCAACATCAGCATTGCTTAAATGTTTTCGGGAAATTTTAATATATTTTTTAAGGATGCATGGATATGGTCACATCATATATAAATATGCCTTGGTAACATTATTAATATTAATAACTGCATATATTGCAGATTTCAATGAGAAAAAATGTTAAATTTTTACTTTGTTGTAGAATTATGACATTTTGAAATTTCTTTATAATACTACTTCAATATTTGATTTATGCTGCATATAAAATTTCCTCATCATCGTTAACTAGTATTATAACTATATGCGTAATTTCTTCATCTGAAGGTTGATATTGTGTAATTTCTTGTCCTATTAATAATTTATGTACACAAAGTTGAAGTTAGCACTACCGCATTATAAGACATCTAAGCTGCTTTCAGTAACTCTAGACACACTATATAGTATATATATACATATATATAATTATATATATATATATAATATATATACATCGAACTCTAATCAAGTGTATCAATTAACACACCATACGCAGCAGTTCATATAATAAATACTACAGTATGTTGTGTAGGCAGTGCAATGACAAAAAGTAAACCATGCAGTCATGCCAGAGCGCATGTATGCTGCAGCTGTCGAATTGTTTACGCGTATAAACTTCAATTATGCATGTGAGGTTGTTCATCTTACATTAGTCACACGGACATGAAAAAAAATATATATATATTAATTTTTTATACTATAGTTACATTAGTTACGGTATTATTATTCCATAGACGACAAAAATAATTTATCTGAAAAAGCTTGAAATACGTAAGATAAAATATTAAAGTATTATGTTTAAAATATGTATTTTTTTTTTAAATAAACATGACTTGTTTGTATGTAATACGTAATACACATGCATATTATAATATTATCCATTCTGATGGACTGCTGACAGTGCTGACTATAAACAGTTTAAAATTAAAAATATTTACACAGACTGACAAACTTCACGGTCACAAAATAATTAACGTAATCAACAACTTACATGAATTTTTATTGCATATTTGAACAGAGGACCTCAAGTTATATATTGACAATTTTATTCATATTTTTTCAACCTTTATAACATTAAATTTCCCTCGATTTTGAGTTATAGGTTTAAAAAAAAAAATAATAATAAAAAAAGTGAAAATAATTTACTCGAGGTGCTGCATGATGATGCAGCCCCCCCCCCTCCTCCCCGGGCCCTACCCAAATGTACGCAGGAGCGGATCCAGCCCGCGGCTTTGGGGGGGGGGGGGGGCGGTGCCCTATCCCGCAATGTTAAATTTTGGAGTGGGAGGGGGGGTGATGGGTGGGGGGTGGTAATACCTTCAATGTATTTTGGGACCTTTTGGGGGGGGGCGATCGCCCCCATCGCCCCCCCCCCCTTGGATCCGCGCCTGAATGTGCATTATTTATTGCAGAAATGAATAGAAGGTACCAAATTATGCTACTCTGAATTTTTTCAGATTTTTTTGAGACCTGGAACTATTTTTAAATAATTATTGAAAGTCCTGCGATTTCAGTTGGCCCCCCTGCAGCCTTAATAAAAAGGATATAGACTGGATGCCTAATGACGCCTCCAGGGGGCGTGGCCGCACTTTCAATAATTATTTAAAAATAGTTCTGGGTCTCAAAAAAATCTGAAAAAATTCAGAGTAGCATAATTTGGTACCCTCTATTCATTTCTGCAATAAAAAAATTTTCATGTATGTTGTCCATTATATATAATATTAAAGAGAAATATACATGCTGCATTGTTGTCCATTATGTGATAAAACCAAGTATTAAAGGTTATAATATATATATATATATATATATATATATATATATAATATGTTTACTTTATAACTAAAGGGATCAAGGGAAGGGTACACATACTATTATGTATAATTATAATGTATAATATATTTTATATTGTTTCTATTAATTTCCTTTTTCTAAATCATTTGATAACACTGATAAAATTATTGATTGAAGCATTTGAAGCTAATCGTTGGTATAAATTATTCCATTGATTGCAAGCGTGCAGTTGTCATTGAGCAGTTCTTGCTTCCGATTGCTAAGTGTTCTTTATGACATGACACACAGTCATGCGTCATCGCGCGAGTTTGTTAGTGCGGCGGGCAGTCGCGGTATATCACACGGCCCACAGATGCGGGCTGTATTGGTGTTAGTCATGGCCGAGATCTGATAATACAGGCCAGCAGTATAGCCAGTATAGGGCTAGATCCACACTACAATATTGCACGAGAGGAAAGTCACGAATAAAAACCTCTATTGTGACAGTGGGTGTTATCATTCAATTACGTTATAATTAGAAAAAGGTAATAACTTTTTAGTGTAATACCATATAATATATAATATAGTGGTAATACTTTGCCATTAATATTGTGTTATTGCAATGGAAGACAATTTTAAACGTACTAAGTCATGTAATTGGTCCCTTTAAAAGAAACAAAAGAGGGAAATAAAAAGTTTTTTTTTTTTTTTTAATTGGCATTAATTTGTCGATAAAACTTTAATTTAATGGTTTTTCCTTGAGTTAGAAGTGCAAAAGCTGCGATTGTAAATTTGAAAAATGACGGAAAAATTTGACTTTGCATGTATTCGGCATATGCATAAATTATTGTGTTTCAAGTTTCAATATCATATGGCTTTGTAAATATTATTTAAAATTCTACAAGTATTGTCTATCATGCTGACATTAGAATAAAATTATTTGTATGATTGAGTGAAATGCATTTGTCATGTTATGCACATAATTTTAAGACTCATCGGTTCTAAATACATTTATTATATATTATATTAATATATATATATATATAATTTTTCAATATAGCACACCTGCATTTAAATATTAAAATTCAATATAAAATGTCATTTTACACGGTGCTGGGGCATGTGCATGGGGTCGTCTATTTAATTTGTTCCTCGATCGGCTACAAAATGTGTTCAAAGTAATATAAATTAAATAAATTTTATAATTATTAAGCTGTTACTTGTAAATAAAAAAAAATAATGAATGTAAGAAGAAAAACATCAAAAATTCCCTGGCTGAAACTTTGATTGTTTGATTGTGAATTAACTTTTACATTTTGAAAATCACGCAAGGCAATCTTGTGGCTTTTCAATTAAAAAGAAAAAAAAATGCATAAAATTACAGCGAGTATATGATTATATATTTATAAGAATAGTGTATGGAACGTAATTGAATGTGAGTTTTTTGTGTAATTATGTAACACTAACAGTAAGTAACTACAATACAAATTTGGACACTATATTTTCCTTGTCTTTTTATAGTTGATCAAATTGTCAATAATGATGTATGTGATATTATTTTTTTTTATAGCTCAAAGTGTCTCATTCTTTTTCCTTCTTCTTTTTATCTCTATTTAATCCACTGTAATTCTGACGCGAACTATGAGTACTGTATAATGTAAATGTGTTTTGCTTGTGTTCTCAGCTGAGTGGTGGGGGTGTGATTGCCAAGATGACCAGTTCACGTGGCGAGTCTCGCCCTCTGCTCATCAACAGCCCAACCTCTGACGCAGAACTGGACAGGTAAGACATGTTACTGTTTACCAAACAAAAATGAAAATAATACTGTAATAAAAAAAAACTATATAGATTGCTTTAAAAAAAGAACACCAAAACAAAATATAAATGAAATACACTAATCAATTTATGGTTTAACTGCAATTTCCGTAATTTTTCTTCCCATGTTTTATTTCTTTACTTAGCTTTGTTTCAAATTTTTAATAAAAACCAAAGGTATTAAACAAATTTTGATTCAATTAAAGTTATCTTGGAGCTGTCTGTACTAAATCCGCTCACACCTGTAAAACTAATTCACACATGAGCGTTGTGTTGCAGAGGTCTGTCAGCACCTCCATCGCAGATGGCGCCTCCTGGCGGTCTGCACCTGCCGGCCGGCCAGCAGGAGGCTGATAGTGACTACAAAAGTGACCTCTCGTCCTCCGCTGGTGACTACGACTTCATGCAGGACCGCGACCTCGACCACCCAACTTCGTGAGTCATAACATGCTTTTAACATGTGTATATTGTGTATCCCATGAAAGATATTGAATCCATACAGATTTATTAAAAAGAAATAAGAGCTTATAGCTGCGTGTTTGTCAATGGTGATTCACAACAGATATTTTCAGTGTGGCTAACAGGCTATTATTTCATCAACGTTGAGATTTGGGGTAGAAATAGTAGGAAATATTTAAAAATTTCTTTATTTTTAGTTTTGCAGCAATACCTTACGAGCCTTTCATTATTAATGTAATATTCGTACTTGATAACAAGCAAAGATAGTTAAAATTATTCCTTGATTATGAGCTAATTATCTGAAAGCACAAATTGTGATAAGACTGATAAGTAACTTGTAAATTCCCACATTTTCTTTTCTAAATTTTGAGCACTGAATTAAGTAATTGTTATTTTGCAGAAACTGTGACACGCTGATACACTTGCTGAAAGGCAATGTTGGCACTGGCATTCTAGCCATGCCAGATGCATTCCGTAACGCTGGCTTGCTGCTTGGAACGGTTGGAACTCTCATCATGGGGGTCATCTGTACACACTGCATGCACATGTTGGTACGTTTGGTATTATGAGCTTCATTTCATAAGATTTTGTATATTACAAAATTATACTGCGGAAATTATGAAAATATAATGAAAACATTGTCAACAAAATCTGAAATTTGAAGTTAACTGCTAAATTTGATTACATATAGATATTTATTATGTGTTTGATGGTTAAATCTCTTTTCCATCTTAACAATTGTATATGTATGCATAATTGTATAGTACGTAATTATTATATTTTTTTCTAGGTGGGTTGTGCACATGAGTTGTGCCGTCGCACTCAAGTGCCGTCGCTTGGCTTTTCCGAGGTGTGTGAGACAGCCTTCAAGACCGGACCTGCTCCTTTGCAGAAGTATTCCAAGCTTGTCAAGTAAGCCTGCCATGCTGAGGAATATTATGGCTTTTCCACTATATTCATTAATTTTGTAACTTAACAGTCTTTAGATTTTAAAATTATGTTCTGCTTAGTTGAATTTTCAATTTTTTTAATATAAATCCATTTATACTTATAGTTTGCAATCATTTTATTTAAATATATAATTGAATTCTTTTTAATTTTTAGTATTTTTTTCTTCTTTATTAGGTAAAATATTTTATTTTTTAGCTCTTTAGTTTGTTAACTGCTCTACAGTTCTTTTGCTCTGTTTTCAGAAATATTGTTAACGTCTTTCTCTGCATCACACAACTTGGCTTCTGCTGCGTCTACTTTGTGTTTGTCTCAACAAACTTGCAAGAGGTAAGACTTACTTTGAAATTTCAATTTTTTTGCAGGTTCTTATGCAAAATGAGTTCCAGCCCACTAACCACCCTGCTGCTGTTTGCAGGTGATTGCCCACTACCTGGTACGTCTGGACATCCGCATCTACCTACTGCTGCTGCTGATGCCCATGGTGGTCCTTAACTGGGTCAAGAGCCTGAAGTACCTCACGCCAGTCTCCCTCTTTGCATCGGTGCTCACCGTGGTTGGTCTCGGCATCATCTTCTTCTACACTCTGCAGGACTTGCCCCCAGCCTCTTCTCGACCAATCTTTGCACCCTGGCGACAACTGCCTCTCTTCTTTGGCACTGCAATCTATGCATTTGAAGGCATTGGAGTGGTTAGTCTCCCGACTTATTGTCTTGCTAAATTAAATATGATTTCCATTAATGCACCCCTTTTTTAAATTCTGATTTTTAATATGATATTAATAACAAATTTAAAAAAAGTTGAAATATTTCATTTTCATAATTGATAATTCTTATTAAAATATTACTACTTGCTTGAATTAATGTGTCAATCTATGTATGTTTAGAATTCATGAATATTATTGACCCAACTCTTTTACAGTACAATATATCCTAGTAACTCAATAATTTCTCTTCCCAGATTTTGCCGCTGGAGAACAACATGAAGACTCCACGTGACTTTGGTGGGTGGACTGGTGTCCTCAATACGGGCATGGTGATCGTTGCAGCTCTCTATACCTCTGTTGGATTTTTTGGCTATCTCAAGTATGGCGATGCAGTACGAGTGGGGAGCATCACCCTCAACCTACCCTCGGAGGACGTGTAAGTACCTTGTACATGGTAAATTGATTGTCTATCCACAATAGTGTCTGCCCGAGCCTGAGTCTTACTACTCCTTTCTTTCCTACTATAAAATTTATTTATTTTGTAAAAATTATTTTTGTACACTGCATTTATCTGAACTAACTTTTATAATTTTAAATCAGCATTGTAAAGAGATAGACATTTTTATTATTAAATATTATATTTTCTGAGTGCAAATTTGCTTCAATGCAAATTAATAAACAGTCTGGCCTAGTTGTTGTTGTTGCTTTCTTGCTCATGATAAAAAATAAATATTACCTCAACAACAACATAAAAATATTTAAAGTGTTCAACAATTGGTACTCTTATTATTTTTTTACTACTGTATGCATGATGTTCCATTTATTAATTAATTTCTTCCTACCAGCCACGTATCATAAAATTGCGAGTGTTCTGACTATCCAATTCTCTCAGACTGGCCCAAGCGGTACGAGTGATGATGGCGTTGGCAATCTTCCTATCTTACGGCCTGCAGTTCTACGTTCCCATGAGGATTCTGTGGCCGCCCGTCAAGCGTCGCCTGCAGACGGAGAGGGCTCAGAGGATTGGAGAGTACGCCATGCGCACCGTGCTGGTCATCATCACATGTGAGTTCCTTCTGCAGACCTCTTTATTATAGATAAAACAAGAGAAATTTCTTTATTGGGTTTAAAGATGATAGTATTTTATTTATGGTAAAGAAAAATTACATTTTTTGATTTTACTGAGAACTGTTTTACAGTGAAATTTTTCTAGATTTTGGTCTGTCTGAACTAGTTCTGACAGTGATTTAAAAAAAATGTAGAGCATCACATACAAAATAGTGTGAATTTTAATAGGCTTGTTTTATTATTATTTTTTTTTTATTAAAACCATAAAATTTAAGTTGATCCTCAAGGATATTAAACTTTGACAGTATTTATGAACAGTAGTTACCCTTTGACGAAGGAACCTTGAACCCTTTCTAACTGCTTCCCAATTCTTTCAGTCTGCCTGGCATCCGCTGTGCCGAACCTTGGTGCGGTGATCTCACTGGTGGGTGCTGTGAGCAGCTCCACCCTGGCCCTCATCTTCCCGCCCCTCATCGAGCTCATCACCTTCTGGCCAGGCTCGGACAGTCAGCAGCCAATCAATCGCTGGCTGCTCGTCAAGGATCTCCTCATCATGATCTTTGGAGTCGTCGGTTTTGGCTTTGGCACATACACCAGTATAGAGAATATTGTGAACCCATCCTAAACCATTGTGCTCTCTAATCATGATCTCATACAGTCCTAGATTCAAGATTACATTTTCTGGTTTCTGTACAGTACAAGTTTGAAAAATACTTATAAATGCTGATTCAGAATAAAATTACACAACTTCAAATTCTTATTAAGAAAGGTAACATAAGTAATCTTGAGTTTGAAGGACTCTTTAAATGCAGGATATATTCCTTTTATAGTTTATCATAATCTTACTATATACAAAAATGGTCAGCTGTTTTTGTTGATGTCTAAACTGTAAGTTAAATAATATTCTTATAAAATTATCTCATTTCGGAGGACAATTTTGATTTATATAATGGGTCAATGTTATTTATTTTATTTTTTTATTATTATTATTTTTAAATTCATCAACTTATCAGCTGATAATACATGTATTTTTATACATTTAGGTTTATTTTTTTAAACAAAGTAATTTAGAATGTTATATTGTTATGTTTATGAATCTTATTGTTTTGTTTTTTTAATTATTTGATATTGGTTATGATACCATCTTAAATTGAAATTATTATATTTATAGCCTTTAAGGTAGAGATAACGCCGAACAGCTGTTCAACGTAATCCCCTTTGATTAACATGTAAACCTTAGCAAATTGAAAAAATTCTGAAATTTTTTTGAGAGGCAGATATTAGTGCCTAAAAGCCATAGAAAAAATTTCAAAACAATTTAACAAGCCGATTTTTTTTAATTAATTTTTTTAATTTTCAGCATAGGGCTTTCCCATGGAGAGACAAACTAAAAAATTAATTAAAAAAAATCTGCTTGTTAAATGTTTTTGAAACTTTTTCTGTAGCTTTTAGGCACTAATATCTGCCTCTCAAAAAAATTTCAGAATATTTGTCAATTTGCTAAGGTTTACATGTTAATCAAAGGGGATTACGTCGAACAGCTGTTTGACGTTATCTCTACCTTAAGAGAAAAAATCATTTCATCATGTTTTTTTTAATTTAATTTAAAGAAGACTTTCATTGGGCCTCTCTTTTTTTTATGCTACATAAATTTTATTTGTTTTAAGCTCGATATGAAAATTGAATAAAACAATTTATTAATGTTTTAAGTATGTAATGTAACTATCCATGCAGGATTTCATGACCTAAGATACTGGTAGTTAGTACTGTGATGCACAAGTCTTTTAATTATTATTTTTGTGACAAGAGTTGCAGTGTCACTATTTTGCTTGATTCATTTCAGTATTATTGTATTTGCTTCCTATCAGCTCTAACTTGAAGACATAATTAAATGTACCTTAATTAATAAAAAAAGACAATAACACAACTTTGTAAGTTGGTCTTCCCATATTTTCTGTTGTAAATCTTTATGTTGTAGTCATATATATATTGTGGTTAGGTGATGTATTGTTCTGTTTTTATTTATCTTAAGTGTTCCGTTTTTTTTTTTTTTTTTTTTTTTTTTTTTTTTTTTTTTTTTTTTATGTTTTGATTCACACTTTTTAACAGATCTTGATTTTAAATTACAAATTAATTGATAAACAATATATATTGTTAATAAGTGTAAAAATAGTTCATGTATTTGTTGGTTTTCAAGATATGTTTAGTTCAATACTGGATAACAAATAGCTTAGAGCCTCTAGAATCTGTTAGGGGGCATACATGTGTAAATACATACATACATGTGTAAATACATACATACATGTGCATAAATGTGTCAATTGCCCCAAAATACCAACCAATCAATCAATCTAGAATCTTGCGTAGTGCAGGCGCGGATCCAAGGGGGGGGCGATGGGGGTGATCGCCCCCCCCCCCCCCAAAAGGTCCCAAAATACATTGAAGGTATTACCACCCCCCACCCATCGCCCCCCCTCCCACTCCAAAATTTAACATTGCGGGATAGGGCACCGCCCCCCCCCCCCCCTCCCCAAAGCCGCGGGCTGGATCCGCCCTTGGCGTAGTGTTATTGTAGTTGTATTGAAATTTTAAACATGTTTCTATTATCCAAATGAACTGTTCATTAATGTAAATATTATGTTGTAAGAGTTTTACAAACAAAATTTTATCCTTATTAATTATAAAATGTAAATTTAAATTTGTTTACCTGACCTGCAGTTCTCCATTTCAACTATTCATCATTGTTAATCCAATACGCATGTAATAATTTTTTATGTGTATTGAGTACCTACATGATAAATAAACAACAAACAATGCTTACAAAATTTCAACTTGATCTAAGGAAAAGGAGAAATGAAAATTAAGCTCCACATTTTTTTTTTTTTTTATATATTATTGATAATTTTAAAAACTTTATTTAATATGATACTATACTGAGATCACATTGTAATAAATTTTGCATGGAAATTATAGAATTATTATGTAAATAAATGTTAGATATAATTATTGTACATTTTATTGATAGCTATATTTTTTTAATCCTGAAACTATTATGTAAATTATTTTATTATTAATGGAACTGTAATTGATCAATTATTTTAATTAGTCACAATAATTTTACTTAATATGATGTGCAGGAAAAAATATTTAATATTTTTGTAATATCTTTGTTTGATTTAATATTTTGAACAAATAGTACACATTGCAAGCTGTGTACTTAGGCGGCTCTCCATAATTTCTTTCTTTTGTTATTTGTTTATAATTTCTATCTGATTCCACCCCCCTCCCCCCCATGAAATGCACAAGTGTGATCCATTGTTGTTTTAGAAATGATTCATTATCTACAACTAACATTTTTTTCATAAAAAATTCTTGAGGTGTCATTCTTCATTCATTCAATTAAATATTCTTGAGCATTCTGAGTCTTAAAAGTCTTAAAGAATGGTGTTATATACGCACTATACCTATTGCTCTGTAATAGGTTTCTTTGTTCTAATGTTCTGATTTTATCTCTGAGACATAAGTTCAATAAAATGTTTGGTGTTTGTCATTTTAATATTAAAATTTAAAAAAGAAATGTTATTGAAAACTTGAATTTACCTGGTCTCATGTCAATTTTTTATCACTTTTAAAAGGATATTTGTATATTTCATCTTTTTTTTATTATTATTTTCAGAAATCATATTTTTAATAAAATGTTTTTATTTTCACACATTTTGATATTATTTGTTAGAATTCGTTAAATATATTTCAGATTAAGCTGTAACCCAAATATATTCATTTACAATTTTCAGTAATTTATTGCTGTATCAAGATACTGTGTCATATAATTATATAATATGTGTATGAGCTTTAAGCATACATATGTTAACTTATAATTATATATATATATATCATAAATGTTTACAAAAAATAAATGTAATATTTAGTAATTTCACAAGTAATTCAATTCTTGTGAAACTTGATGTACTTTTTGTTTGTACCATGATTTTATAGAATTGAATTACTCATAAAGTCATAATCTGTGTACTCTATTATTTTATACTCTAAACTCTGTAGCAGTTAATTTTAAATATGTACGAGTTATAAGAAGGTTAAATTTCTCCTCATTAAATACAAAATAAAATTTGCATCAAGGATATTGCACCGTCAATAAATTATTGTCCCTCGTCCAGAATAATGAGCTACCTGCCTACTGTGATCTCGTTGCAATAATGAGCTGTCTGCTATTTCAGGTGAGTGCAGTTATGAGCTTTATTTTATACCGATTTACAGCTCATAATTGTGCTCACCTGAAATAGCAGACAGCTCATTATTGCAACGAAATTGTGGTAAGCAGGTAGCTCATTATTCCGGACAAGGGACGATATATGTCAAATATGTAACCAACATATTTCAGCAGAAACAAAATATATTATATAGACATTAGACAACAATTATTCTATAAAATGTACCCTACCTTCTAAGCTGAAACATTTGGACACATTTTGTCAATAAGTTAATTCAAATAGTTGGACAATAGTCATGCAGTAAAAATTTACATGATATCCCTGTTGTATCTCAAAATATACAAAATTTTCTAGCTAGGTTCTCTAGTTTTAGACACAAACAGTGATATTTGAGCCATATTTTTATCTGTCGGATAAAATATGAGTGTAGAATATATAGACAACATTTTATAAATATTTATCTTCAGATTTATTTTGTTAACATTGTTATACAGCATGTTGTCTTCTAAAATGAAAAAAATATAAAACGATAAGAATATTACACTCATGTTTTTCCAAAAGATATCAGATTTGTGTGGATAGTAAATATTTGTGTCTGTTATTATTTTTCAACCAAGTTATATATATTATACAGTTGTTATTTTGTTTTATTAAAAAATTGAATGTTCCAATATAATATGACAATAATAAAATTGCTGTTGCCACTCAATTGTTATTGATTTTATTTTATATGAAAGTGCCAGCCCTAAAAAACAAATATATAAATATAGTAAAATAATTGCTTAAAAAAATTATAAAAAAGTGAAACATATGAGAATTAAGTTACGCACATTATTGTATAATTAAAAATATTTTATATATAATAATTGTTAATTTAACAGTAAAATAAAATTATTTTAATTATTATAGGTATACTTAATTAATTATTTTGAAATCATACAATTTTTTGTTTTGTCTAATTCTCATTGAATTAATTGAAATTACTTTTTTTTATTGATACTAATATACATGACGCAATAAAATAAAACAAATGCGTGTAAACTCCTTTACAGTGTAAAGGAAAAAGTCATTACATAATTTCATTTTAGCTCTGTTGAAATTAAGTGTTGTATATTATACGTTATACCGCGTTATACGTAATAATTATATTATACGTACTGCTGTGTGAGAATTAAATTCTCATCGCATATAGTTCTTATACATTCTAGCTATTAGATAATTAGAGACGTTACTATATATATATATATATATATATAGCAGCAGTCATAAAATGCTCTAAAGAATCTCACATTAATTCTAACACGTATATTTTCAATTTTATTTTATTATAAAACTATAGCGATTATAACATGATGGTGCCTCAGTCGCGAGGAAGGTTCCGTGAGGAAGATGTTGCGATGGACGAGGTTGAGAAATGTGGGGAGCCACTCGTCTCACTGCTGAAAGTCTCAGTGGGTGCTGAGATGGCCAGGGGTTCCCCGAGACTACCGCCAGACTCCTCGTGTTGCGTCTCAGACGAGCCGGTGGGTGTGCAGTGCGGCGCGGGGGACGGCTCGGGCTCGAGGGCGCGCAGTCTGCGTCTGGCCGCGTGCACCTGAACGCTGAGCAGAGCTTTGCGACGTTCCCAAGCTGCAAGCTCAGCACGCAGCTCCCTCTCTCGTTGTTTCATGCAAACGTAGCCAGTCACCATCTGCAATGTGTGAGAATACAGAATCAAAGTTATCAAAGACCAGTACGTAGTACGTAAAATTAAGTTATATAAGTATAAATGTAAATTCAATGCTACTTCGTATACAAATTGTATAAAAATTCGTTGTATGAATTTTTTTAGTAGCTAGTTCACTTATACAAAAAATAAAAATTGATGAACTTTGGATGCATGCATATAATATAGTTTTGAATCCTCTGTAAATAATAATAATAATAATAATAATAATAAAAAAAAAAAAAAAAAAAAAAAAAAAAAAAAAAAACTTTAAAAGGAACTAAAGTATATTATCTACACAGTGGAAATCCTTCATTGTTAATTTAATAGTATTAATTTTAATGTACATTTTATTATATATTTTTTATGGGTAAAAATAATTATAATAAATAAATTATAACTGACAACCCTGGTTCATCTTACCCTGAGGCTGGCGTCACCCTGATGGTGCTGCTTCTCGAGAACGAGTGCCTCTCGCGTGAGCTGCTGGTTGCGTCGCCGCAGGGACAGCAGCATGCCACGCCGCTCCTCCGCCTGTCCGCGCCGAGCAGCCACCTCGCGACGCAGTTGGGTCACCGCAGCGTCTCGCTGACACACGGAACGTAGCGCCCGCTCTCGCTGACCAAGACGTGAACCTGTGATGTGAACGGCGCGTCAGAAAGATTATATAATTCTGTAAACGGGGGGCACACATTTTGTTTTGCTTCATTCTAACATATATTATATATATATATATATATATATATATATATATATATATATATATATATATATATATATATATATATATATATATATATATATATATATATATATATATATATATACATACATATATACATATATATATATTACATAAGATATATAAAAAAAAAATACTGAAATCATCAATTGTCGATTGATTTAATATGAAAGTAATTAAGTTTGCTCTTATAATGTTTCAAAACAATAACATGCAACTCGATGCAACTACACAATTTGTTTTTAACAACTCTTTTTGAATGTAATATCTAACTAGTTTTCTCAATTATAAATCATCTCTCCCCGATCAGATCCGTTTTATTTAAAAAAAAAATACATAATGGGGTACTGACCGGTATTTGAGTTAGCAATACTAGTAAAAAGTACTGTGAATTCTATGAAGAACGAGCCCTATTAGAGCGCACTCTACGACAATTTGCTGATTTTATATGAATTTTTAAAACTTTTTTTGATGACGTCATAGCATTGAATCTTAAATGGGAAAATGCATCAGTTAACATTGCTAAAATGAAAAGTTATTGAGGTAGGAATTTGAAACCTTCATTATCGTGATTCTAGCACCTAAAAACCTTGCAAATGAAGTTTTGGTTACATTTCAATATAAGGTATGGGATTTGGCAATGTTAACTGATCTATTTTCCCATTTAAGATTCAATGCTATGACGTCATTTTTGAGAGGTTTTAAAAATTCATTTAAAATCAGGAAATTTTCGTAGAATGCTGTAATGAACTTGTATTTCAGCGATGCTATTAATGCATTATAATTCTTATTGTAATATATTAATAATATTTTTTAAGAAATTTATTCTTTTCTTAAACAAAATTTTGTAATTTAGAACCAGTGATAAAAATAATAAAGATATCATATTGTCTCTTGTGTATACTATATATTATGGATTTTGTTTTTCTCTCATTTTGTTGAAGAATTATTTAATTGGATTATTATGGATGTGATAAGTGATGTATTATACTCTTTGTGTAGACTTATAAGGAATAACATTTAATAGATACTTTATATTTTTTGTTCATATATTATTGCTCGAATTGAAAGATTTTTAATGCATGATGAATTATTATTGAATTATTGTATGTATTGATGAGGGCCTGATTGTTTATTTCATGTTAATGTTTCTTGTTTTTATGTGTTATTTATTAAGTATGGACGTACATTGCAAAATATATGTGATTGATGAACATTATTGACGTGCTTATATTGTTGTATGCAATCGAAAGGCAATAAAAGATTATGAATTATATTAGGGCTTGTTCTTCATGAAATTCTTGTGCCTTTTGAAATATTGACAAAAACTTGAAACTTTTTTTTTGGTCAGTACCTCATTATATATATTATGCCAATTGGGATTAGGAGAGGCTCTCCGGTATGGAATGTCAGTAATGTCATTACCTGTGTTGAAGTACACGTGCTGGAACTGTGCGTGCAGAGCGGCTAGCTGCTCCTCCCTGCGCAAGTTTTGCACGAGCAGCAGCTCGAGGTCCGCTTCGCTCGGCTGGTGCTCGGCGCGCCTCTCCCGCAACCGCGCGGCACTCAGCTCGAGTCGCAGTCGCTGCAGCTCGCGCTCCGTTCCCGCCACCCACCGCTCGCTGATCCACCTAGGTGTGATATGGACGGTGAGTAGAAGTACTAGAAGTGTTCCCCCCCCCCCAACTTAATTGTGAATGCTAAGAAGAAAATTTTAGATATTTAACAATAAATAATTAAATATGGAATTATTTTGCGCTCAAATTTTAATTGTGATATTTTACTACCTGTTTTTAGTTCAAGATTAATCGAATTTTAATAATTATGCTCCATTTGAAAATCTTAAAGTCTTAATAAAATATTTTTACAACTTCCTGAATGAAAATACAAAAATATTTGCAAAAATATTTGTATAGCTTACCGTAAGTGGGAAAATTAAAATCTTTTCGTCATGCAGGATTAAAATGCTTGACACGTATAATATTGTATAATTCTTCCTCACCTACGTAAGGTCTCTATAGAGAGAGATCCCGGTGTTTTCTTGTTGCGTTGCTCGAGGGCTCGCACCTCCTGGGTCGCAGAGAGTACTTCTTGGGTCTGCGAATGCAACGCCGAAGCTCGCATCTTCAACTCGCGCTGCTCGGCCGAGTCCTGCAGCCTGAGTGCTTCGAGCTGCCGCTGAACCTCGTGAGCCGCACGCTCCGCCAGCTGCTGGATGAGTGCACGTGGCAGTCTGCTCACCAGTGACGAAGAGGAACAATCAGTCAGTAACGTATGTGTAAGTAAGCAATTTATGTACAGTACATGTACGTACGTACATCTCATCTCAAGACAGCCGGAACGTTGCATGTAATCAGATGAATTCTTTAGATGCAATTTAAAAATAAAAAAAAATCAGAGTCCAAATACGATTATAAGTTCTCAGCCTTTCTAACGTATTTATATCTAAGATTAATATGTAGCTGCGTAATCAGCGTAATAATAATAAATCTTACAAGGTGTCAGAATACCCAACATTGATGTTAGTAAATTTTACACACAATGCATATGATACAACATGTGTTTTAATTATTATAATATTGTTATAGCACAATAAAAGGCCGGCAATTAAAAGGGCAAAATAGATAACATTTAATGAAATTTCAAATTGTGTAATTAATAAACCAATATCGTACATATCAATCAAAAGATCAATAACAATAATTAAAGATCACAAGCAACACCAACTAAACGACCAATAACATTATCAGTTAACTTTACCAGAAATTGAGTATCGACCTCAAAATTTTTTATTGAAGAAATGGATAGAGGGTGAAAAAATGTGCTACTCTGAATTTTTTCATATTTTTCTGAGACTGGGAAGTATTTTTAAAAAATTATTGAATGTCTATTTTGATGACTTCACGAGGCGCCTCTCCTTAAGAAAAGGATAGGACATTAACGCCCGTGACGTCATAAAACGGACTTTCAATAATTTTTTAAAAATAGTTCCCGGTCTCAGAAAAATTTGAAAAATTCAGAGTAGCATATTTTTGCACCCTCTATCCATTTCTTCAATAAAAAAAAATGAGGTCGGTACTCCATTGCAATTCTTATATACATAGAGACGATGCATTGAGCTCTATACAAGGCCTTGTATAGAGCTCAATGAGACGATGGAACTCGTCAATTTTTTTTGTATATATGTCTAATATTTTGTAACCAATATCACAACGATATCGAAGCCGAAATGTATATGTTCACATATATTATATTACCTGCTTGCGTGTCTCTCCCCGCTCGAGCTTGACCGCGACGCCCGGCTGCTGTGCGGCCTGGCACTGCTGGGTCTCGGGGTCCGAGGACGGGATGAGAGCGCATCCTCCCGCCCAGACAATCCCTCCAGCCCCGCCAGGGAGGGGTCTAGCCCTGCGAGGGGCGAGGTGCAGCGAGATGGCACTGCACTGCTAACCCCCTCATGCCCGCGTCTACAATTTAATTAATTGATGCCATAAAGTTAGCAGCAAACCTGCAGGTGATAATGCGTACGTGCGCTTATCGAGGTCCCTTTAGATGATTTAGCATTTTAAAATCATGTAAATTAATGTTCTGTCAGCAGCCCACATCAGCATAATTTTTCAAAAATGACAACACCCTAATTATTTGTCTCATACCTTCAGACAAGCATTAAAAAATATTTCAACTTTGTAAGTGATGTCTTTCATATTTATAAATTTTATCAGTTTTGTGACTCTTCCAATGCTATAGGTACTGCCATATATCCTCGATACAAAGATCCAAAAATTTTGTTCTTAACGCCATCGATCCTTTATATGTACTGCACTGTATAATTATAGCATATATTATATATAAGCTGAATGTAAGTTACTATTGCAAAATAACAGTGGAATAATTATTAATTAATAATAATTAGTTAATTAATAATTAATTAAAGACTTATATAAAGTAGATGCATTAAAATTATGATCACAGATCGATCGAGTTCCACCTACTAAGCCCATAGTAGGTGGAACTCTTTGCTTATGATATTAAAAAGTATTTCTTTATCGTAGGGGAAGATTTCTTAGCGCGATGATTCTAATTTATGCTTTGAGGCAGACATTATGTTCTGAAACACTGATTATAGTTACGCTGATGACTGAGTGACTCTGGTCTCCGGAACGTCTCCGGCCGCGGATGCCGCGCTGGACGGAGTGGTGGTGACGGCTCCTCGCACGCGCCTCGTCTCCTGTTCGACCAGCCGCAGCTCCAGCTCGAGTGCTCGCAGCACAACCCGCCGCCGCTCCAGCACGCGAGCTGCGTCGCTGGCGCTCAGTCCTGAACCAGCGGAATGACAATTTCTCTAACATTTTTGATATATATTTTTTTCTAAAAATAGTTCTATTGCTCCTCCATATAGAAATAAAGAAAAAAAAACATCTCATAGACTCATAGGTTCTTCAGTACAAAAAAAAAAAAAAAAAAAAAAAAAATCCAAACTATGTAGTGGACATGTAACATGGGGCTTTTAAAATAATTTTATAAAAAAACGATTTCCAGTGAGAAAATAAATAAAAAATAGACCATCACTGTATTTTAATATTTTTTATACCATATATAAAATATAATATATATGCAGTCGGCATGCACCATTCCACGAAATTTCTTCGAGTTAATCGAGGGTCTTTGTGTGTATAATATTAAAAACGATGCGATCTCTCTGATTTTGGGATTTTTTATTTTATTTATTTATTTTTTAGAACCTATATTATATAGATGATTTTTTTTTTTTTAGATTTCAGTTCAATATGGAGGAGCACGCGTATAAATGAACCATGAACCATATTTAGAAAATAGTGTATCACTTAGTCTGCCATTCAATGAAAAACCATCATATATATATATATATATATATATATATATATATATATATATATAATATGTATAAAATAATTATATTATATATGATGTATATTTATAAATATATATTATTTGCATATTTACAACAGAATTAAAAAAAATCAATGAATTATGAGGGAAAATTAATTGTCTGGAATGTTATAGTTTATTGTATATGTTATATAATTTATATATAATGTTATGTATTAATGATATAATATAGCATAATATATTTATATACTCAATAATAATTCATTGAGCCTACAATACAGTAGAAATATAATAATTATTATTATTTATAGACTCGCGCACAATGCATCCATCAGGGAACTGATAATTAGAGCACAATATAAATTAATTAATTAATAATTCTCATTCACGATTCTTTAAATTTTTGTGGTTTAAAAAGTGACAATTATTGTGCCACTGATGTCACAGTGATATGTGTATTTTAGCACCATTTAATTGTGTTAGGACAGTTAGCATAATTAATTAAGCTATACTGCACTGTAACATATAAAGTTTATTTTGCTTGTTTGTACTATTTATACACATATATTTAATATGTACACTTACACCAAACATAAGGAAAAAAATATTAGGACGGACCCAGTAGGATACTGCAGGATGATGACCTATGAACAACTTAATCTATTTATTTTTGGGTGTCAGACGACACCATATTTTTCTGAAAAATTGAAAATGCTTATCTTCCCTTCCCTTCCCGATAAAAGTATGCTATTTAATCGTATGAAAGTAACAGAAAATAATATGAAAGTCTGACAGTCTCATTATTTTTCTAACAATAAAAAAATAATTTACTAATTATTATCTGTAGTTAAAAGTTAATTATTATTATTGTATTTTATTCATATTACAGTCGATGCTATTATGACTACAGATGGTACTATAATAATTTTAAAGTGATAAAAAAAAAAAAAAAAAAAAAAAAAAAAAAAACGGGGAAAAAATCTATATAGGTTTAATTGCTTGAAATTAAAAACAAATATTTCAATATATTTTTCTTTTATTTCACTAATATAAATTATCCAAATATTTTACATAGACACATTGATGCATTTTTTTATTTTTTTGAGTACTGTACGCGAACGCGATATTTACACGAATTAAACTATTAAGATGAATATTATTTACAATAAACTAATTAAACTACTATATTGAATATTATTTACAAATGCAACGTGATCACAATAATATTACATATTTTTATATTATCAAGTTGAACAATTAATCAGTCATTCTATCAACTATTGCGGATTAATGATTCTATCACGAGAGATGAGATGATGTAGTATTTAATTCATGGAAAAAAAATACTTAAAAATATTGAGAGTATAATGATTTTAAAAATAATGAAAGTAATAATGACTTCAAATATTGGAATCATATGAAAGTAAAACATTCTGATAAAAGTTAGTCCACCTCCTCAATGGTAGGTCCCCTGTTGTTCCCCTCCTGAGCGAACTGTTGTCTGCAATTTCCAGTAGGGCCAGACTGTCCTCCGTTCTGTGCTCCCTGGTGCATCTTAGTCATGATCGGTGCACACGCCCGCTGCAACTCCTGCAGGCGGTGTTCGTACTCGTCTTTGTCGGCCAGAGAGTTGTCGTCCAGCCACTTGAGAGCCTCGTCACACTTGGCCCGCACCTCGTCCTTGTCGTTCTGAGGCAGCTTGTCTCCCGCCTCGTCAAGGGCCTGACGTACTTGGAACACGTAGGCCTCGAACTGGTTGCGAGCCGACACGCGAGCCCTCTGTTTCTCGTCCTCCTCCTTATAGCGCTCCGCCTCGGCCAGCATGCGATCGATCTCCTCGCGAGACAGTCGCCCTTTGTCGTTCTTGATGGTGATGTTCTGACTGCGGCCAGAGCTTTCGTCCTTGGCAGACACGTTCAGGATGCCGTTGGCATCCAGGTCAAATGTGACCTCGATCTTGGGGACGCCACGAGGGGCAGGAGGGATACCGGTGAGATCAAACTTGCCCAGAAGGTTGTTGTCTTTGGTCATAGCTCTCTCGCCCTCGAAAACTTGGATGCTCACGGCCGGCTGGTTGTCTGAATATGTGGTGAAGGTCTGCGTCTGCTTGCATGGAATTCGAGTGTTTCTCTCAATGATTTTGGCCATGACGCCGCCAGCAGTCTCGATGCCCAGGGAAAGTGGAGCCACGTCCACAAGAAGCACGTCTTGGATCTGGCTGCTTTGGTCACCACTCAGGATAGCTGCCTGCACTGCCGCTCCGTATGCCACGGCCTCGTCAGGGTTGATGGACAGGTTGAGTGATTTGCCGTTGAAGAAGTCCTGCAGTAGCTTCTGTACCTTGGGGATACGCGTGGAGCCGCCCACCAGCACCACGTCGTGGATGGAACTCTTGTCCATCTTGGCGTCTTTGAGGGCCTGCTCCACGGGAAGTAGCGTGCCTCTGAACAGGTCAGCACACAGCTCCTCGAAGCGGGCGCGTGACATCTTGGTGTAAAAGTCAATGCCCTCGTACAGAGCGTCGATCTCAATGCTGGCCTCGGTGCTGCTGGACAGTGTGCGCTTTGCTCTCTCGCATGCTGTGCGCAGACGACGCAGAGCTCTAGGGCTGGAGCGCAGGTCCTTCTTATATTTACGTTGGAACTCGTCCGCGAAGTGTTTGACCATTCTGTTATCGAAGTCCTCTCCACCAAGATGTGTGTCACCGGCCGTCGACTTGACCTCGAACAGCTGACCCTCGTCGATGGTGAGGATGCTCACGTCGAAGGTACCTCCACCCAGGTCGAAGATCAGGACGTTACGTTCACCCTTCAGGTTCTTGTCGAGTCCGTACGCGAGTGCAGCAGCGGTGGGTTCGTTGATGATCCGCAGCACGTTGAGGCCCGCGATGGCCCCCGCGTCCTTGGTGGCCTGGCGCTGTGAGTCATTGAAGTAGGCAGGCACGGTGATGACCGCGTCCTTGACGGGCACGCCCAGAAAGGCCTCGGCCGTCTCCTTCATCTTGACGAGCACCATCGAACTGATCTCCTCGGGCGCGAAACACTTTCGTTCTCCCTTGAACTCCACCTCGAGCTTGGGCTTACTGCAGTCGTTTACCACCGTGAAGGGCCAGTGCTTCATGTCCGCCTGGATCTTAGGGTCATCGAACTTGCGTCCGATCAGTCGCTTGGCATCGAACACCGAGTTCTTGGGGTTCATCGCCACCTGATAACATAACAGAAAACGTTGAGCATTTTTTATCAAGAAAGATAGCAAATTGAGCCTGAACTTAAATTAAAATGTCATTGGAATATAGCTTCAATTGTATTTATTATAATGTCATGGAATCTACAAGTCTTCCAAAAGGAAGCAAGATATTATTAGGTTTATCTGTTTACCATATAAAAGTAAATAAATAAAAGTGAAAAGAAATTGTATATTTTTTTTTATGCACTGCGAAAAAAAAATCCTATCCCAACTAGTGCACTATATAATTTCAATTGAATCAAATATTTAAAAAAATATAATTCTATTAATTTATAATTTAATACTGCGCATTTTTTATCAAACATCTTAGTTTGGAATTTTATTTATAATAATTAAGTATCTTTAATACACTGTAACGCAAAATTAAGTTAATAAAAGCAAACTTTATTTGTGTTGTGCGAAAAAATTTATCCATAATAGGTGATAAAATACTATCAATTAAATATATATAAAAAAATTATGATCCAATTTCAATGATGCATAAATTATAAAATAAAAACAGCTTATTGTCTTACCTGGTTCTTCGCCGCGTCTCCCACAAGCCTCTCGGTGTCAGTGAAAGCCACATAGCTGGGCGTGGTCCTGTTGCCCTGGTCGTTGGCGATGATCTCCACCTTGCCCTGCTGGTACACACCCACGCACGAGTACGTGGTGCCCAGGTCAATACCGATCGCTGGAGTCTTCATTTCACTGCTCTTGTTTGCACAAAAACTCTTGAACAATTGTGAATATAACACGAGTTAAATATCAAACGTTGCACTGCACGAGTATGTCACCTTGTTACACAATATATTGCGTTGATGTCGCTTTGCAGACTTATCCGCTCTGTGTGTTCTCAATGCTTGCTGTCTGAGTTCTGAGCGCTCTCCTGCCGGTCGCGGTATATATAGTTGAATCTTTCGCGCTCTAGAGCTGTCTCGAAGTTTCTAGATGTTCATTGGTTGAAAAATTCTAGAACTGATTTCTGATTGGCTGTTGGGTTTTTAATCGTCATAAATGACGTCATGTTATTTCATCAATACAGAGCGAGAATATTCGCGATTTGCTTTCTCGAGTTTTCTGCAAATTACTTACTGTACTTCACTAGATTATTTTTAAACATGGTTCCAGAATATACTTTTTGCGGAATACAATTAATATGAGCGAGTGTATTATGTAAAAATTACATCATGTTTTATATATCTATATATTTATATAATAATTCAATTTAAGTCAAATATATTAAATTATATAATTAAAAAAATATAAAAAAATCAATATTATATAACATACATCAATACAGTAAGATTTATATTGTTTAATTATATTAATTATTTTCATAAATAACTTTTAAAACTTCCAATATAATAATAGAACTCGATCCGGCCGATTCCTCGTTACAGAAATAAAAGCAATAAATAATTATCTTATATACATAAAAAAGTATAATTATAATATTAATTCCATGGTATTTTTATTTCATTTAATAGACAATATTTAAATGGATGATATTTTAATTATTATAATTGTACCAATAATTAATTATAATTATAAATATGTTCATATATATAAAAAATATTTTATTTTTAACGCGATACTGCTTCATATTATGCTGTCTTATATCATAAATATTATAGAGATTGCGCGAGTTCTAGCTGTTACACGTTCGGCGTTACTTCCACTATAATTTTAGTAAAACGTAAAATGTGCATTTCTAAACTTTAATTCTATATTTAAATTTGAATTACATAAAAGTCCCTTTTAAAATTATGCGAACGTTAATTACTTTGTAATATATATAATATTATTATATAGTTTATTATAGCTTATAGCGGCTCAACATTGTCATGACTCGATCGGAGAAATATTAAGAAAATACTTCTCTATCTATTTCTGATAAGTAATAATAACCGCATTGATCAATGTTCTTGACTTTCACAATAATTTAATTGTGTCATGCAGCATTATAAAATTGATTATATATTGCATATATATTATTTATATATTATATAATATATTATACAATATAATTATATATATATATTATATGTAATTCACATAGGGTGGCTGAACACTCAATGTGAATGGGATATCCTTTTTCAGCCACCAATTGGGCAGCATTTTTATACGTTTTGTATAAAGATTTATGTATTTTGTTTTTCTGCTCAATAAACATTTATATTATTATATACTATAAATTTAAACATATTAACATAGAAATACAATTAAGCTATATCTCCTTTTCTTTTTTTAGACCCTCGATCTGCATGATGTGTGGAAATTAATTGTCAGGTTTTAATCAAAGGTATAATTGCTTCTCAAAAACTTAATTGCTACAATTTGCACGCTCAAAATCCTATTACAATGATTATAATTATTAATTCAGCAAATAATATATATAGATCGCGAACGGCAATTAAAAAACATAAATAGTTATTTATTTTTAATTAGTATACAAAGAAAATATTTTACCATCAACGGATGGACCTGCATGTCCACTAAGACTGCTCATGACATCGTCTGACTGCTTGCTGGACATCGCTGGTATTATATTATGTGTTTCTCCAACTTCCAGAATGTTGATTATAATTCTGTTGCTATGGAGACGAGAGCATGCCGATGGTTGCAGCCCTGCCAAAAGAGGTAGAAAACTTCATAAATCAAAGATACCACTGAAGGAATGTTCGATCACCAGTATGTTGACACGTCGCCATGGTAACGAGAGCTCATGTAGACGTGGATATATGGCTGCAGCCGTCTCCAGGAGCGGTGACTACCGCACTTCCACGGGGGTTGGGCACCAATATATCCGGCAGCCCTGCCAGGTCGATAAGCTTCCTCAGGTGATATAATTAAGATATAGTATATACCTTAATGGAATCTTATACCTTCATAGAGTTAAGCAAATCCTCAAGCGTGCAGAGTATAGCTATTTTATATTAACCTTGTTATAAAATCAATGTACAAGTGTTTAAAATAATCAATAAAATTTACTCGACTGTTACATAAATAGAGTAAGTTTCGAGTATAATAATATATACATTTTATTATACACAATACATAATCTTTTTTTTTTTTAATATATATATATATTATTTATTAACTATTTTTGTTTTACATACCATTTGATGTATGCTGGGCAATCTTCGCCGACCCTTTATTTTATGCAACACTCTACAATTAGCACTGATTTTAATAATATTTAAATTAAGTATATACATATGCATATGTTATTTTAATAATTATTATTCACAAAAATGTACAATTTTGCACAAAACTTGATGTAATCACTTTGTGCAAAATTGTACATTTTTGTGAATAATAATTATTAAAATAACATATGCATATGTATATACTTAATTTAAATATTATTAAAATCAGTGCTAATTGTAGAGTGTTGCATAAAATAAAGGATCGGCGAAGATTGCCCAGCATACATCAAATGGTATGTAAAACAAAAATAGTTTGTAATGTCTACTTCGCCTGCTAAGTTTTATTATTATATTATTATATTATTTATTTATATATTATTTTCTTTATCAATATTTTTTTGCTGTTCGAGCGAAGAGACCATAATAATGAGATATAATAATTTATAATAAAACAATTAAGAATCTTTTCTTTTTGACCTGCTGAATTAATTTACAATATTATATATTTATTAAAATTTCTTGATTATTTAAAATATTATAATTTTCAATTTCATTCAATATGATTTTTAGGTTTTAGTGCATTAATTATAATTAGTGAAAGATATTACATAATAATAAAATATAGCATTGCGCATGCTTCTCTCTAGATTATACTCTATTTAGTGTTAAAAAAAATATCACGCAGCTCGAGAGGTGGTGGAACGGGGGCGGCGCTCAAGGTCCCAGCGAGTATGCGGCCCACTTCTGCCCCAACCCCGCGCCTGCCCCCAGAAGGGACCTGGGGGCCGCGTTACGACTCTCTCCTTCGCTGCTGCAGCCCCCGACCCTCGAACACTTCGCGGTAACGTATGATAAAAATCATAAACGACCAGAAGAAGTACGGTTCTCGACTATTTAACTATATTTTCGTCAACTCTGAACAGTTCATAAAATAAGTCAGAAGTTAAGGGTAAGGTAACGCCACCAATGTTAAAAAAAATCCCTCTCACAAAAATTCTGAAAAAAATTTAAAATGTTCTCCTCTACACCCCCTATTAGTACCTAAAATATCAGGTATACAAATACGATCTAGTTTTTGAGTTATGAATTTTTAAAGTTGACTACTTTAACATGGAGAAATGGAAATCCCATGTTAAATTAGTCAACTTTAAAAATTCACAACTCAAAAACTAGATCGTAATTGTATACCTGATATTTTAGGTACTGATAGGGGGTGTAGAGGAGAACATTTTAAATTTTTTTCAGAATTTTTGTGAGAGGGATTTTTTTTAACATTGGTGGCGTTACCTTACCCTTAATCATAAATTTAATTTATTTAAATTTATATTTATATATATATATATATATATATATCATAAAATTTACTGTAAAAAGTATAAAATAAATTTATCAAAATGAATTAATTTTCAGAAGTAAGTTCAAAAATTTCAATAAGTATACGTAATATACCTTTTTATATATAATGCAATCAAAACGACTTCTCATCCTGTGCCGCGCATCAAAATTTACATTACACGGATCGGGATATTGTCAACAAATTGCACACTTTTATAGGAGTATAAATGCGAGAATAGAAATTAATTAACAACTGACACTCACGTGTTTACTTTGCCAGGGCGCGGGCTACTCGCGGCGTGTGCGCACCCCGACAAGCGCGATCTTCCCAGGCCGCTCAGAGCCGTGGTGCAGCGAGACGCGTCGCTCCTTCTCTCCTACGAACGCGAGGCTGCACAGCGCGGGGACATTATCTCGCAAGGATCAGCTCACCATATGGGACGCCGAGATGTACCCAAGGGTGAGTGGCACCAGAGCCCAAGAATTGTTCCGCTCTGGAAAGTACACTTGAGCATATTATATTTTCAATTTCAAATTAATGACCAATTAATTTAATTTAAATTTTAGAAAAGCATATACATGCATGTAGAAAGTGTAGAAACCCCCCATATTACAATGTTATATTTGTGTGTACATGTATGTTTTATCAGTTTTATCACTTTTATGATATTTTTGTTTAATTTTGTACAATTTTGTATACGTTTTATATATTATAAATAACTTGTAATAAAATTAATAAATAATTATTTGATTATAATGCTATGTACTATGATTTTTTTGTTTTATTAAAAATAATAATATATAATTATACTCTCTCAAAAATAACACAGAGATGAGGGAACCTCTGTATTTTTTTTTTTTTTTTTTTTTAAATATATAATATAATATATTGTGCAATATTTAATGTTGCGTCTCACTTTTCATGCGCCGTTCTTAATTATTATCATGCAGGCCTGGGGATTCGGTCGTCAAGAAACCTGGATTTGTCCACCATACATTCGTCAAAATCCTCTGAGAGATTTGGAGAAATTTTCTTCTCACACACAGCCCCGCAATGTTCCTAACCTCGTTACAAGAGTGCACAACAGGTATTGAATTAATGCATTACATTCATTACACAATAGCATATGTCCATTAATTAAATTTAAATATTAATTTTGTATCCTGATGAATGTGATTGTGACACATAGAAAAAATAATAAAATTGTGCTACTTGCTGAAAGCAAAAATTAATATTAAATTAAAAATTACATTATTTGACAATTATTATTTACAATTAATTAAGGTCTTATATAATTAATATATTTATATGTGCACATTATTTTTTACATGTATTGAAATAAGTATTTTTTTGCCATGTAAGCAAAAGGAAATAAATGACTATATAATTATATTGTATAATGATTTGAATTAATTGATTTATTTTTCGAGCAAAATTATTTAAATTTTTAATTATCATTTTTTCTTTATATTTTATCGAAATGCTACAAAAAAAAAATTACTCTCCTCCCCAGGGGCATGCAGAGTGAGTTCCAAGCCTCCTACCAAGGGACTCCTGCTTGGTACCAGGGTCCTGTGGACACTGTAGCACCCAGCAGCTCTGACATCATTCCCAAGTTGATACCTCACGAGGCTATGTTGGCACCAGACATGTACCTTCCAGAGTCAACCATGTACGGCTCACAGAGACCCACTATGGCCTGGGTGTAGCCAACACGAGATAAAAATCAGGCACACTTTTAGAAACCCATCCCCAGAAAAGTTAGTTTTACTGATCATTTGTAAAATTGGAATTTCCCCTACTAAAAATATAAAATTTAAATTTCTCTAAATCCTACCCTCCAGTCAGGCGTGGATCCAAGAGGGGGCCTTCGATGCCCCCCTCCACCCCCCCAAAATACATTAAACGTGTTACCAACCCCCTAGCTCTCACTCCAAAATTTAACATTGTGGGACAGGGCACCGCCTGGAGCCTTACCCCCTAGAGCCGTACACTGGATCCGCCTCTGCCTCCAGTGTAAATGCCTAAATGCTTTTCGTTTTGTAAACATAGTTATGTAAAATTAAAATTATATTTTTGTTCACGTAAAATAATTGTAGTAAAATGATAAAAGAAAATTTAATTTCCCTGCTAAATTATTTACACAGTAAAAATAGAAATATTGATATTATATCAGATGACATTTAATAAATTTTAAATTAAGAAAAGGCACACTTAAAAGTCAAGAATTGATACCAAAAATCAACACATCAATTTTACACAAAATAATGTATTTATTCCCCAATTAAAATTGTTTTATACATTACAAAATAAACTCTGCTCAACAGAATTGGTCAGTATGTGTAGCTTTCTGACATGTCATATTATGAGCACAATTAACAACTGTTATCTGCAGCAATAAGTTTCTATCTACTGTAATTGTTAAAAAAAATATTTAATAGCATGAATGTTTCATAGTAAAAATAGATAGTTTAAAATACTTTAAAAGTTTTTTTTTTAATGTACATTATCCGTACATACCCTTAAAAAATATTTAGAATTATGCATAAAAAATCATATTGTCTCATCTATTAGATAATAATTATGAAATGATTTATATATAAATGAATTTTCAATTTAAATTTTACATAAATTTAGTCACTAGTTTTCTGTTCCTGAAAAATATACATAGTTCTTGTTACAAAATTATCAAAGCCTAGCAACATATTTATTGAGTCTCCATTGCTTCTATCTGTTGCAATGTGTCATTGTCCGCCTCATCCAACCAATCAGTGACGTCCTTGGCTGAGTCAACGTCTTTGATTGCTACTGGTTTAGCTGCGGTACTGATTGGCAGGGCTCTTCGTGAAGAGGTGGGGGTGGGGCGAGCCGAGGGGGTGGGCTTGGAGGAGAGGGGGGTGCTCTGTGAGGCGGGGGTGGTCTGAGGCGTGGTGTTGCTGGTGGTGGGAGCGGAGGCAGAACTGTTGTAGCTCGAGGAAGGTGTTGAACCTGTGAACCGAGGTCAAGTGTCACAGAAATAACAGTACTTGCTGGATGAAAAACACAAGATTTTTTTTATATAATACATGCTTTATGTACATTTATTTTATGAGTAATCTGGTTAGAGCTGCTTGTAGGTTAAAAGGTGAGTTCATATGATTATTTTCTACATCCAATTCGTAATGAAAACACTTTGGATTTGTTCGTCACTTTATCATTTTCATTCAGTTAAATTGACACACAACAGGGGAAGGGGTTCTCACCTGCAGTTTTCTCTTGCTTGACTCCCGAGATAAGCTGCCGGCTCTCGCTGAAGTACTGGTTGGGGTGACACAGTCCAAACTCCACCCCCTTTTCAGGGTGCGTCACCACCAGCAGCTTCTGGCACGCCAGCGTGTACATCTGGTTATCCTGGTGCTCCATCACCTCCGCAAGGCCTGCCGACAACAACATATCACCAGTTATTATTGACCATAATTTCCTTCAACCTATTTCTTACTTGTACCCGTATTTTTTCCAAAATATAATTTAATTGCATCTGCACATTTTTTAATCAAACTGATTTAAAAGTACCCAGCTGCAGAGGACAGTCTGATAAGAAGTACCGGTATGTATGCAAGCAGTCATCAAAAAATAAAAAAAATCAGTAGGCTAGAAGAACTTTCAAATCATAATTGTCTGACAAAATCTTGACCATGGTCTATCTGATTCTCACCCTTGTTGGAGATTCCGTAACTGAGCAGCAGGCGACGAAGGTCCTGGGGCTTACTGTGACGGAAGGGACAGCCATGGAAGTCCTCAGGTCCTGGCTGGCTCTGGATGATTTTGTTGCAGCCATAGGGGGAGTAGTTGCGACGATTGCCTTCTTGGCCGTAGTTGTGGCGGATGTTGTAGGCATGTTCCTTGTCAAACTAAAAAAAATAATAATAATAATAATAATAATAACAGTAGTCTTCTTTTACTTTTATTTCCCCCTGCACCCCTTTTTTCTTCTTTTTCTTTTTCAGTTTATCAGTCAACAATTATTGTGTGCATAAATATTATAAAATGAATATAAAGAGATACCAGACACCATTAATAATCTCTAGATAGAATGAACAAATTTCAAGAAAAGTGGATTAGCCTATATCACATGAAAGATGGTAAAACACAACTAAATCAACATAATGTACCTCGGTAGAAAAAAGACAAATTAATGATAATTAAACTTTATAACTATCCCGACCACGGCAAGACTTTTCGTGAATCGGGATGGGTGTGACTGATTACTAGATTATGGAGTTGGTAGGAGGAAGGCAGCTTAAGGCTGTCTATACTCCGCTGCCCTGCAGTATTGCACTGCCACTGCAGGCTGCACAGATCTGGTAGTAGGAGCCCAGAAGAGTGCAGGAAAGGGTTCTGGGAGCCTAGTAAGCCCCAGCATGGTCGCAAGATAACTCTTACTGACAAGGCTAAATATCGGCCTGGCCACACCCGAAAGGGTAAAATGGTGTCAAGGGTATTAACTTTGTTATTAACTTTTTATTATAAATATACAATTTACCTATAAAAAACTACGGGTGGTATTCACGAAGAGTTAAGGAGCGTTTTAGGGAGAGATATTTTAAGAACCATTTTTCTTACCTGTTACCTGGTATAAAAAAAACTTCTTAAAATATCTCTCCCTAAAACGCTCCTTAACTCTTCATGAATACCAACCTACATGTTTTAAATTTCTTGTACATTATGTAAAAGAACCTATATATATATATATATATATATATATATATATATATATATATATATATATATATATAAAAATGAGTAATTATAAAAATGGGTAATTGTAAAAATTGTAAATATTATTACAATACCAGCTTTATTCACAGATAGATTGTGTATTGAAATATGAAATGTTAATATTATCTCACCTTCTCCACAGTCATAATTTTCATGAACTCCGTCCTCCAGAAGCGCATGCTCTCGTCCAGGGGCAATCCTGCTCCCTTGAGGAACAGCTGGTACTGCTGCCGGCCATCGTGACGCAGGTGATGCTTCATACGCAGAGCCTCGTGCAAGCGTCGCATACAAGGCGGGAAAGACCGCTTGGACAACTCATCCAGGTCCTCCATTCTGAGGGTGTCCGTGGTGTTGGTGCTTGGACGGTACGAGCCAGCCTCGTGGTGCTCTAGAAGGCACTTGAGCACCGCATCAAGACGACGATCCTCAGATGTCTCTGGGAGACACTGTCGCAGCACCTGAGAGGGTCAGGAATGAAATATTATTATATAGAAAAGAAGCAAGTTGCAAGCAATGTGAAAAAATATAAAATATAATGATGTAATCAGTAGTATATAATGTACTCTAAGTCAAAGTTCACAATGTAAAAAAAAAAAGAAAAAAAATCAGCTGCACTACAGAAATGTAATTACGAAAAATGTAAACAATTTATTTTAGATCTACATAATCAATAAAGTCAATACATAGAAGGACCTCCAGCATTTGTACTGACACGCGAGTAAATGATCAACTACATGTACCTCACAAACATCACGCAAACATACCGCTAGGGAGTGTGCTATTTCCTGTCTCAGTCTGGAGGCCAGAACATTGCCGAGGTCGTTGGCTGCAATGTAACAGTTGCCCCGCTCCAGCAATACTCGACGATGACGAACCAGGTCCAACACTTTACGGAACGGAATCTTGTAAAAATCCATCATCTCAAACTGCTGGCTTTTCAAATATTGATAGGTGTCCTTAAGCTTTTCTGCACGAGCCTGCTTTTCCTTCACAGGAATCTATAACATAGCAAATGTGTTATTAGTAAAGTGAGAACTTTTTAAATGCAAGTAAAGTATTTTCTTACAGGCTTGAATTCCAAGTTGTTAAAATTTAGGAAATTCTGGAGTCCTTCTGGTACGAGGGCCTCAAACCTCACTTGGAAAAGTTCAACCTCTTTGTTCATGAACCAATTACGAAGCTCGTCAGTGCGACAGAAGGCAAGGCATAGAATGAAGTGAGAGATGTGGTCTTTGCGACGTAACTCCAATTGCTTCTGAGTCGGCGTCAAACCACTGCTCCCAGGACTGGTGTACTGTAATCACACCAACTTTGGGGTTAGGAATTTAAATAAGCCAAACCTATAAAATTATAACAGCTCTCTGCTACCTCATATACGGTAATTAATATTTTATCATTAATTAATTTTTCATATATAATTACCAAACTGGAGAGAGGTTTGAGCCCTTGTTTGTTAAGTTCATCCGTGAAATTTTTTATCCATTCTGGTGACAGCCTGGTGAAACCTCGTAATGATACAGTCTCCATCGCCTTTAAAGCTGCAAGCAAAAAAATAAATGTTTATTTTTGAACAGTCATGAGTCTCAATTTTAGAAAAAAATAACATCAAATAATAATAGTAATTTATTAATATAAGTATGGGAATGTGTGCAAAGTACATCCTGCAACAGAATTATAATTAAGTGCATGTCCTTATATTACAGTATATAGCTTTGTATGTACAGTATGGTAGAGGCACCAGTTCTCGGCCGGGTAAAAATTCTCGGCCACCCACTTTCTTTATTTTTTTTTCACCCCCTTCCACTCATTTTACCGCCTAATTTTTTTTTTTTTTTTTGCCTGATCAAAGCATGCCTTGGCCATCTATTGGAATTTTGTTTAATTAATTAACTACGTCAAATACGCAGGGATTTAAATAAAAAATAAAATGGCCGAGAATTGGGAGCGGCCGAGAACTGGGCGGTGTCCCAATACTATTTCTCGTCTACTTAGGGTCCCTAAATGAGCTTTCCCCTCCCCTCCAAGATGGCCGCTATATAAGAAGGGCGCATATGAAGCGCCCTAAATTTGCCGCCATTGTAGGGGAGGGTAGTAGACGAGAATAGGACTATTGGGACGCCACCTGGCCTGGTGCCTCTACCATACGTATGATATTCATACAGCTTCTCGCCTTGCTCCCACAGAGGCAGCCTATCATATGACTGTATTGTGATGCTAGTGTGTTATAGTAGAACCATCATATGGTCAGCGCTGTCACTTTGACGAGGCAAGCCGGCGGCTGCAGCCTGCATACCAGCCGCCGGCTTGCCTCGAGATCGATCGTCAAAGTGACAGCGCTGAACATATATATGATGGTTCTACTATAACACTGTTAACATTTGCTGCTTGCCCACGGCCCAAACATAGGCTTATGCATATGTTGATCAGCATGCAATATATGGCTCGCCAAAATTGTTTTTGAGCTGCACATATACAGTTATGTACGGTACTGTATACAGTACTAGCTGTACTGTATATTAACCCACTCCCTCCTTTAAAATTCTTGAGATGGAGCTGGGCCGAGCAATTATTATATTATAAAATAATTATGATCGGAGTCATATTATGATACGGTAGGATACTAATTGTCTAATTGTCTTAATACTAAGACACAATTTGAATCATTGACAAATATCAAACTGGTCTCAAACTGTAAATATCTTGGAATAATAATTGATGACAAATTGTCCTGGCAAACACATATTGCTGACCTAAATAAGAAACTGGCCAAAACTAATTTTGCAATGAATCAATTACGAAAAGTGTGTAATTTAGAAACGTTAAAAAAAGTATACTATGGCTATGTGTATTCTATTATTACCTATGGAGTTCTATTGTGGGGTTCATCTGCCCATGCTGACAGTGTTTTTGTTTGCCAAAAAAAAATTATTAGAAGTATGATTCAAGCAAAAGCCAGACAAAGTTGTAAAAAAATATGGGAGCAACTTAATATATTGAATTTTCCAAGTATTTGTATTTTTTTTATGATAATGTATGTTAAAAGAAACTATTCTATGTTTGAAATTAATAGAAATATTACTGGACATAATACTAGGCAGTCAAACCTAATCCATAAAAAATATGGAGCTTACGAGCAAACTAAAAGAGATCATTTCCTTCTGAGCTCGTTATTGTATAATAAACTTCCTGATTCTTTAAAACAAATTGAAAGTATATCAATTTTTAAGACACAATTGTTTACTTATCTTATTAAAAAGAATTGTTATTCTATTCACAAGAAAAATATTAATAATGAACGTGTCAATTCTTATTTCTGATAATTTTTGTTTTATATATATTGGAATTATTTGTATATTATAAATTGTATGTATGTATTGTTTTACTAATTTCTTTTTGTGTTTTCAGATATTAAATAACTGTATAATGTAGTCACAATGTACCAACTGGTATTTAATGTGAATAAATAAATAAATAAATAAATACATATGCATAATGCATATATTAACATACAGCCATGTATAGGCCAACTACATACTACCGTTGTATGCATATTATCCTGGCAGACAGCAGCTGCATGAATGATGCTGGGAGAATGATACGCATATATGATGCATAAAAAATATACAGTATGCATATTATATGCGTGCCATGATTACAGTAATTATACTAATTATAAAAAATTAAGCCTTAACACTCTAGTAAAGATAAATATATTTTAAAACCATGATATTAATATGTATTATAAATTTCTTTTACATACCCTTCAGTCTCTCCAATGCCATTTCTTCGAAGTCATGAAGGAGAACAGTGGACGTGGGAGTAGAATCATAGAGTTGCAGGTCGTGGGGATACTTTTCACTCAGGTTTAATTCCTCTCCTTTTGTCGTTCGACGAACATGCCTCGTAAGATCCATGATATTTTAGTTTCAAGAAACTATATAATGAATAAAGCAAGCGCTAATTTATAATGTTAATAAGGAAATATAATCACAGAAGATTGTTGAAAATGTTGACATGCTGGAACAGATGTTTGCCGCCAAATTTAGTCCATTTCCCGCGAAATATATTTTTTTGCCGATAGCCCCGCTTACAGCGTTACTTTTTAGAACCTTTTAGAACTAAATGTTTTAATGTAGCGGCAAAATATTTTGAAACTCTGCAAAAGTACACTTTGCAGATTATTTTTAAGGACTTAATTTTATTTAATTTTATTAGTACATATACGGCTATCAGAGAGATCATTATGAGATTTATCATATGAGGTATATCATATACCTCATATGGTAAATCTCATAATGGTCTCTCGATCTGATAGCATCTATGATACTTTTAATTGCAGTATATTTTTGTAAATCATATATATATGACAAATTAAAGGTCATGCTAACTATTATAGCTCTTATAACTCTCATATATATCTGACTGTCACATGCATAATTAATACATTAATATTAAGTATGCATATCTTTTACTCTAGCTGCTTTTATATTTCTAATTAAATTAGCAATTAATTAATTAAGATTCGATTGACTGCATCATGCACTTAATAATTATAATATAAAATATAGTGACGACTATAGGCTTTCAGGTAAAAACGTGTGCTTCTTAATTATAGCTGCCATTCTTGCTTGTATTAAGACACCCGCAATTAAAAAAACACCGATATATGGATATTATATATTAAATTTAAATTTTCCTAATGGATTTCAAAGCTATAGACATGCATGCTAGTATATATAGAACAAAGTATTCTATAAATTATGCTCCAATTATCCAATTAAACCCTGGCCGAAATTAAATATGTCATTTTGACTTTGGGTCAAACCACAAAATGCTCCAAACTATATATAGCTCTGGTCAGTGCCATGATCAAATGAGAAAAATTCATGCTCCAAAAATTAAGCCAAAGTAAAATCTAGTGTCCATCAGCTTTGGAGCATAAAAAGGAGCATTTCGATTTGACTAGCTAATTAGTAATTATATAAGCTTATATATAGAGCATCGTACACGTGGTTTGACCCAAAGCCGAAATTTTAATTAATTTCGGGTTTAGAGCAATCCAAAATTCTCTAATCTAGAGGTCTGCATGTGCATTTTTTTCGATCTTGGGCCGAATATTCGGCTTTGGGTGCCAACCATGATACTTCTGCGCGCAATGTTTTAAACAATTAAAAAACATTGTTAAAAACATTGCGTTTTTAGCAAAACATTGTTAAAAACATTACGCGCGGAAGACTCTGGTGCAGCGACGGACTGGCCCGCCGAACCACCGAACGCCGTTCGGTGGGCCGCGGCAAAAGTGGGCCGCCGGGCCAAATGTGGGCCGCCGCGCGGCCACAAAGAGAAAAAAAAAAAAAAAAAAAAAAAAAAAGGGAGAGAGAAAGAGGAGAGAAGAAGAGAAAAAAGAAAAGGATGAAGACGGGAATAAAAAAAATTCCATTTTCTTACGAAATCGTATACAGTACATATGCGACATCTAAATTTTTAATAATAACATTTTGAGTTGGACCTGCGATTAAAAAAAAAAAAAAAATAGGAACTAATATACATTTTATTAAGGGTAAAGTAACACAGATCAGCTGTTTTCTTAGTACCAATTGATTAACATGTACTGTACATGCGTAAACCTTAGCAAATTCACAAATATTATTATTATTTTTTTTTTTACATGCAGATTTTAGTACCTGAAAGCCACAGAAAAAATTTTAAAAAAATTTTTCAAGCCGATTTTTTTTTTTTTTTTAATTATTATTATGATTTTTAATTTTCAGCAAAGAACTTTCTCATGAAGAGCAAAACTAAAAACTTAATAAAAAAAAATCGTCTCGAATAATTGTTTTAAAATTTTTGCTGTGTCGGTACTAAAATCTGTCTCGACTCGAAAAAATTTCAGAATATTTGTGAATTTGCTAAGGTTAACAACATGTTAATCAAATGGGACCAAAAAAACAGCTGATCCGTGTTACCTTACCCATATTTGTATAGCTAAGAATAAGAAAAAAAATGTTTTAGGCGATTTGAGGATATTTTAGTGAACTTAAGGTAGAGATAACACGGATCAGCTGGCCCATTCATAAAATTTATGAAAAAAATTAAAATGTTCTCCTCTACATCCCCTATCAGTAGGTAAAATATCAGGTATACAAAACGAGCTAGTTTTCGAGTTATTAATTTTTAAAATTGACTAATTTAACATTCCATTTCTCCATGTATTGTTAAATTAGAGAACTTCTGATACATCCTGATACATCTGATACAACTTCTCTACATCCTCTACTGATAGGGGATGTAGAGGAGAACATTTTAATTTTGTTTCACAATTTTTATGAATTTGATTTTTTTTAGCATTGGGCCAGCTGATCCGTATTATCTCTACCTTAAGGTAGAGATAACGTCGAACAGAGCTGTTCGACGTAATCCCCTTTTATTAACATGTAAACCTTAGCAAATTGACAAAAATTCTGAAATTTTTTTGAGACGCAGATATTAGTGCCTAAAAGCCATAGAAAAAGTTTCAAAAACATTTAACGAGCCGATTTTTTTAAATTAATTTTATTTTTTAGTTTGGCTCTCCATGGGAAAGCCCTATGCTGAAAATTAAAAGAATTAATAAAAAAAAAAATCATCTCGTTAAATTGTTTTGAAATTTTTTCTATGGCTTTTAGGCACTATATATCTGCCTCTCAAAAATTTTTCAGAGGAATCCTAAAAAAAAAAAAACGTGCCTGCGAAAAATGTTTTAGGCGATTTGAGGATATTTTAGTGAACTGTAGTAAAAAATCTAGTGAAATCCTAAAAAAAAATCGCGCTTCAGCCCAGTCCGTGCCTGCTCTGGTGCCAACATATATTATTACATAAATACAGTATAAATAATATATATGATATATATTAATTATAGTTTGATCGTCTTCTATATTGGTGCACTTCACGACGGAACAAATGTAGTTTATCGCGGTTTATCTTACTTGCCTTAGAACAGAACCTTGTGGTTGTATAATATTATCGAAGGGCAGTGAGAAAAGACGAGGAATCAACCCAGACTGAAGGTGACCTTGATCTACTTGGGCTCAAGGTCATGAGGCGGACGACCCCGTGCCGACAAAAGTGAAAGTGCATACATATCTTGTTCCTCCAGCATCTTTATAAATAAGTCATCTTGTACGTAATCCATGTATGCAGCATTTACATCAGCTGTTATATTTATATTATAGTAGTTAATATATGATTGAGGTACACATTTCAAATAATAAATAAACAGTAAGAAATATGACGCAGTAGTATGCAAAAGTTTTTGGTTTTATTTGTAATATACATAAATTAATAAAAAAAATACAATTAAAATTAATATAATATACAATTATGACATATATATAGTTATAATATATATTATATTATATCACTCAGTATAAAAGCTTATAAATAAGCTTAAATATAAAAAATACAAGCTTTGTGCATAATTGTAATTAAACATTTTCTTTTATATCTTATAAAATATATCGGATTTAGCATAAATTGATATTTTTTATGAAAATATATCTATCATTGTTGATTGTCACGATCTTTTACTTCGTGTTTGTATGCAAATTCCTAATGAAGTGTTATCACCTTGCAGAGAGACCTGCATGCATGACCGGTCTCCTGCATTTTCAACGCTTTTAAATTCAAAAGTTTTAGTTTTGTAAGCATCAAAAATATTTTTTTCAGCAAATTTTTTTCATAATTTTTTTAAAAAAATTACATAAGATTTGCGACACCAAACAAACAAGTATTTGACTAATAATATGTTATTAAAAATCAATCAATACTATTTGAAACAGGGTCGGACTCAAATTTGAAACTTATATATATTATATGAAGTTATAAATATTTCAGAATTTCAGCTAATTTCATCAAGTTTATCCATGAATTATGTGATGATAATTTAATACACTAAAAAAACAAGAATGTAAATGTTTATTATATATATTATATAATATATATAAACATGCAGCCATTATGTATGATGTAAGTATTATACTAAATTATTAATATTTGAATCAATATGTTATTGCATAATTATATATATATATATATATATATATATATATATATATATATATATATATATATATATATATATATATATATATATATATATAACATGAATATGAAAAACATGAATTCAAAATTAATGTATTTTTGTATGTAGGTGTTTATAATATAATACAATAATAGTGTGGGACGAAATCATTAAATCATTAATATAATCACCTTTATATTTATACTATATATATATATATATATATATACCACGGTCACATCTCAGTGGGTTCTTATATAGTACAAAAGACTGTATATTAATTTGTATTGCACAACGAATGTTTTCTCGGCGAATGAAGCGTGATGTTTAAACTCCATGCATGTTGTGTGATATTGAAGTCACGTACATATTATTGTACGTGATTCTAGGATAATTAGGGCGGACTGCCTTGTAAAACACACAGCTACTATTTAGGCCTTGAGGAAAAAATAAGTAAACACGTATATTATTTTTATACAATATGTCTTGCTTACTTCTTGATAACCTTTAAAACAGTAAAGCAGCTATATTATAAAATAGCACATCTGCATGAATAATTTTATTTTTATTGAAACTTTAATTATTAATCTGATTTAAAAAATATAATATATGTTACAATACTAATTAAAAATTAATGAGGTAATTGATAATTTAAACAAGAAATTATGCTGAGTAATTATATTTTAATATATGATAAATTTCAATTAACTAATAAAATAACTATTGCTCTAGCCATTTATTTGTGTTGATATACTGTAATATAAGTAACACAACCCTGGATATTGATTTCTACAGTGTTAGACTTCTAAAACGCTGATGATACTTTTGCATTATAAAATAAAAAATATTGATGCTGTTTTTAACTATTTTTAATAATGTATATTTAAGATTATTATACTGGATTTCTATCAGTACATGTTTTTTATACACTTTCGTTAGTAAAAAGAAAAATGACCATGAGATCTCTCATCTGTAAGCTCGCTCTCCTCAGCTATAATTATATAATATACAACAAATTAAATTATCAGTCTAGTCATAATTGCATTAAAAATTGTTTAAAATTGTACAGTTAATTAAAATTGATCAATCACTGACTTTTGTGTCGACCTATGATCGTTCTGTTATAAAATGTTAAATATAATGCCTTTTATTTTGATTTTGATATAAACAATAACACAGCAAGTAGAGAAAAAGTACTGTTCTCACTAATGTTCTTGAACTGACATGACTGGGGATAATCTTTTCCACCATAAAGTCTTTTCATTTTTCATCGTCGAGCTCAGAAGCGATCAACGCTTGCTCCACGTCAATAATAGAACACTCCGAGCCCGACAGTTCCCGAGGTCATACGGGGACGTGCCTCGCGCTCCCAGGGTTGGGCGGGATGGTGGTGGGTATGGTGCGCTGTCCCTTGTAATGGAGCAGGAACTCAAGTACGGAAAGTCTCCTGAGAGGGGCGGGTGGAGGTGCTTTGGCCGCGGCTGCCTGCACCGCCTCCGCCATTTTCGCCACCGAACTCTTGCGATGTACTCGTGCGGCCCGCCACTGCTGCAGCGCCTCGTCGTAGCTCGGCAAGCCGGACACGAGGGTGTAATTGGGCAGAGCCTCCTCGGGTAGGGGTCCTCCATCACCGCTCTCACGAGCTGCGGCTGCAGCAAGCACTGAAACACACATGAAAAGTTAGAGATGATGTAGGGCTAGCTGGGAGTCGATCGTGGCGCGCACCTGTAATTCAGCTACCTGCATGGAGGCTTGATTTTGAGGATGACTTTTAATCTTAATATTTTATATTAATTAGTCATGTATATTTTACATTTATTTTAAATATATTTTTATATAAAATTACTATTTATTTTTATATTAATGACGATGCATGCAATAATTAGTATATATATACCTCGAAATACCATCTTACACATAAATTATGAGTATGTGACTACATATAATATGAGCGTCATTGATGATAATGATGATTAAAATAAATAATAATATATGAGTTTATATAGAAAGTTAAATATAGTTGTATTATAATATAAAGTTACGAAATAATTGTATAATGTGAAAAATTTGTAAATATATTAATATTTCGATCAAGATTTTATTGTCAACCTTTTCAGAGCATCAATTGTTATTAATTTATAATATTTACTTTAAATTACGACTTTATATTATATTGTTAAATACGTTTCCATATCATGTAAGTCTATATTTTATCAGATTTTGATTTACACTTTAGATTGGCATCATTCTGGTACGTGACATTTGCATAATGTTTTTATGTGATTTTCTAACAGTGAGCACGTGACGTAATCATCCATTCGGGTTGTTTCGTTTAAATTTGATCACCTCATCAATCTGTCGATCAAATAATATTGAAATAAGTAAAGTCTCGTATCTCATTTTTTAATCCTTCAACATATTAATTTATTATTTTGTACTTTTATATGTAATAAAACAAGTCAGATGATGTTTTTATATAATCTGTTTGTATGTAAGTCATTTTTTATTATTCTTTATTACTTTTATTAGCCGTATCTTTAGCTCGAAGTCCGTCATGTGTGTCATATTTTCAAGGAGTGCCTGCATTGAAAAAAATAATCATTGGAATAATAAAAAAAATTGTTAATTAATTTTAATGATATATGTACCATACAAAATATATTATGGACTAATATTATTATACAAAATAATAAAATATATTGTCGTTAAAATAATGTTACATAATTTTTATAAATTTATATATAGTTACAGAGCTCGATCATTACCAGTATATTATTAGAGATATGGTAAATTAAAATATTTTATTTACATATATATATTTTATAATAGTTTTTCCGTCTTTAAAATAAATTACATAAATCAACGCATATTATGATACTTTGTCATTATACTCATTATGATTATACTGATTATAGGTATAAGATCTTAAATATAGCGATAGAAATAGCATAACTGTATGTTTACCTGTGTGAGACGACACCGTATCATGTCAAACAATATACTGAACTGCCATGTATCTACGTGCATGTCTGTATTAATTTCTGCATGTTTCTATATAATGTATATTATAAAAAGCTACATATATATACTGTATATAGAAAATATATTTTGACGAGTAAGCTCAAATATAAAATCGTTTCAATAAACATTAATTTATAGAACCTTGGAATTCTATTAAAAATCATAATTTACAATATTAAATCAAACGCGGATGATAAAACGTGCAAATCAAAATGCCTAACTGTTTTGTTTTCTACTATTCATTCATATTTTTGTATATAAAATTATAACATTCAGTTGCATTAAAAAAAATAGAGTTGTGACGCATATACACCCGCATGCAGGGTTTAAATTTGAAATATAATTTGTATTCAACAAAACTCAAGGGAAAAACTGTTATTCACGTTTGTTGTTATCTGTAGAACTTCCACTATAGCGATAAATTTATATTTCCGTGACATTTATTTCCTTAGTTAGAGCAGGTTAATTTTTTACTTCCGCTTTTGGAATTATGTTATTCTCATTTATTTATTATTTTATTCATTCTCCGGTGTATCACGTACTTCACATGCTTTATATTATATTATTAAATTATAAAAGAGTGTATTATTTCGCCATGATCCGATTATTGCAATATTTGAAAAAAGAAATACATAATTATGACTGCTGACATTTTATGATTTAATCTTTGCCACTTATATAGTGTATAAGCGTCTCCAATGGAGACAAAAAAAAACGGGTTAGCTGACCCTCGGATGATCAGTGCACTTTTTATTTGCAAATATATATATATATATATATATAATATATATATATAATTTCATCTATATTATTTTCTTTGAAAAAAAAATTCTTTTTTGTTGTAAATTAAGATTAAATTTAAAGACATAATAAGGGTCTTGAAGAATTATTCTTTTTAATAACTTGTTTCAACCAATAAGGTTATGTAAAATAACCTTGGTTGATCTATGTAACAAAATGACCAATAAAAAAAATATATATACATATAATATATAAGATGATACATGGGGAACGTATACGAGCTCCAGTGTTTTTCTTGTCTCAAATTTCCCTATAAAAAAATCCTGATATTTAAAGTCAATATATACAGTTAAACAAGCCTTAGATTACGCCTGAGATCACAGACTAGACGTCGCCAAGGCGTAGTAATCTTAATTTTTTAAAAATGTCCCACAACAAGGTTATTTTAAACTATGGAATTTTTTAAAAATATTACATGCTTCTATAATATGTATAACTATTAGAAAAAAGTATTAAAAAGTAAGTTTAATTTGATTTCAAAATCGCGTCGCCACCACTTCGACCACTTTGCACCTCTTCCAGACGAAAGCCTGGGGCCGCGCCGGCCGTCTGGGCCGCTGTTGTGACAAAACGTCGACATCAAAAATGCTAAAAACTTGAAAAAAAGTGGTGAAATTAAATAAAATAAGCACCCTTACGCATTTAAAAGTAACATTCTGGATTTATTATAGCTTTTGGAGGCGTACATAGACGTATATTCCGATCTGTCTTTTATTTTAAAACGAACGCCTTTTTTCAGCTCAGCTGATCGGTTTAGTTCGATTCGGTTCGATTTAATTAATCGATTTCGAGTTCCTGTGACGTCACAATAACAAAAATCATGGCAGCGTGCCTTTTCTGTTTTGGATTTAAAGTTCGCTAAATTAATGAACATTAAACCATGATGTCAGTACTAATAACAGGTTAAAAGTCTATTAGATACTTGGGATGGCCGCTAGGCAAGCGGATTGCCGCGCCCACGGCCGTGGCGTTCTCATAAACCGGCAAACTAAACTAGGGATGTGATGTTTTTTTCTAATCGAGCGCCTATCGTTAAAAAATGAAGGTCGTAACGCAAAACGGTACTATTTTTTATTCAAAATGTCTTCCATGCGTAAACTAAGGTTTGTGATACTGTATATATGCACGTTTATTTTAAAATGTGATAGAAAGAGGGAATATTCCTTCCTTTTTTTTGTTTTTAATATTATAATTTATATAATTTGTAATTTGTAATTTGCTGAAATAAAAAAAGTAATAAATTCCATATTGCAATGTTAAATTGAAAAAAAATAAAAATAGACGGGTTAGAGTATATTGATCCATAAAATTCATATATTCGATAATGCCACTATATACTGAAAAATTATTGACACTTGATTTAAATTTAATGAAATATACGTCTCTTATAGTGCACGGCAGCACCTTAGTACTTTCATTTCTTGTTTAATTAAATTAAACGTCACAATATGTAATGCTCCATCCACTTATTATAAAGATTAGCACACACTTTAAAATCATTATTCACCTTTTATAATACTTTTAACGCTATATAACAATGAAAAGAAAGGGAAAAAATAATGAATGGAGTACCGACCTCATTTTTTTTTATTGCAGAAATGTATATTATAGAGGGTGCAAAGTTATGCTACTCTGATTTTTTTCAGATTTTTTAGAGACCGACAACTATATTTTAAGAACCCGACCTCGCCAAAACTTTTTAGCAATACTTCCCGGTCCCTAAAAAAATCTGAAAAAAATCAGAGTAACATAACTTTTCATGCTCTATCCATTTCTGCTATAAAAAATTTTGAGGTTGATACTCCATTCAGAGCGAACTTGATTACTACTCCTACTCAAGTACGCTCTGCTCCATTACATGGAACATATAATTAATTAATAACTTAATAGAAATTAAGAATCTAATGAATGATCATAACACAGAAGAGTCTACAAGCAAGGCTCGTCCATTGAATGAATGGTGGACGTGGCAGGTGCACCCACGTGAGGTCGTCACCTCGCCCGCACGCTCCCCCTGCAGGAGCTGAAGAACCAAGGTCCGCTCCATTAGCCATCAAGGCCTCGCGAGCCGTGCACCTTGGGCTCACTTTATAATATTAACACGTGAAATATAGACCTTATTCAGATGGTAAACACTTGATTTAGTATGGAAGAAGTATTGCCGCGGGATATGTATAACCTTTATAATAGTATAGAGATATGTATTTATAATGATTGTGCATTAAAAAGGAATTGCATTTATATTCTTTATATGGTATGAACGAACTCGTATAAATATAATAAATGATAATCTTGTTGAAGATTTATTTTCATTGTATTTGCGTGTAAAGAGTTAAGTATAATATTGTTGGTTACGCCCTATGTTTGCTATTATATATAGTATTTATAAATAATGCATGCATGAGAAAATTAAATACATGCATGATGTATATAAGAGTTGACAATTTATTATAATATTAAAATTACAGTACAATTTTTACTGTGAGATATTTTGCAACGATCTGGATTTTAGCTCATTTAGCTGATTAATTTATCTTTTATACTCAATAATAACATGCTTATGTCAGTATTAAATTATTATCATAAAATTAGTATAATTGAAAATTCTTCGATTGGTAGATTAATAACAGCACGATTGTTATTATTTAAAAGAAACATTTTATAATTTTCCGATTTTACAATTTACGTTTTACAATTTTTCAATTAAAATTAAAACAATTTTGAAGCCTTTTTATCAGTGAGATTTTTCTTTTTACCTTTATATTTATAATTAATTAACTCTCTTCCACTAATCAAGAATTTAGTTGTTGCTGACATCGTTTTATTAAATTTTAAAACAAAACTTATGAAAAACAAAATAAATAAAATTTAAAACGATTAATTGTGACCTTCCATTGTTATAATTTATATTCAGTATTTTCACTGATTTCAATATTCATTCATAATTACACAGATTGTCTCATTTTTAATTACTTAATATGTAAAACAATTATTTCAGTTTTATTTTACACATACGTTAGATGCAAACTGCTCCCCTCCCTCCATGTATTATAATTACTATAGAATACAATTACTAATCGTTTTGTCATTGAATTAGCAATATTACAAATGCAAGCATTTCTATTTCATTATATTCTCTATCGAATGAAGGTCTTACTGTGGGACTTTGAAAATGATATTCTTGTCTGTAACGGAAGAAGGGCATTATTAGAATCGCAGTGAGAAATCTGACACCTTGATTGATGTTGATAACAAATTGAGAACAATCGATTTTTTAAACATCTTCTATGAAAAATTACGAGGCTTATAATAACGCAATTTAAAGAAAAAAAAATGGAAAAAAAATCTTAAAGTAATTAATATAAAATTTTAATTGTCTCCTGATATGAAATATATCAATGTATTCCAAATGCATTGATTTTATTTTAGAATATATACATTAGCAACTCTAATATATATGCACAAAAAAATTAAATCTTATAATATATAGCCATAATCCACATGGAACATTATGGTTGCTGTAATTATAGTAATATGAAAAACAGACAATACAGTGTCTCTGTATGAAAAATTAGCTATATATATATATATATGCATATATATATATATATATATATATATATATATATATATATATATATATATATATATATATATATATATATATATATATATATATATATATATATATATATATATATATATATATATATATATATATATAAGAGTTTGAACAAAATACGGCAGATTGCATCAGTTACTGAAATAATTTTTTTGAATTAATTTATAATTTCATGATTTTATCGATTACATACTATTATAAATTATTGTAATGTAATTTTAACAATTTTATAAAAAATGAAGATACCTAATGATTTCACATAAAAATGATCAAATTACCTCCTCTCTTCCACTCCTGGAATCTGTGGTAGAGCATACACGAACACATACAGCATAGGCAGCTGAAGACCATCAGGGTGAGAACCACACCCACCCACACATCTGCTAAAAACTGGTCATAGTCACTTGGGGGTGAAGGCACTGCCCCCTCGCCACCCCCACTACCAACGGAGTGTGAACTGGCACCCAGTCCACCCCCGAGAAAACGATCACTTCCTCCAGGACTCAAGATCACCCCTGGGGAGGTCCAGCCCGTGGCCTCCATACGTCCAGGAATCATCACCGAGAATTGGTGCTCATTTGGAATAAAATAACACTTTTTAATTCACCTTTAAGTTAATTATAAAAAATTCGCTTGTAATTACTCCGATGGTGCTCACACGAGATGTGTTCTCCACGACACCAGACACAAGACTGAACAGAGTTGCCGGCCTCCTCTCACTGTAGTCTCCTACCCGCCCTCGACCTTGTGTAACCGCGGGACTGCGCGCGAACCCGATCTAATCACCGTGCTAACACGGAATGTTCATATACAGACGTGACGAGCCTCTCTCGATAATATTGAAATTCAGTGAGTCAATGCTAATACGTCGATCTAATTAATGATAATTAGAATAATTAGTGTATTTATATAATCAAGTTAAAGAGAAGAGTACGTTAAAATATAAAATTTATTATTTATAACAGTTATTGCGTAATTGGAGAACATTGTTTTCTTTAAAATATTAAAACAGTATACAGATTTTTAACACTTCTGTATTAACATTCTTTCTACTCTCTCTCTCTCTCTCTCTCTCTCTCTCTCTCTCTCTCTCTCTCTCTCTCTCTCTCTCTCTCTCTCTTTTGCATCTAGCTATTTGATATTTTGTGTTTGGAAGAAAATTTAAACCGATTTAAAATTTTAAATACCTAAAATTACGATGCACTAATATACCTGATGTATATACAACTACCAAAGAATTAATTTAATTCTTTGCAACTGCTGTGTCACAGTAGTACAACTGTGTATATCTATATTATTATGTTTTATTATAAATTTTATATATCGTAGTCTCCACAGTATAGAGAAGATAGTAGAGAAAGTCGTATGTTAGAATCGAAGTCGAAAACTGCTCGCGTCAACGGCATGTTTGTCCGCCGCAATGTTAAAATCATAGGAAAGGGGCACGACCAAATGGGGCATCCTGCAATGTTATGGTATAGGAGAATGAACTATAATCTGCTCTAACTCGGAAATTATTAAAGCTAGCACAGTGGAACTTTCACTAAAATATTAGAAAAAAAAATCTAGTATTTTTTACAAAAAAAAAAGTAAGCTCTTAACCCAATATTCAAAAAGTGTCAAAAATTGACTTCAGCTCCCCCGTAGCGCAGGTATGGGAGTTTGGCTACTATCTTTCCTGTACTGTGGTAGTCTCTATAGTCTGGTTCAAAAATGCGGTGAGTGTTAACCTTTTGTTAAATTTTCGCCGAGATGACTTTCACCTAGAAATGTCATAGTAATTTACTTCAATGTCTTAAATTTGTTAATGAATATAATTTTCAGTTCATTAAAACAAAGGGTTGCACCATTTATATATAATAGACATCGAGTATAATACAGTTGAACGTTTTACGTATACTTCGAAGCACGCACTTTATAATAGGGACCCGTATAATATAACTATATAATATATTTGTATTAAAAGCAGGTTGTAAATTATTTCTACTATTCTATATAATATGACGTATGTCCCGTACGTCATAACATTTCCGCAGTTTTTCGTTGGCTATAAACTAAGAATTACAATTATAGTTAATAAAACATATTTTTGATTGCATTCCTGCATGTATACATTTTAGTTTCTTTTGAGAAAATCGATCTATGAAAAGATTGAAAAGTGTCATTATTGATCGATTCTATAAGTTATATATATATATATATATATATATATATATATATATATATATATATATATATACTTGAAAATAATCCTAGATTCGATGTAGGACGAAATTATATAAATTAATGCCGTATAAATAATAATAATAATACTACAAATAATATAAGCTGAGAATAAACAGGTAAAATATCAGGTATACAAAATTCGAGCTATTGAGTTATAATGAATTTTTAAAATTTACTAATTTAACATGGAAAAGTGGAAATCCCATATTAAATTAGCCAACTTTAAAAATTAATAACTAAAAAACTAAAAAAAAACTAGCTCGATCAATTTGTATAGCTTATATTTTAGCTACTGGTATACCATATAGATATAGGGGATGTGAAATTCAACATTTGAAGATATGTTTCATAATGTTCATGTGTGGGAATTTTTTTAACATTTTTTTATAAATATAAAACAACAAACAACAATTCAAAAAAGACCATAAATTTATTGAACACAATTTTGGTATATATTATTGATATATGACATTGATTACACTCTAATTAACATACTTCCTTGAGATAATTAATTGTTTGACACTAACGTTATCTGTGTTCCACTTAGCGTGATGCTGTTAAAAGATATGCAAAAGCAGTACAGACACGTCACAGCATTCACGGGTCGACGAATAGTGACGATAAGAGAGTACATCTGACGACGACACATGCAGTAGCATCATTATCCGGTTCAAGGTGTAAGCACTGTAAGCCCTGTAAATGAAATAAATCGTAATATCTTGTAATTAAATTATAAATTTATGTGAAATTAAAAATTTCTTGCGCAACTTTACAAAAAACATGAAATTTTAAAATTATGAAAAAATTCTCCATGTAGATATACGACTGCGCGGTACACAAAAGATACACAAGTTATAGTTTGTAATAGTATATAAACTTCATGACAAATTAGAAATGTAGTAATAATGTGACAGATATTAAGAAATTATATATATTATATATATTATATAAAATTAAGGAACACACTTATAATGATTAATAATTCATATAATTTGCATATAAATAAAATAAATAATTCATGCGTACGTTGTACGTATATACAGTACATTTATGCCAATGTATTTTAATTGTGTAAAAAATATAAAAATACAAGAAATAAAACATCATTTAATTAATTCATATGCTATATATAAGGTAAACAACTGTAGTAATGTAGTAACCAAACACTTCAATTTTTTTTAAAAATTGATGATAATTTATATTATATAATAGCAATATATATTATAAATATTAGGATACATATTTATAATATATATTTTAATAGTATTATATAGTAATAATTAATATATGCGCGAATGCATTTTTTTCTCATTCAGTGTGGATAAGAAAAATAGATAGAAAATAGAAAAACATGATACGCACTGAACACACAACATATTTTAGTTATGTAACCCTGATCCATGATGGTATATAGTGCTATATTATAAAATGCATGGATTTTATATAAATTTACAATATGCATTTAATATATTATTATACTGTTTGTATAATTTGAATCTATAATAACATCTCGAAGAAAAAAGGGGGCTCCCATCAATACGCAGCATGTATAAGTTGGGGGCCTTCCTGAAAATCTTATTTTTCTGGCGGAGTCTGAGTATACGGCGAAGTACTCAGGGCTCGTGTTGGCCCGCGCTGGCTACGAAACCCAGACTGCCCGGCGCGTACGTCGGTCCGGCAGCACCAGACCCTGCAGAGCGCTCCTCTTCTGGGCTGGTCACCGTGCGATCTGACGCCATCGTCGTCTCCAAGACCTGCACGCAAAATTTTGTGTTAAATTGATTGTGAACTTATTAGCACTCTCTCTCGATAACTGTGACATAGAATTATTTTTCAATTAATAATCATAAGATTTAATTGAGACATGTTATGCATGATGTAATATTTGATTAGCTTTTGATTGGTTATTTCATACCATTTTGAGCATATAATGAGTTTTGTTAACATAAAAGGAAAGGTAATATAAGCTAGGGATGAAACTAGTGTTATTTTGTATTTTTAAGCACTTTTAAAAAAGTTTTCAACAAGTTTATCACATTTTTTTTTGTTCTCAATGTGGTTTTTAAAGCGCAATAATTATATTTTTAACGCAAGCGATTCATTTAATCCTATTATAATCCACAAAAGCTTGATTGATTGTCAATGATGTATGTCACGGACAAATTTAATATTATAAATTTACAGTAGCATCCAATAATGTTTTAGCAGCACGATAAAAGTTTAAGGTTTTCATTTATTGGCCTAATAACCTTATTGTATAATTATTTAATCTATATTTAATAGAGGGATTATAATGTTGATCTAAATGAAAACTCGAGTTTTTAAGTATAATATGCATCATCATCTTCTGTATATGAATGTTATATAACAATTGAAATAAAGAGTGCGTGTTAATTATTATCAAATGATTGAGGTCATGTTTTATAATTATAGAAAAACCTCACGCTGCTGATTAAAGGAATTCTCTCAACAAATCATATCAGATCTGTTGCCAGTCAATTCTAGTTAAATTATGACTCAACGCATATCGCATGATAAGGGGGAAAAAAAACGTTGGTACAAATTTAATAATCGCGGTGAATAATATGATTCATTGACACAGGAAGCTATGGGGTTTATCTGATAAAAGACCGTAATTGTACCATGTACTTAACTTGTATTACCAGAGACCATATCATATATATAAAAGCTAGGATCGCCGATACATTCAATAATTAAATTAATTACAATGCATGATATTATAAATTTTCCTGCGGAATCAACGTGTGTTTTATAATTACTGCAATAATTTCTAAACTTCTGAATTATTATTTTTTTTTTTTAATTGTCAGGTCTTTTAATAATTTATATCTCAGCATCTTAGCATATAGCACCTCAATGATTCACGGAATCATTAAAAAAAAAATCTTAGTAGGCTTATTTTTTTTAAATTCTTATTTCTATATCAATAAAAAAACTAATGTTTATATTAATTATAGTTAATCATGGTTAAAATTCCCTATAAAATGGACGATTCCATTAAATTCTTTCTGGGGGGTGGCCTGCAAGTTTGAGTATTGGTTGCGTTTATTCTAAAATTGTATGTAATACACGCTCATTCACGTATTGTACATCGTTTATTTTTTATTTATTTAATATATTTTTTCCAAGTGACTTTCTTTGCTAACACTGCAAAATTTTAAAACTAAACCTTGCTTAAATTATAAAAACAATGACAAAATCTAGCATTATAAAAAGTTCATAGTAATACCTCTTGTTCATACAGCGACATGTTGCGCTGCGTGCTAGGCCACGGCTCGATGGTCTGCGATTCAGCCTGCGAGGTGACCGTAGTTTTTCCCTCTTGGAGTCCCTGTGAGAGTTGCGGTTTGGTGGCCGCAGCGTGACGCGCGAGCCGTCGGAGCAGCGCGATTTCACGCAGCAGGGAGGTGACGCGGCGCTCGTGCGTGGAGCAGGACGCTCGCAGCTGCAGGGTCTCCGTACGCAGACGTGCAACCTCGGTCTGCAGCACGGCGTTCTCCCGCACTGCTCGCTGCGTGGTCGCCGCCATGCGCGTCGTCGTGGCCGCTTGATACTCTGTGCTCAAGCGCAGCAGCTGTTGTTCCATCTCCTTCTTCAGTCTGCAGAGGAATTGATCGAGAAATAGTGTTAACGTATATTATACCGCGGAAACAAAGAGCGATGCATTATTTTAGAGGTGTATTGTTTGACATTTATAAGATTTATAAACTGGTTGAGTTGGTTCACAATCAGTTAGGCCGGTCGCAGACAGGATCGCATGATTTCGCTATTTCTACGATCGTACGTTTCTCATTTAGAACCGGTTCTAAAATTTCTTATCATACGACAGCATACGATACGAAGCTGTGTACGCGCGCACAGCTGATTGCATATAGTTCTTATTTTTTTTATCATACGCTGCGAAATCATGCGATTCTGTCTGCGACGGGCCTTAAGACATAATATATGATGATTCATGAGAGTAAATTTTAAATAAATTTAAAAATTTTAAAGTTATTTTACTGATAAGTTTTATAATAAATTCACAACTATTCATGCAGGCAGCTGAGGCGGCAGTGAAAATTAAATTTGTAAAAACAAATTAAAATTATTTTGATTATTTTCTTACAATTTCATTGTAAGTAAATGAAATTATCAAGCATGATCCTTTCATTAAATTATATATATATATATATATATATATATATATATATATATATATACATATATAGCTAGTACACTACAGTATAATATACAGTATATGGACCTGTCTTTGCTGAGGATGAACTTGCGCTCGACGTGGTGCAGCGCCGTTTCGTGAGCGGCCTCTCTGTTCTTTGTCTCCTGCTCCTGACGTGCAAACTTGGCGTTGAGGTCGTCTCTTTGCGCGCGGAACTCCTCGAGCGAGTTCAGCTTGCCCTGCAGCAGTTTTATCTCCGAGGACAGCTGCTCCTCTGCCACCTTCGCCCCTTGCTGCAGCGCGGCAATGCGAGCCTCGTACGCCGCGCCCTCGGTGGCCCGCGACTGTTTCAGCCCGGCCAGACGTTCTTGCAGCTCTGCAATCTCACTCGACTTGTCCTCCAGCTGACGACGTAAGAAAGCTATGATGTCTGCGCGATCTTCATCCAAACGTTTGAAATCGCTCTGAATTTCTTCTCCTCTTGACTCTAATTCCTGACATCTTTCCGTCAGCCTGTAAAAATTACTAATTCATATAAGAAAGAAAATGCAACCCGCAACACATGAATGATAAAAGAGTTGCATATGCTCCACGGCGCGTGTTACTGCAGTAATATTAGCGTGAAACTGTGACGTAAAAAATTGAGTTTCATTGAAATATTTTAATTCTTTTTAAATATGGTCTATATAACCTTTTATTTATTTATTTATTTATTTATTTATTTATTTATTTATTTATTTATTTATTTATTTATTTATTTATTTATTTATTTATTTATTTATTTATTTATTTATTTATTTATTTATTTATTTATTATTTCACCCATAAATACATGATAAAATGTATACAAATTAAAGAAAATTAGGGTGAGAATTATATATCACGCAAAACACCAATAATTTGTCAAAACACAAAAATGTTGCTGCTATTTTTTTTATTTAATTGTAATTTTATATTATATTACTAATAAATAAACAAGCAGTTTACAGACACACTATAGAGTCAAAATACATGGCATGATTATTAAATTATTAATTACAATTTTTTGCAATATTATAGTATAAATAGTTAAAGCAATTAAAGCTTTTGCAAATTGACTAACTGGGCTCAGCTTGACATGGTGGGGCAATTGATTCCACTGACAATTAAAATTAAAAGAGATACAGTTTTATAAACACGTATAACCCTTTTTATATTATACAATTTTAATCTTTTACTTTGGTGGAAATCAATAATTCTGCACCATGCATCGATCTCTTATTAGGCCTTCCATATATGCTTGATTGTTATATACTTGTAATATGATATATTATGATTCAAATATTTCAATCATGACCAAACAAATTATTTCTACTAAACAAAAAAACTCGCGATCTTATGTATAATACTAGCTGCTGCTAAATTTCATATATAAGTAATATATACACTTATTATATATATTTTTAATTGTTTTATTTGTTCATATTTCAGTGTTTTCCACTTGTACGTTATTAAGACCTTAAGACTGTCAAAACTAACTTCTTTTCGTAAAACTCATTTAATTTAATTATTAAAAATAATTTAATAGCTTCATTTTTTTGCACATTTTTATTTTATAAAAATGCTCCAAAATATTTATACTTCTCAATTCTATATTATGCATCATTATAAAATATTTAATTTCAAGCATTTTTGGGTGACTTAAAAAAATTGCATTTTAAATGTGCAGCGGTCAATATAGCTAGTGTTTTATATATCATAAAATGTATATATATATATATATATATATACAGAATTTGAATTTATCAATGCATTCAACATTGCAATAGTAAAAATAACAATAATAATAAAACTAAGTATTGGCCAATATAAGTTTCTTAAGGGTAAGGTAACGCCACCAATGTTAAAAAAAATCCCTCTCACAAAAATTCTGAAAAAAAATTAAAATGTTCTCCTCTACACCCCCTATCAGTAGCTAAAATATTAGGTATACAAATACGATCTAGTTTTTGAGTTATGAATTTTTAAAGTTGACCAATTTAACATGGGAGTTTCATTTCTCCATGTTAAAGTAGTCAACTTTAAAAATTTATAACTCAAAAACTAGATCGTATTTGTATACCTGATATTTTAGGTACTGATAGGGGGTATGGAGGAGAACATTTTAAATTTTTTTCAGAATTTTTGTGAGAGGGATTTTTTTTAACATTGGTGGCGTTACCTTACCCTTAACAGAAACAAACATACTTTGCCACTTGTCCCTGAAGATCATTAATCAAGATCTGATAATATTCCTTATCAACCTCACTAATTTCTTCTTTCAAGTCCTCCGACTCTCTTTTCTTCTTGCCTTTAGATTTCTTTGATCCTTTCTTCACCATTTCTGACAAATTTTGTTACAAATCAGACTGTATACACATCCAAACATTAACCATCATCAATGTTGACACGTTGCTAAGCAACATATAAACAAAGCTAGAGGGGTGGAGAATATAATAATTGATTGCAATCAACAGGTTGATTTAAGGATTAATGTCAGTCGGCTTAGAAGATAGTGAACTCTGAAAATTTCAGCAAACCTAGCTTCCTGCCCCCATGAAATAATTTTTCATGTAAAAAAAAAAAAAAAAAAAAATAATACCAAATTTGGTGAAATTTTTGAGATATTCAGCATTTAAGGGTAAGGTAACGCCACCAATGTTAAAAAAAATCCCTCACACAAAAATTCTGAAAAAAAATTAAAATGTTCTCCTCTACACCCCCTATCAGTAGCTAAAATATTAGGTATACAAATACGATCTAGTTTTTGAGTTATGAATTTTTAAAGTTGACTAATTTAACATGGAAGTTTCATTTCTCCATGTTAAAGTAGTCAACTTTAAAAATTTATAACTCAAAAACTAGATCGTATTTGTATACCTGATATTTTAGCTACTGATAGGGGGTGTAGAGGAGAACATTTTAAATTTTTTTCAGAATTTTTGTGTGAGGGATTTTTTTTAACATTGGTGGCGTTACCTTACCCTTAAGATAGCATTGTTTTAATTAAATGGGGACTGCTGTGACTTTTAGTCAAATCAGCATCTTTTTCAAATAAAAAAATTAATCACTCAAAATCGACACCGAATTTGTAGTTTTTTTACATCAGCAAACTAAGTTATTTTGTCCTTTATTTTATGGACTAAAACTAATTTCCCTTTATCATCAGAAAATATTGAGCAATATAATGGCTGCCACTGTGACATTATTAATCCTTCAGTTAGTTGTTATACTGTATAGCAACATGTTTGCTAAAAGTAATTATTTCTTCCAAATAAGGCATTGTTAAAAATTATTGTACTACCAGTATTATATAGAATACAGAACAAAAACAATGTTAATTAGAGTTCAAAAAATTATCAGTTTATTACATTAATACATTCAAGAACCAAAATTTCTTACTTCTGAGAATAGAATCAAGAACAAACACATTTCTTAAAAAAAAAAAATAAAAAAAGTAGTACAATTGCTTAGGTACAGTAAAATTGTTTCTCCAGAAAATTTCTTCAAACTAGAGAAAACAAAAATTAAGTGTATTTTTCTTCACAGTTTACTTCAATTAAAAGAACTGAGATTGAAAAAATGGCATTGAAAAATTATAACGATAAATTTGATTACTTGTTGAATTATAGGAATACAATAATTCCTACAAAAGAACAAGTAAATTCTATTGAAAACAAAATTTGTGTAGAATATTGTACAGATTTATTTTTCTATTCACTGGAAATAAGTGATTTGTATTTTGTACAAATAATTAAATTTATAAGATATTGATATAATAAAATGTCTCTAAACACTGTTAACACACACAATTCATAGTAAAATAAAAATGTAATTTTAGTAATGTTATAGATCTATCTATCAAAATAGTGAGTCAACGAGCTGGAAATTTCAAATGCACACTGTTGTTAAATGTATCTCATACTTTGAATATCTATGAAGTAAACTTCAGTTGACAATCACTTAACATGTGCACACGCCTGTATGATCTTTTTTTTTTTTTTTTTATTATTTATTTTTTTTTTTGGTTCAAATGACCAGCTAAAACAAATGTATTTGTAATTTTTCGATCTTGGTTTATATTACAAAGAACAGATTTGTCAAGTCATCACAATCCTTATATAGTCTGTCAAAACAACTTACATGATTTTGAAATACTCAATAAGATTCCTCCTTATCATGTGTTACTTTTGAGCGAATTAAAAAAATTAAACGAACATTTTCTGATATTTTACTGTCACAGTTAAAATTTCAGAAGTTAAAAAAACATAAAACAGACAAATAAGAAGTTTTATCAGAACGTACTATCAAAATAAGTCATTTTACTTCTTTTCCTGTACTGTACAACATTGTACTAGTATTAGTTATTAATTTTTGCTGTGTTTAGCAGATGGTGGTGTGTTACATACAACGATGATGAGGAAAGTGGTGTCTTAGTGACGATTACAGAACTAGTCTCCTCCGTCTGTCTTAGATCGCTTTGAGGGACGCTCCCCGCGGTCCCCACGATCTCCCCGATCACGCCTCGAGTTGCCGTGGCCACGGAAACCTCCTGCAACACATGATAATTCAGCGTGACAACACCAGCAAGTGATAAGATGCGGCGGATCTTACAAGACATGGTCTGAGATTATAACAACTTTCACCACACCTAATACAAAGTCACAAATTAAAATGGTATTATTCTTATTTTCAATTCAATTCAGCAACTGAAGTAATCACTACACCTTACTTAACATAATGCAAGTTTATCAAGCAATGAGATACATTGAGGCTGTTAGAATAATTAGCCAAATTTAATACAATAAAAAATAAAAATTTTATAATAAGAAATGAAAATGAAGTAAACCTACTTTAAAATTAAACTTAACCAGCTAACATAAGCAGTATCACCATTAGACAAAGCAGCCTCAACGTAATTTTTTTGGCTGATTTTGTACTCACGGTTGTATTGTATTAACTCATTAATAATTGTTGTCTGCTAACCATGCATGCACTGAAAGTAAGCAACACTGATGTCATGATATTCTCCAAGCAAAGCCTCAAGCACAGCCAACAACTCCATAAAACCACACTGCAAATAATTCTTAAAAATATGCTACATTCCTGTAATTGATAAAGTACATAAATTTTGGAGGGGCATAGAATTTTGCAATATATTATTATATATTTAACATTATTAAAAAAGACCCAAAAGCTAAAAAAAAAAAAAAAAAAAAAAAAAAAAAAAAAAAAAAAAAAACATGAACCAATCACAGTGCAGTATTTGATACCTTTGGGTGCAGCTTTATAGAGTGAAAACTTCCATACAAATATTTTAAAACATAATATACAAATGATGTACAGTAAAAAAATACGACTGTATTAAATCTTATAATTTTTATAATCATAAAGCATAATAAAAATAAAATAATAAATTTCTCAACCGTAAGAATTAAAAGGTACTTCATAATTCCAACTTTTGTTTTTTCAACAGCTGTAGGAGGGATATGGTACCCTACGTTAGCACCAACTAGCTAGGGGTTATGAACCACTTAAAAGCCAAAAACTTCATGCTTGCAAACAAAGCTTCTCCCCGTTAACAAAGTGCAGTGGGTGCTAATGGTACCAAGTCTCACCTCTGCGCTTGCCCCCTCGCCGGAAGTGGCCTCCTCTGCCGCCGCCATCTCCCGACTTCTTACCCCTACGATTGTTGAGGAACTCCTGGGCCTTCGCTCGCAGTGGCGCCTCCTTCTCGGCAGACATTGCAGCTACGGACACCTTTGCTCCGCATATTTCCAGCTGGGCGCCTTCCCCCAGAAGCTCCACCGCCTGTGGAAACATTGTCAACTTTATTTTTAGCTAAATGAAATAATATTAAGGCAAGGAGTTCGTGATGCATATTTCGATAAAAAAATATACATATATATTATATATTGATGCTTTCACGGCAAAATGCTCACTTTGCAATTAATTTCCAGAATGCAACATTTCATTTAACAACTTTTCTAACAAATGAAAAGCCAACAAAGTGCTAAAAATACACACTATCCCCCACACAGCTGAGTTCTGCTGACCTTTGGGGCTGAGTCCTGGCCCTGCAGCCTCACGAAGGCCTCCGAGTCCCCCTTGTTAAAGTCGATGAAGGGCACGACGGTGTCGCACTTCTGCTGGATGGCTGTACGCAGGTCCTCTCGGGCCACGTCTCCGGATATGCCCGTGATGTGCAGGTAGCAGCCTGTCGGCAGCGAGATCTCCTCCACCTCCTTCTCTTCCTCCGCACCCTGCCAATACAGCAGACAATGTTGTCATTAAGAAGGAGTAATGGCAGGAGGAACATTAAGAGTTGGATAAAGCATTTTACCTATCACAGATGTCAAAAACTAATGGTAAATTATTATTTTTTTTTTCTTTTGAAAAATGAATAAAATTTTTATAAAATTGTTGATACTGTACTCCTCATGCAATGAATGAATCCAGATTCACCTTTTGCTTTGGGCTTTCAACATTAGATAAATTACAAGAAGAAACATTTATATTTGTTTAAATAGAGAAACTAACAATAGTTACTGTAAAGAAATTTCATTGTGTTAATACTAAAAACAAAACAAAACAAAAAATATACAGTTATGTATTTACATACATACATAAATGTAATGTAGTGTATTAAAATTTGTATAATGTATTTTTACAAAAAAAGATCCAATAGCCTAAATCTGAAACATGGATGCAGTAGTGCTAGTTAATGTACCTCTTTCTTTTCAGCGGACGGCTTCTTCTTTCCCTTGTTGAACTTTTCAGCTCGCTCCTGCTTTTTCTCCTCATTGTAGTCTTTCCTGTAAATAGTTAACAACTTTGAGCTTCTAGAAAGTCCAGTGGGAAAGAAGGAAAGACATCACTCTAAAGAGTAGTTAAAAAATAATAATAATAACGAAAAATTTTAAATTAGCTTATTCTGCTAAGTACCCAACACTTAGTAACTCAGCTTGATGCTTCACCCTGCATTCTCTTAACACATCCTAAAGTTACTTATCAAAAAAAGCTTATAAATATTTTGTTCTCAATGAAAACTCTAGCCTTCAAAGACAATACTCACTGCCACTTTCGAATTAGCTCCACATCCTTGTACTTAACGCTCTCCAACTTCATGAAAGCCTCAGCCAGCTCTGGAGTTTTAAACACAGCAAAAACCGAGCCCTTGAACTTCAGGTCTAGACAGTTCTTCTCACGATAACTGCGCAGCTAGAAAACACAAGAACATCAATCAATAATGTCACCATAAAAAATTAAAAATATTCCAACTATGTAAATATCATAGGTGATATGTAAATGAGAATATAAAATGAAAATAATACTGGTCCTGTCGTTTACCTTTAAATTACAGATCAAGCCTAAAATATAAATTTAATATTGAAATTTTGAAGTTAAATAGAGAAAAGCTTCACTCTTAATCAGTTTTTACTTCCCCTCGTAATCTTAAGGTTCCTCTATGTGATAACTTTTAATCGAAGAACATACCTGGACTGTGTCTGTCTTGCCAAATTGGGAGAAATATGCCAGCAATGGTTCCAGGGTTTCGTCAAGAGGGAAACCTTTACAATATACGGTACGTTTCATGGTTTCCAGCTGAATGGCTTCATCATATGCAACACATGGCTTAGAAGGTGAGCGACGGACTTTTTGTTTATCCTCAGATAGTACAAGCAAGTCACTTCCAATTTTCTCCAAAGCCTCTACGATCACGCTAGCTTCCTTAGCCAGCGTCTTCAGACGAACAAACTTGAGCATGAGGTCCATTGGGAGCCAACCATCATCCAGCTCAGCTTGCTGACGCATGAAACGATCTCGCGGGAAGTTGTAGTCACCAAAATAATACTGAAACAAGATCAAACAAAATTTGCTAAGATTTTTATTTCTTGCAAGCTGAACCATTTTGTTTTTGTTTTTTGTTTTAGTTAAAGAAAAGTATATAGAAAACCTGTAAAAACACATATTATTGATAGCACATACAGTATATTATGTATCATCTTTTTTAAAGGTATTTTTACAGGTTGTCCATCCTTTTCTTTAATTAAAATAAATATCGCATAGACGACTTTTCGTAATAAATAAAATAATAAGCTGGAGTATTTATTACATACATGTTTTTAAGGTTAGTTGGCTTACAGGTCCCCCCTGGTCATTATTATCCAGAACTTAGTGCATTGTGCTTGTTATGCATACAGAATGGATGCAATGTTTGCCTTTTTTTTTTTTTTTTTTTTTTCAAGGATACACCCCTAAGAGCTTACAGCTCGCGGCGGGGTAATGGGTAAGAATAAGGTAGGGAACGGATGCCACGGCCTGTTACGCGTCCCAGCATTCACTGAGGTGAGACTGAGGGAACCGTGGAAAACCTCAGTCAGGACGGACACCTCTACTTTTTCTCAATGGACCAAAGCGATGTCCAAAGCCTGGGGAACCACACACAAGTGCATCACTGCACTGGGTGGAAAGCGAGACGAATTTACCCCAGGGAGGGAGCAGCGTATTTCTTACTTGAAACGGTCACCCATCCAAGTACTAACCACGTTCGACGTAGCCTGACTTCGGTTATTACACCATTTGGGTGGCCCACTATTTAAATCAAGGTAAATATGCCCAAGGCAGCAATCATGTACTGTACTCAACTTTTCTTTATTTGTGAAAAGCATACCTGGGGGTTGAATTTAAGGCAAACATGGCATTATTCCGAGCTAATGCCTACATTACCGAGTATGCATACGTATCATACTCATTTGTCAGTGTATGCATAATAAAAATACCGCGCGGCACAGGCGCGGATCTTGGAAAAAAATTCGGGGGGAGGGGGGGGGGGCTACCTCCATAAGGCCAATGTTAAAAAAAATTGGAGTGGGGGAAGTGCCTATCTATATTGTCCATGTTAAAATGTTAAATCCAAAATTTCGGGATCCCCCTGAATCCGCGACTAGCGCGACACACATACTGTATGCCCAGAGTATGCACACATCATTAAATGATAGTATTATGCAAAATATGCATTCTCATGAATAGGATATGCATAATAATACTGTATACATATTAAATGCATATTATGCATATATGGTAAATTTTGCAGCTGTAGGATGTTCAAGTTGACTTAAAATGCTCAATATAAGGACAGAGGATTATAAACAGGGGCTCATCAGCCACATTTATTGTCATGATAATGATATACAGACACCCGGGCACCCGGCGTAGGCGTACAGTATTCATATGCATACTGTATAAATATGCATACGAGAGAAGTTTTACCTCCATTTGTTTAACAATCTTTTTCTGGATTTCTGGAGTAACCTCTTCTTTCACAGGTACTTCTGCAGCCGCAGCTTCAGGTGCAGCTTCTGTTTCTGCCATGTTTTGTTAATAATTATTTAAATTTTAATAGTAAAACACAAATTTGTTGAATTTGGCTTCTCAAGCAAAACACGTGTTCTAAAATAAAAATGCCGAAGACCGAAGAGTCGAATATTGCAATTGCAACGTTGCCAGTTTTACTCATGTTTTAGATTACACCATGCTGCACTTAATTAAAATATTGATTAATTATTAATTACATAGAAAATTACAAATTAAATTTTTAAACATTTTGAAAAGGTATAATTTGCTTTTTCAATTTTTAATAAAAAAAATGGGAAAAAAATTTCAAAAAATCAACTTTTACTTCATAGTTTATTTAATTTCCGAAAGATGTCAGAAGCATGCATTCTTGGATTTTCAAGAGAAAAAATATTTTCGATTCGATCTGATTCGATCCTTGATAAAAAAAAAGTTGTAAAAATGAAAGAAAACATACTGTGGTAATACTGGTAATGAGTTTATTTACATTATTGGAAGACATAAAATGACTAGCTCTGCAAAACGAAATAGGTCTCGTCGCAGAAATGCTGCGATAGCTTTTCTATCTAATATATCATTAGATGGAACTTATAAAGAACCGAATCAGACTGCTTCTAAACACGGTTTGTTGACAAAGTGTGATTTGGGGATTAGAAAGGCCGGGGACGACGAAGAAGATGAAGATGGTGCAATGCCTGCAATGGATGAACCATCGGACTTACCAGTTGCTTTAGGAGCTATGCATACTGGTGATAGCAGCGATACTGATCCAATCAAAAGTGTCATTCCAGGCAAGGTTTCCCCTGCCCTTATTGTTGGAGGGGCAGTTGCTCAGTCCAGTTGCGAGTCCATCAGTGAGTCTGCACTAACACCTTCCAGACAACCTGATGGCCATATGAGTGATAATTCTGCAGGACTGCGCAATACAAATGTATTCAACACGGCATTTAGAGAAAGGCGAGTTTGGTAAAAAAAAAATGTTATGTTCTCTGGTAGAGCATTCCAGTTCATTCTGTCGAGACGGTCGAGACCGATGGTACCGGCATCATGCAGTGTATTAATTATTGATAAGAGAGATTTTGACAGTGCAGAATTTCCACCAGAAAGCATGATATATATAATGGGCGATGTTAAAAATCTCAAGACTGTAAGTCTTAAAATTTCCCTTGCTAGCACTGCATATTCAATAGACTGCATGACAATGTTTACGAACTGACCTGGAGTAATGTTCTCATTGTCCTGAAAAGTATTACTGTAGATTGCATTATCCAGAAAATGTTCCAATGTTTCTTGGTCCACATGATTGCGTGACGAGAGTGCTTTATGGAGGGAAAAAGTGCCTTTTCATGAGTACAGTATTTATAAACTCGCCAACACATCACCCTTTGTTTGATTTTGATTGTCTAGTTCTAGGCACTATTTTGACTTGATATTATTTTATAGAACACAAACTACAGGGAGCGAAGGCGGAGAGACTCGGCGGCGTCTAGGATCTTTCGGTCGTAAGAAGACATCTCCAGCTCCTCCACCAGCCATAGTTCCGGGTGATGATAAATCAAGCCATCAGTTCAGTAGCAACGAGAGTATAGGGCCAATCATAGGTCAGTAAATAGCTGTGAAATAAAAATTCATGATGATCATTAAATGACATGATCAAATAAATAAATGTTTAAAATTTACTGGAGTTCAGTTATAGTGGCTTTTAGGGTAAAAAATGTTGAAAATATATTCATAATGGTACTGCAAAATGCATCTAGTTAACTAGATGAATTGATTGTATAATAGTTCCAGTATACTGTAGACTTAATTTATATACTGAACATATACATATACAGTACTGTACAATATTTTTACTGTACAGTATACAGTATTTTGTTAACTCTTTAAGTAGAAATTGATAAAAGAATTGGTCTCTATGGCTCCCTCAGTATTTGTCACTGCTGCAAATTCTGCTTAACAATATAGAGTTTATAATATAATGAAACTATTTTTTCACTTGTGACAATTGCTCTTCAACTTTCACCAAACATACATTACCCCTGAATGTGACGTAAACCTGTGTTCTCAGTGCGAGGAGGCAAAGTGTCACCAGGATCGTTGGGGCCTGGAACTACAGTCCTACCTGTGGATCCTCGCAGCTCTCCAGAAGGTGCTGGCAAGGGTGTTCGCTTCCTCAGTCTCACTGAGGCCCAGCTAGTACGTGACGAGCGTGTCCTCGTCATGCCCAACAACAAGAAAGCACCCTTTCTCGTCTTCTCCTCTCTACCCTACAACAAGACTGGCAGGTGAGCAAGCACACCAGTGTGACACATGAGATATTCTTAGTCTAGATTTTATCAAATTAACTTTACTTTGAGTAATTTTACAATATTTTAATACTGCACTCTTGCATTGCATCTATACTGTTGTACTGTATTGTTGATTGCACAGAAAATATGATATAACAAAAAAAAGTACGCAAATGCAGAATATTAAGTGACTAATGCTACCAACAATTCCTACAGGAGTGAGACCAAGAAAGAGGGGGTGCGTCGCCGGCATGCTTCGGGTCCTCGGCCACTCTCCGTCATCAGCGACAACCAGGACCCCTTTGACCTGCTGGGCCTCGAGAAAGGACAGGACGGACAGGTATGGATCACACACTTTTGATTGCTCTCTGTGTAAAACAACATACCTGCTAGATGTTCTCTTTGCAAAATACCAACCAACCAACCAGCAAGTTGACCGTAGTAAAAATGTAGAATCCAGCTGTAGAGGAATACTTTTGCCTTAAAACCGTTTACTGATATAAATATAAATTTAGCAGAAATAATATATTATATATACAGTATATTATATTCTTTACTTGTTTAATTTTACTCTGAAAATAACTCTGAATATTGCTTGAAAACTTCTTATTTGTCACTTTATAGATGTTAGCTTGCACAAAGTATATCGAATGAAGTAATGCAGTTATCCTTTTCATAGTAAAATAAATATGGTTATCAATTTTTTAAGGAAAATAAACTATGTATTTTTAAGGTTGTGATATATCATTGGAAGAAAAGGATAGGAAATACCAGCAAGGCCTTACTGTTCGAAAAAGTCACCGCAGGTGAAAATCTTGTGGTCATAGGTACATTTCGAAAATATTAATTTACATTCTATGAAGATGATTCGCATCGTCGAGATGCTTCATCGGTTACTGGGGGTTAATACTTGGGGGTCAATCTACTTGTAACCAATGAGGCATCTTGACGATACCAACGTCTTCACAGAATGTAAATTAATATTTTCAAAGTGAACCTATGACCACAAGATTTTTACCTGCTGTGACTTTTTCGATCGGTAAGGCCTTGCTGATATTTCTTATCCTTTTTTTTTAAATAATGTACCATGCTGTAGTAAAATAAATATAATTTATTGATTGTATTTTTTATTTTATTCTGAAGTTATGGATACTTTATATATGTAATTTTGTGAAGACTTTTGCAGAGGAATATCAATAAGATTATTTTTAAGGGATAATTAAAATCATTCTTTTTGTAACCATATTTTAGAAGGGGAAATTGCTTGTAGCCGTAGTACATAACTATATTGTGTGTTTTCAGGAAATATCTTATGGCCAGCTGCTGGTGCCGTCACGTCACTTCCTACATGACCGAAAATTCATGTCGGCTGACTATTCGGAGCTGTCAGAGATGCCGTCAACACACTCACATGGGCAGGGCCCCGGCAAGCATCACGTTGTGGCCAGGTAGATTCCCTCCCTTGTTTGTGTCTGTTTATCATGTATCTCCATGAACTTGAAAGCGCAAGGTTTCTACAACAGCAAACAAGAATTTTTAAAAATCTTATCTTGTTAATTTGTAACTTCATCTAAAATTCTGACTAAATAACATGATATTCTGTTGTTGTTTACAAACTTGTTTGTTTCTGGCTCTGAAACTTTGTACCGATGCACTGCCCACTCCATCAAGGCCTGAGCACTATAACTTTGATCTCGATTGTTTTTGATATAATAGTACTAGATTTCCAATATTCCATTGAGTTATATACAACTTTGATTATGAAATTTTCGTGGAAGGAGTGTTTCTGAAATTTTGAAACTTTACACAAGGCAAGATAAGGGGTTTAGAAATTATGCCTGAGATGTGAAAATATCAAGAAAAATCTACTTCAATTGAATTTAATTTGAATTTTACAATGATCTAGCAAATGGGGTGGACTACCATTTTTTTTTTTTTTTTTGCGTGCTTCACTGTGCACAGGTCTTGGTAGAGGGGCGGTGACCGATATCAATACTTTAATTTAAATTAACAATATTTCTGTGTACCGTAGTGTTGTAAAAGATAATTAATCGGTGAGTCAATCTTAGTTTAGTTTGTTAAATGCTATACTGCCAAAACATATTTTTATTCTTTATTTTAGAATATTATTTAATGTGTTAAGTGTTTAGGATTAGTCACTTTTAAATAGAGAATAATTAGGATGTTTTATGTTGTACTTTTTTTATGTCAAGCACTTTCAAACATGAGCACTTACCGGATTCCTCATACCAAGCTAGCTTTTCTCAATCCCTCTATATTTTATCAATCATTTTATTTTATTATTTTTTTATCAACCTGATTGTATCAATTTTCCAAAGAAATTTGTTATTTATTTTAACAACATTAATTAGTTTTTAATGTCAGTGTTAAGCTTTCAATTTCACCCTTAGAGTTTTTTTTTTTTTTTTTTTTTTTTTTTTTTTTTTTTTTTTAATTTTCCCGATTTTATTTTGTGTGTGTGTGTGTTTTGTATTTCAATACAAAGATTCACATATTTTTGGGTGAGTACTTCTCATATAGTTTGCTCTCCAATTTATTCCCACTTCCTATAGTTTAGGCTTTTGTGTGTTTTCTTATTCTAATATGTGTGTTTTTTTGTTATCTAATTCTATTTCAGGGCAGAATTACAGAGTACTGGATATATTGTGGAAAATAAATGGTAATCAAAAAATATAATATATCATATTAGATTTTTTTTTAAAGTACATAATATATTACATTATTGTATCATAGATTGTAATACAGTAACATGCCGTAATAACAATAACATTAACTGATAGCCTGCTGTAGATATTTTTATGTTATAATATAGAACTTCAGACGTAGATTTTTTGTGCATGCTTCACGCTAATACAGTCTTTCCAGCTTTCACCCTGGGAACAATGTTGCCTGATTTCTCCGCTAAACAACCCACCAATCAAAGAATGTGCACGCTTACATTATACTTCCATGTAGCCCTAGCTGCACCAATTCTTTTTATAACTATGCACTGTAAAACATTACATCTACAGTTCAGTGATTTTTAGTTATTTGAATGGTAATTAATATTTTATTGATTGAAATGGACAACAATATTTTAGCACAGAGACATGAAATATTATAACTACTTTTGTCTTTTAATTGAAAAATATAAAACTATAAAATAATAGTTGTAATATTATTCATCTCTTTTGATTTTTATAATTTATGCTACTTCACATGAAGTATGCTGTTATTGTATCTGTGCTTTAATTTAATTTCCTTACTAGAATTTCTATTTTATTTTTTATTTTTTTAAATATAATGGGTGGCATTCACGAAGAGTTAAGGAGCGTTTTAGAGAGGGATATTTTAAGAAGCGTACCTGGTAACAGGTAAGAAAAACGCTTCTTAAAATATCTCTCCCTAAAACGCTCCTTAACTCTTCGTGAATACCACCCACTGTATATTATATTATTATACAGGTATAACTTTCTTAACTGCATGTTTTGTTTATAAAGTTCTAAGTTTCTTGTAAATTATTAAATTTAATAAAATATAACTTCATAATTTGGTGCAGCTAGGTAGACTAATGTACATAACAACCCAAGAGGTCACAGCAGCTTGTTAAAACAGCTGCTTGTCTCTTGAGCACTGCTGAGTCTCCTCCTGAAGAAGGTCCCAGATGGCAGCACTGTTGTCTTGATACTAACGAGCGGTGCTTGTACAGGTGTTACTCGTATGACGCTGCGGCACATCGTACTTCGGCTCACACCGTACCGGCATCACCACCTATGCTGCAGGAAAAAGGTGAGAGCATTAGCATCAAACTGTTAATAGCCTATTTTTCCGGTTGTTTAACAAGAAAAATGTACTGCTCTAATTAACAAAAGTGTAATTATCTAGTTCCAATGTCAGCAGTCTCGTGTTTATATTTTTAGTTCAGTTGTGTAAAATAGCAGAAATGCTTAGTTGCAATGACATTGTTTATTTATATTGTTAGGAAATAAGAAAAGTTTGTTGGCAGCTAAAACTAGGAAAGTAAAAGTAGAAAGGGAAAAAACTTTTATTTTGGGTTTATGTTATTCCATGATGCTTAAGGAGCCTTATTTTAGTGCAGGACCGTGTTATACTCAAGTATACACTCAATAATTAACACAATCTTTTGAAAGTAAAGTTGGTACAATACAGAATTATCATCATGTGTTCTTCAAAATGTATTTTTACATTCCACATGTATTTTGGTGTTGAGCCAACAGTGTTGTTTTGTTTATCTTAGAAATGTGTGTCAAACTATCTAATCACTGTTTCAGCTTTAGAAATCTTTTAAAATTCTGTAGCTGTTATTTAGTGCATCCTAATTTTATATATTCTAATCTGATGCTCAAAATCTCTTTCACTAATAATTTTAAAATGGAAGTAGATTTATAAATGTAATATATTTTTTTTACCAATAAAAAATATTATTCTGTGTAATTTATAAATCTTGCAGTTAAAAAGTAAGTAAAAGAATAAAAGAAACTTTATTTTCTCTGTAATTTTATATTTTCATTTTTACAGGCATGACTTAAAATGTTGCTAAACATTTGCTTCCCTCTATTTTTTTTTTTTTTTTTTTTTTTTTTTTTTTAATTTCAAAAGAAATTATTAACTTTTCTTCCCTCCTATATCTACTAAAAAACATTATAGGATTATTAATGCAATGCTTAAATTTATTGTATGAGAAAATTTATTCTTTAAAAATTGTACCAAATATACTGTATTTGCAAGATTCCCAAGTTTCTATTTTTTTTTTTTTTTTTTTATTGCTTTCAAGGTAGAGAACAGCTGTTCGAGTAGTCCACTTTGATTAACATGTAAACCTTCACTAAAATTCTGAATTTTTTTCTAGAGGCAGGTATTAGTGCCTAAAAGCCATAGAAAAAGTTTCAAACAAATTTAAAGAGCTGATTTTTTGTTAATTCAGTTTTTAGTTTGTCTCTCGATGGGAAAGCCCTATGCCGAAAATTTAAAAAAACGAATTAAAAAAAAATCGTCTAGTTAACTTGTTTTGAAATTTTTTCTATGGCTTTTAGGCACTAATATCTGCCTCTCAAATAAATTTCAGAATTTTTGTGAATTCGCTAAGGTTTCATGTTAATCAAAAGGGACTATGTTGAACAGCTGATCGACATTATCTCTAGCTTAAAAGGTATAGTATTTTTGTTGATTTGTATTTAATAATTCACACAAGTTTCTTGACCTGCCTCTGTCTAGTGTTTGAGTGGGAGGAGGGAGTGCAGGTGCTCCCAGTCAGTCTTCTCTCGCCGCTGCCGCTCTACTCCCCCAGTCTGCTGGACGACCCGGAGCTCATCGCCGGACGCCACCGCACGCTGCTCACGTTCTCCTCCTATGTGGTGAGTGAGCTACACCCCTCTGACCTTAGTCAGCTGTTCCATTATTCAAAACATCACATAATCATTTTTGTATGGTAAAATTGGGATTTTTTTCCCGATCAACACAGTTGATGTCAACATGTCAACTGTGTTGTGTTGACATACTAGATAACTCCTAGACTATGAAGAAGTTCCTAACAAGATGTATTTATATATACTGCTATTTGCAGACATCATTGATTGGCTATGCAAGACCTTCTGACCTCAAGAGGGAACTGAACGACAAGTTCAAGGAGAAGTTCCCACAGATCCAGCTAACTCTCAGCAAACTGCGCAGGTATGATTGACTCACTACCAACCAGCTACTTTTTTTAGTAGTCTTATTTTATAGCAAGTCATAATGTCTGTTTGGGGCAAAAATGTTGGTAGGTTTCATCACTTACACCATTACTATCTTTTACTTCCATATATTTTTAGTTGTAACAAAGTGCTGTAAAATGGAGGTTATATTAATCATATATTATAATTTGTGTTAAGTATTCTATTAGGATGGTGGGGGGATTATATTTTTTATTGCTTTAGGGAAATATTTTTATAGTTGATGTCATGAACAAAACGTTTTTGTTTTTTATAACCTTTGTTATAAAAATTGAAAAACATGGCTGCAGCATCAAGAGGGAGATGCGGAAGATTGCCAAGCAGGAGTGTGGCATTGACCTGCTGACAGTGGCTCAGGCCTACGTCTACTTTGAGAAGCTCATCCTGCGCAACATGATCAGCAAGCCCAATCGGAAGCTGTGTGCCGGTGCTTGCCTGCTGCTCTCGGCCAAGCTCAACGACGTCAAGGGTGACGTTCTGCGTCTTCTCATTGAGGTCAGTACATCTCCTGAGAGTCCTAAAGTTACCCTTGCTCAGGTTGTAAATGTTGTCACACAGTCAATAACCACTCAGTAACCTTAATATCATTGAAAGTATTTTCTTTTTTTCTCAAAAAAGTGCATCACTTTGCCTGTTGTAATTCGGTAGCAAATTAAGCGACATTATCACTGTTCAGAGCTGTACTCTTGATTTTGTATAAAATGAAAATTCAAATCCTACAATAACTAGAGACTTAGTATTGTGTGAAAAATACTTGTTTAAATTTAAATTTTAAAACAATATTCAAGATTTCAAATTTTATTTTCATTTTCAGAAAACAGAGAGCATGTTTCGTTTGAATCGTCGTGATCTTCTGAGTTCTGAATTTGCTGTTTTGGTTGCTCTGGAGTTTGGTCTTCACGTTCCGACTTGGGAAGTTTACCCACACTATCAGCGCCTCTTGTACGAGTCTTGACACGCAGCACAAGAATCGCGACCTGGCAGCGCTCTCCATCCTCCAGCCACCACGCGCCTAGTCTAGGCTGTAAGAGTTATATATAATTAACAGCTTCAGACCTATGTAGTGTGGGTCCAGCCTTCCCCTTATCCCTCCCTCCCCTTTATTGAAAAATAGTCTAGTCCATAATCTCAGCATGCATCAATTTTAAATATATATTATATAGTAATGCTCAAAATTTTACCTAATATGTACTTAGTTTCACTTAATTAAATAAATTTATCAAGTATTTTAATGTATTAATGCATGTAATGATAAAAATTAAAATATATACCGCATGATAATAATATAACTACGTAGAGAGGGAAAAAAATAATACAATTTTGTTATTACTATTAGTACTTAAAAGTCATTTTCACTATTAATTACTTCATTAATCTACGATAAACCTTAGTGAAAAATTTAAACACCTTCACATAACTTTTCTCTTAAATATCTTTTAACTATATAGCGTAAATTTCTTTCTATATGTAAACGCATGCTGTGTCGACTGCTATTTTAATGTAATAATGCTATAAAATATTTTATGAACTAACAATTCTTCTCTTCCAAACTTCCCTTTTCTTCCACTTCAACACTTTCAGTCCTTCCTCACTATCTTTCAAACCACACATGTATATTTTTTTTAATCTTAAAAGCAGTTTTATGCTTGAAGCATTAAAAATAAAGGCTGAAAGTGATATGAATATTCCTCATTCCAATTTTGGCTATTTGTTAATTATTATGTAAAGAAATATTTTTCCCAATATTTGATTTGTTTTTGAGGTTAAATTATTTTATTATAAATAAAATTCTTGTCAAATATCTTACTAATAATATTATTATTTGTATTCAGTTACAGTTGATTCTTTTTCTACTGTGTTTCTCTGTATTATAATCCATACAGTGGACAATATATAATATAAATAAATGCTCTTATTTAGGTTTGTTGGCATAATCCCTAGTCTTTTTTTAAGGAGATATGACATGATTATAATACTTGAATAGTTTTTTTTTAAAGTAATATCCAAAATATCTTAAATAAATCATAGCATAAATTTTTATGCTGCATATTCGAAATATGAAATACAATATTTGTAAAAAGCCTATATATTACACGGTATAATTTTGCGTACAATTTTTCCTTACAAGAAAATTTCATCTCCATACAAACAAATAGAGTTGAAGTTTTTTTGTAAGGAAAAATTGTATGCAATAATTAGACAAATTGTTTCATACAATTATAACAAGTATAATACCGACTTAATATGTTGTCCTTTTTCAACGAGTTTAATTTAATACCACTGGAGTAAAAAAGTGTGCAGTTAATTGTAGCAGGGTGTATACCATCTGGAAAAACCTGGAATACCGGGAAATATCATGGAATTTCAAACCCTCTGGAAAAACCGGGAAAAATCATGGAATTTCGAAAAAAATGTAAAAAAAACTGGAATTATCACATTTTTCAGTAACCATTTTCTTAATTATGTAATTGTGATGCCGAAAATCTTGATACCGTTTTGTTTTTTTAATCTTTTGTCAAGTTCTAATATTTATTCAAATCAATTAAATATTTTTTCAAGTATTGGAGATGAAAATGGGAAAAAATCGTGTGCAAAAGCGTGACGTAAAAAGATCGCGATTTACGAGAGATCGCGCGCGTATTATATTGACGTCAATATTTCGGACGAATAGTTCAATATATTTACTGAAAAGTATATGAATGTTTCAAATATTAATTTGTAACTAAAAATACTCCTTCAATTAAAACAACTTTAATTATAAACCAGAAAAATATAATTATATTATTTTTAACGATGCAAGTGACCATGCATGCAGTACGTAGTGTAATTAAAAGATAGGCAATTTACGCGAATATTACTTTAAAAAAGTTAATCGTTTGATGAGAAAGCATAAATATATACAAGAGATCATTATAAATTATTATAATTTAAAATATTCAAGCACAAAAAATTAAAAGTAAAAATTATGGCACTGTAAACGTCATGCTTAAAAACTAGGAAACAACGCTATGTTGCTGTAAGCGCGGCGTGAGCTCACTTTATTTTATTGATCATACCTCGTGTACACAATTTTTGCAGTATTTTTTATTTTTATTTTTTGAAAAATTCAGTGAACACAATATTCAGCATTTCAAGCATTTAGATAGAGGGAACTAAATTGAAAATTTTAACCTAAATTTTTTAAAAATGTTTTGTGTCCTAATTTATGGTTCCTAAACAGAGCGGTCTCATACGTATATAGAAGACCACTCTGTTCAAGACCGCTCTGTTCCTAAATTTCTGAATTTTCAGGGAAATGTTTAAAATAATAATAAAAATTCCAGCAATTTTTATCACATTCAATTCACACGGTTCAAACCGGACTAAAATTTATTTTAAGTGGGACTTTTAAAATTAATATTTTTTTCATTGAAATAAATGACACTGAACACTGAAAAAAAAAAATGTACTTATACAGTAATAAAAGTTTTTAAACAGACCCGAATAAAATTATATTGAAGTTAAAGTTATATCAATGCATTATTGCTGGATTTTTTTTTATTTTTTTTAAACATTTCCCTGAAAATTCAGAAATTTAGGAACCATGAATTAGGACACTAAAACATTTTTCAAAAATTTAGGAAAATTTTAAATCTAGTTCCCTCTATCTAAATATTCTAAATGATGTGTAGTAACCACAAAACGTATTTTGCAAATTTACTTCTTTTGTAAAATGAAGAGTTGCATGATCTGCATTACATTCATGCATGCACCATTTATGATAATATAATATATTGGTGTTATAATGTCATCAGACAAGTCAATTTCATTTTTTTTTTTTTTATTTATTTATTTATTTTTGCGATTTTTAACGTTCCCTATTATTATTATCATCATTAGATTAAAGTATAAATTTAGTATATATTATATAATCATATACAGTATAATTGATGAAAAGATTGTATTTTATTAATTATAATTTCATCCAAAATTTGAGCATTAAAATTTTCTTGTCAAAAAAGTTGCTCGCTACGCTCGCAATTTTTTTTTTATACTTGTATTATACTGTGTTTGGTTATTTTTTCTTGTTTATACTGGGTAGCATTTTTTTTTTTTTTTTTTTTTCATGATCTGTATCTTTCAATTGATAAATTATGGATTTATAGTTGTTAAGAAAAACAAAATATAAAATGTCAAGATTTTTTTTTCCTTAAGGAATTTAATCCTTAAACGATACCTTAAAAAATTAAATGGTTCAAGTAAATTTTTATATAATATTCCTCCCCCACCCCCTCCTGAACGCTAAAAAAATACCTGGAATTTTTTAAAATTCCCTGGAAAAACCTGGAAAACTCATGGAATTTCATTTGGGAATAATGGTATACACCCTGTTGTAGCAATTGTAAAGTGTATAGCATGTTAATTTATTGTAAAAATTACTTAATTTTTTTTTTATCCCAGATAGTAGTTATATATTTTTTAAGTATTGTGTCTATTAATTTCTTCTTTATTTAAAAAATTAACTAGTAAAGAATCAAAATCTTGAGTGATAATGTGTCTAAGGCCAATTTGTATTTAACAAAACATCTTTTATTTTTCTGTGTTCATGTCTTTGGCTTTAATGATTAAAAAAAATGTTTTTTATTTTATTTTAACTGGAATGTTGCAAATGTATACATAAGCTCACTATGTTGTGTTGGGCTTATTATTGTACTGGTGTATTTAACTTATTGCATTGTGCGTAAGGTGGAATACTTTGTCATCATAATTATGTTATTAGTTTTTTTTTATTGTATCATTTACTCATAATTAATATGGTAATGGAATGGCATTATTTGCTATACATAATTCCTTTTGGGAATAGTCTACTATGAAAAGTGGACTCTTTTTAAGTACATCTTATCTTAAATATCTTTTTTAAATATCTTAATTCAATCAAAACTTTGACTAAAATTAAGGTACAATGAAATTTATAATAATCTTCTTTTCAAAATACCATTTTAGCTCAATGTAATCTTATATATATATATATATATATATATATATATATATATATATATATATATATATTTATATATATATATATATATAGATATATATATATATATATAATAACTTTAAAATCGTAGTGACAATAACAAAACTTCATAATTTAGTGTAGAGTTTTACAATTTAGTACTTACTCTTAAAATTAGTGGCTATTGGTATCCTATTTACTATTTTAGATATTTGTTTTTTTATTGCGAGACCTGATTTTTTATATTAGTTTTAGTTATTAATTATATAAATGCTGCCACTATCACTTTGTAAGTAGCACCTTCCCGAATTATTCGAAGCAGTAAAATGCGGGGAGAAATCTATATATGGCATAATGTGTTTAAAAATTTTTAAAACAGAAAGAAGAAAAACAACTAGTGCTGTGGTTTTAAGCTTTTGTTTTCTAGTCTGAATGCCCAGGAATGTCAGGGAGTTTAAGCACAAACTTAAGTACCTTAGAAGCCAGGATGTGTTATGCTATTTTCTAAACTTTAAAGTACATATTATAAAACAATCGATTATATATTACAATAAATAAGTTGGTCAAAAATACTTACATGATAATATTTAATCTTTAATTAGATGTATAAATTTTTAATTACGGATTACGGTATATTCAACATTTAAAAAAATAAGTTTAATTTTGTAGTTCCGGTTTTACTAAAGGCAGAAAAGTAGACTTACAATTTCAGTGTTCTGGTCTATTTTATATTTTCACCGTCACATCATTAGCTATATATGGTGCAAACAAAGCTTTGTAACTGAATCAGTGTTACGATCAAGTGTCGTGGTACCACAAATCTACTTGCCTCAAGGTAAATTTAACCTGTCAATTTATATACATAATTAGATTGCATTTAATGGAGTATTGTCCTCCATTTTTTTTATTGCAGAAATGGATAGAGGGTGTAAAGTTATGCTACCCTGATTTTTTTCAGATTTTTTAGACACCGGGAACTATTTTTAAAAAATTATTGAAAGTCCTTTTTGTGACGTCACGCGGCGGCAAGTCCTATCTTTTTCTTAAGGAGCGGCGTCTCGTGACGTCACGAAAAGGACTTTCAATAATTTTTTAAAAATAGTTCCCGGGCTGTAAAAAATCTGAAAAAAATCAGGGTAGCATAACTTTGCACCCTCTATCCATTTCTGCAATAAACAAAAATGAGGACAATACTCTATTGTCACTGAAGAAAACAATACATTTAATTTTGAATTTTGACATCAATTTGCTCCTTTTTTTTAATGGTATTATACACACAGTTTGACCTCGACTTAATTCTTCCTCTTCTTTTGTTGGTGTTTAATGTTGTCCCTTCCCTCTTTAAATAATTAAAAGAAATTAGATCAAGCAACTCTTACCTTAAGTTCTTTATTATATCTCTGGCGATAGTTATCTTCTATATTAGGAATAGGGTTGCCTTGCAAAACAAACTTTGAATTTCTAAGGAAAATATTTGCATGCTCTCAATTAGATAAATACATACCAATTTTTTCACAGAAAAAAATATTGCTAGAGCGTGGCGAAATGTGTTGTCAGGCTCCTTTGTTATACCACCAAATTCAAAAGCATTGTTGAGTGTTGTTAGTACAAGGTTAGGTGACCGTTTCAAGCAAAGTTTTAATTGCTCCTTCTTATGGATGAATTAAACTCTCTGGCGAATGTAATGCAATTGGGTGTGCATGGTTATCTTTTGCTTTGCATATTTTGTTAATTGGTCTATTATCTTAAATAATTAAGGTGTCTGTTCTGACTTAAGTTAATTATTGCTACATTGTCCGTAGTCACACCTCATTTGCAACAACCTCTGGGACACAAACAGATTGTGCCGATCCAAGCTCCAATTCCCTATCTGGCCCTATTTGCAATCGCCTCTATATGCTTCAAGCTCATTAGGTAAAAAAAAAAAAAAAAAAAAAAGCATTGAATTTAAAATAAATATTCAATGTAGCGTGTGCCAAGTTACGTTAATTGTATATATATATATATATATATATATATATATATATTAGTTTTGAAGCTTTTAATTGTTGCTGCATGCATGTCAAATGTTAATGGTAAATAAGTGGATTTGTACCGAAGAGGGTTTTCATTAATTAACGTATTAACGTGAGAGAATAAGACCAATCACCAAACTGCAATCTATGAAGCTATCAGAATATAATTAATGCATTTTTTTTTTAATTCCCTTTTTTTTAATCCTCCCTACTCTAGATTTTATTTAGCTAATAGTCTAGAGAGATGCCAGAATGTAAACTTGAATAAAAAATAAAATATTATACTTTATTTTTGTGCTAATCGAGGTATACACTATAGTAATTGCTCTATTTTCTATAATATGTAATATTGCTGTGCTCGTATATATATATATTTTTTTTTCAGACTTAACGTATTAGCAATTATTTGTTGGATCACGATGTAAGTTTTGAAATATATGATACTTTTATACCATAATGACTCCAAAGCAGCTGGAATTAATCATTTAGCCAACATATTCATAATTAATAACTATAAGATTGAAAAAATGTATAATATAATTATATTTAAATAAAATATGAACCAGTAAAAAGTAAATCAATTAATACCATTGCCTCAGATAACTGCAAAAAATAAATAAATAAATAAATAAATAATAATAAAGCCTAATTATACTATCATATCGTCCCTCGTCCGGAATAATGAGCTATCTGCTTACCAAAATTCAAATGCAATAATGAGCTGTCTGCTTTACTAGGTGAATGAAATTTTAATGTAAAAGGAAAAGCAGACAGCTCATTATTGCATTTGAATTTGGAAGGCAGATAGCTCATTATTCCGGACGAGGGACGATATTATTATGTTACCTGACTTTTCTTAATGAAAAATATAATTATGTATATATATATATATATATTGCCATGTTTTATTTATTTATTTATTTTTTTTTTTTCAATCTTTGTGTTTTGTCGTGGTGCAGTACGTACGTGCACTGGAATTATTGATTCAAATGTGATGGCTTTTAAAGATTTGGTCATGTTAATACAAGTTTTTTCAAAATGTCAATTTTTTTGAGCTTCAGTCTCATTCCAACTAAAACAATAATACTACTCAAAATCTTGAGGTTGAGAAATAGTTTTAACATTCTTGACTTTGTTAATTATTGTTTGTTTCTTGGGTGGAAAATGTGATTTTTTTTTTACCCCCCAGATACTTTCATGAAAATTGTATCTCCCCTATTTTTCTCTCTCCTACCCCCACCCTCTTTGCCCTTTTAACCCCTGTACACTTTTATATTTATATTGCTGGCGTGTTTTTTTTTCCTTGTGATTTTCATTTGTTTCTATGAAGTGTATGTATGTAAGAGGAACAAAAAATTAAAAATGATCAGGAATAATTTAATGAGTTAAATTTAATTACTTTAAACAGCAATTTTTAAAACAATTAAACCCAAAGAAAAATAAAGACATTTTTTCCCCATTCAATGGGACTGCTATATATAGGTTACAGTCATAATGTCATTATTATTATATATTTTTTGTCTTCTTTGCTTGATATTGTGCCGTGTGGAGTGTCCAAGAAAGGCTAAAAAGACTAAGAGTCTTTTGACTATTCATAACATTGTTTTTTGACATGATATGTATACTTAATTGGCAATATTATTAACTGCTTTCAATTTGCCTACAGGTGCTATATAACCGATGTAACTTTCTTTTTTATATATTATGATACATTTTATTTTAAATTATACAATGGAATATCGACCTCAATTTTTTTATTGCAGAAATGGATAAAGCGTGCAAAGTTATGCTACCCTGATTTTTTTTCAGATTTTTTAGAGCCCGGGAACTATTTTTTAAAAAATATTGAAAGTCCTTTTTGTGACGTCACGAGGCGGCAAGTCCTATCTTTTTCTTCAGGAGCGGCGTCTCATGACACCACAAAAAGAACTTTCAATAATTTTTTAAAAATAGTTCCCGATCCGATCTCTAAAAAATCTGAAAAAAATCAGCGTAGCACAACTTTGCAAGCTGTTTTTTTTTTCTTTATTTTTTTTTTAAAATTTATTTCAGCTCTATTTTTTTTTTTTTTTTTTTTTTTTAAATTCATCCATTTCTGCAATAAAAAAAATTGAGGTGGATACTCCATTCAGTAATTTTTTATCTTTTGATCATTGATCACATATTGCTTTAAATTCTTTATCATTTGATTTCAGACTTGTAAATACTGCTTTGTAAAGTGTGTATACATTAAGTGTATTAATTTTGTTCAAATATTAAATTGTGTAAACTGTATTTTGTAACAGTATAAATATTTTCTTTGTAATGTACTTGCACCGACATCTATTAGTATATTTATCATCGTGGTAGCGTCAAATTTTACAAAGTCAAATATCGACTTGAGATCAGATATTTAGACGCTATCTTAACGATATATTTAATGACAAATGTTTTTACAAGGAAAAACAATGATATATTGCTTGAGAAAATACTGTTTATTGACTGCAATGCATGCTGTTAGAAAATGATGTGCACTTTTAATTAAGACAGCTCGTATGTTACCTCGGTCTGATTTTGTAGAGTTGTAGCTTCAAGAGAAACAAAGAGATCCGTGTTTGAAACTTTAAGGAAGATATCTCTAAGTGTGCATCTAAAAATAATAATAAAACAGAGATTGCATAAAATTTGAGCTCTGATGAGCTTTTTTATCATGCAGTCAATTTTTTCATTAGAAATGCTTTCATTAGAAATTTATAGGATCAAAATGTATTGTCTTTGTAATTTTGTGTGTGAAATTTTATAAGTGGAATGTAATAACCTTAAAATAAGAATGGCCAGTGGTGGTCCGTCAGAGCGGCCAGAGGGGGAAGACAACGTATTTGCCCCAAGGAAAGCCAGTGGGCTTTTCACAGTATTGCATGGGGGGCTGATTAAAAAAAAGGGGTGGAAAGAGCTCTGTGGGGATAGGGGTCGATTTTGGATTTCTTCCCCTAGGCCAAAAATTTTATGGACTTCATCCACTCTGAGCACGTTTCTAAAGAAAATTAAGTATGGTATATATAAGAGCTAGAGGACTGGTGCTGTACTAGAGTTTAAATATTAAATGATACATACTATCATAATGTATCAGTTTTTGTGTGGAGGAATAATATATATTATGCTTGCAATGAATTATAGCTAAATATATGTGTGGTTCCTTATTTAAATATTCTTATCATGGTATCAAGCTTAATTAAATATTACAAGAATGTTATATAGTCCTAGCTAGTAAAATAATAATATTGTACTTCAATTAAAAATTTAATAAATATAAAAAGTATAAAAACTAAATTTTTTATTTTAATATTTGACCTTTTCCATCTTTTTTTTTTATTCTCGATCCGATCCTATGTTGGATTGTATTTTATTTATGAAATAAAGACCTGCTGATCAACCCATAATGATCCATGTACAATGTATTAATAACTATTTATAAATGTAGATTTGAATTTGCTAGTAAAATGATGGCTATATGCTATATATACATTTACAAACAATAGTAATTTTATAGCAATTATCATCATTCGATAATATGCATGAGCTAGTTTTCATGACTTTCATGTCGATCGATCTATCCTTTTCTTTAATCTTTAGTAAATAATATCACGTCTCGATTTGTCATATAATTTAAAAAATAATTTTATTATATTATTTTCTAGTAGTAATAAATATAAAATGGACGACGGATATATCAGATTGTTAATTTATAATGCAAGAGATGATAATCCGTATTATAAATATCTTACAAAATATATATTATATATATCGATCCTTTATAATTATAATTGTATATATATACACCCAAGTTTGACAAAATGTTATCCAAAAACATGCATAAGCCATTCAAGTCAAAAAATTATAAACAAATACGTCATATTACAAATTTAATACATCAATATATACACATCACAATTTGCAGATTTTATATACTCTAGCTATATAGATCAATTTTCTCTTATCTATACATTGTAATAAGAAAACAATAAATATATTTAATTTAATACTTTTAGATGTGTCGTACTTAAAATACATGTGCGGCAGTATAGATGAAAAATATATTATATAACAGCTATACGATATTGCAGGCTTGCAGTATAGAGACGAAGTGGGCGGAGATTTAATCTGCTTGGCGTGTCCGTAACATTAGCAACGTAAAAAGCGAGCGTCATCAATCTGAGAGACCACGAGCGAATCTTCCTTGCAGACACGGCAGGGGAGGAGATCATGAATATCATTACATCAATGATCCGTGAGGCTACTTATTTCTACATGTGGATACGGCACGAGCGTCATATATTCTATAAACTTTAACACTTTCTTTCAAACGTCTTTGTAATAATTGTAATACTATTATAAATAAATATTATATATATAATGCAAGGAAAATTAGATGTTATTTGTTTCAAAGTATATTTAATCTGCATCTCTACAGAAGTTATTTGAGATCTGCAATTTGTTTAGTTTTATTTACTATATGAAAATAGTCAGGCGCGGATCCAGAAAAAAAATTCGGGAGGGGCTGCCTCCATAAGGCCAATGTTAAAAAAAAATTTGGAGTGAAGGAAATGCCCATATTGCCTATGTTAAATCCAAAATTTCGGGGGGGGGGGCTGCAGCCCCCCCAGCCCACCCCCTGGATCCGCGCCTGAAAATAGTTAATGATTTTTTTTAATATATATATATATATATATATAAAATATATAATAGTTGTATTGTTTAATGGAATATATGATATTTAGAAAATGAATTAACGTTAAGAATACTATTATAATTAAAATTATGGCATTCTGAGAAAAAAAGAAAATTAAGATATAATTTATAAATGTGTCTTGATTCGTCTTGAATTAAATAATTGCAAAATTCGTGTTCAAGAAATTTTACGAGCAGCACATATATGCCGCTTTTCCCAGAATATTTAAAAAAATAACCAATTCTCCATCCCAAACCTAACATATTTTAAACCTATATTAAGTTATACGTTTGATTTGTTTCGCTGCTTTTCTTGTTTTAAATTTTATATATACATATATTATTATATTATACATCAATTTTGTAGATGAGCTAATTATGTAATATCTATAATATTTACCCTGGTATTACCAAGGAGAGGAGGGGGCCGGGAGAGGCAACGACTCAAAACTCTAAGAAATTTGGGAAAGACTGCAGCTCCAAAAAACTAAAATTGACCATTAATTAAATTACATTTAATCTAAAAATTTAGTTCCTCAAACCGCACTCCCATTGTAGAAATTACGTATATAAAATTTTATTACTTTATCTTTATAAGGCTGAAGTATATACGGAATTAAACTAATATTTAAGTTAAAAAAAAAGTTAGGAATAAGATATAGCAAATAACGGAGACAATCAAGTTTTTATGTATGTGTGTGTGATCTGAAAATGGTCGGTGATAAACTGGCTGAGGAGGCTCATTAGTAAACGCTTACGTTCGGTGATCGTAGTGGTCTGAAATGACCGGGCTTTGCGGTGGACATGAGTTTCAACCACGCCCCCTCACATCTTGGTGTTCTCAGCCATTGGATCTCCTCCATATCTTTCCCTGTCATCGAACACAAACTTTGCCATATACCTTCAAGTATTAGTAGCTGTGGAGATTTTCCAAGACCATGATTATAACATGAAACTAAATTAAATGATAAAATTAAATCTGTTATATTGTAGTTTGGATTTTAAGTTTTCTTAATATACACATTTGAAATAATATTATTCGACATATTTTTAATGATAAAAGAAAAAGAGAGTGAATGAAATACAAAAATTGCTAAGTATCATGCAGTTTTATCATTATTTTCTTATCAATTAATTTAGTTTTACCGTGCTGAAGTTTAATTAGCATGAATGTAAATTACAATTGCAACAGCAGAAAGTAACAATCTGTATTATTAATTTGCAAGGCAGTTTGAAGTTTAAACAAATTATCTAGCATTATTGAGAAATGAACTGGTAAGGCGGGCACAATTAAATGTTATTATTAATAGTAAAAACTGTGCCTCAAAGTGCTTTAAATTTTCGTGCTGCAGAGAGTATCCTGCAAGTTATGCTACACTCTTAACTTTACATGCTCAAAGGTTTGCCTACTTTCAAGGCGCGATGCAAAAGGCTCTCTTTACTGTTTCAGGAATCTTAACTATTTCCATAAATTACAATCTTGAAAGTTATGTTGTCAGCAAATTTAGACCATGATATTATATTAAAACATAAAGTTTTAAATTATGTGGTAAGCTCTCCTGAAAATTAATTAGCAAATATGTTCTCATATATGGAACTCTAGCGGAATACTTTCTCATGTTTTAAGTTAATATGTATTTAAGTAAATATTAACAATTAAGAAGAACATATAGATGGAACCATAAAAAGCTAAGGAGGATATATTGAGCAAATAACCTCCACCAAATATTATTAAATATATATATTATTATAACTCTAATTGCCTTATTATTAATTATTACCTAGGTAACAGCAACTGCAGTGATTCTAAAATAAAAATAAATGAAAAAAAAAAATTCAAAACTTCATTCTATCATGGGCTTCACAATGTACATCATACCATTGTCAAAATTTATAAGTAATTAAATTCAACATGGTAGATTGTACTGTACATAAATATGACAAAAAGATAATAAATTTCATGCATCAAATTGATCAAATATTAAACACATAATTCTGCATGTATATAGAATTAATATTAATACATTATTTCCGCATACACCAATATAAAGTCAGAAATTATTTTATAATATCCTTTTGTAAAAAACAAACTTACTTTTTAACCTTTTATCAATTTTAATTTTATTTTATTCTCTATAGTTATTTTTTATAATTTATCAAACCTTTAAACCTATATTTTTTCTTATCACATTTCCACTGCATGATTTATTTATATAAAAACACACTATGTTAGAGCCACAGTTTTCAGTTCTAGAGTCATCGTACGTGTTCGATGCAAAGTTTATCACCCTGGCTTAAAGTGTGTGCAAGTGTCGGCCGGCAGTTAATCAGGCCAGGCTCAGCTGTGGACGTCTCTTAGAGCGAGGAGGTTGATCCGAGTGACCACGTTGATCCGTCCTGCAGCATTGTTGTTTATCAAGACCAAATCTTAACTATCCCGACCACCGGGGGATTACAGACAACTTCCCCTTTTTTTTCTAAAATGTTCTTCTCAAACTAAAAAAACAAAACTTAGTCATCAATTCTCACCCTCTTATATTTTTTTCTACTTTTGTGTAAGTGTCTATTTAGTTTCATTGTGATATTGTGATTACAGTGGACTTTAGATACTTCTATAAAAAAATATACTATAATTATATTATACTTTCTTTGTGTTATACGTTATACACGGAACTTTTAAAATATATCGATGGTTCCGCGGATAAATTATCGGTTTGCGTTTTCCGAAATGAACAAAATGATGATTTTGCTTTTTCAGTAATAAGGTTAAAAATTACAATAATAAAGGATGAAAAGAAACAAACCCGGCATTTTGTTCATTCCGAAAAATGCAAACCACAGTGCTTTAATTCCTCCGCGGAACCATCGATTTGCGTTTTTTGTTTTTGATATTAATAAATTACAATTAGATATATTACATTGCAGTTACGTTAATTATAATTTTTATTCATGAAAATAGAGGACAAATATAAAATAATTATCAACAAGCAGAGCTGCAATGTACATTAAAAAATAAAAACGTTTTTCTTTTCCTTTCTTGTTTATTATAAGCTTGTAAATTATTTTGAACTAGTTGATTAACAGTGTGTGTGTGTGTGTGTATATATATATATATATATATATATATATATATATATATATATATATATATATATATATATATATATATATATATATATATATATATATATATATATATATATATATATATATATATATATATATATATATATATATATATATACATATATTATATCAGTATCAAGACCAACCTTGATCAGTATATCACCACATTTAATCTATAATAAGTAGTGTATTCAGAAGTAGAAGTTTGGTAAATTTGACCAAGAAAGGAGATTTTCAGAATGTAACAAATTAACCTGCATGTAGCAAAATAATAATACTTCATTCAATATCAGTGAATCTAAAATGGTTTTACTATTTTAAGAAATGCACTGACTCGTACATTGAAACATTGAAAGTGATAAAAAAGAAGTCATTGAAAATTTTTGTTAATCATGCAACTTTAAGATTTTTATTTTGCTTCTCGTCTTGGAACAATTCCCCCTCATCAAATGACAAAATATTCACCAGAATATTTTACTGCCCTTGCACTTGCAGCAACTACTCCCCTAATATGATGAACGAATTGCCTAACCTCAAGACGGGATGTTTTAGTAAAGCGGATGAGTGCTTCTACAATTGAAACTCAATCATACACTAAATTAACGGTGGCATTGAATCAATAAATTACGTTCTTCGTTTTCTGTATTGGACAATTTTCTTCTGTCACTCAATTAAAATACAGTCCATGTTTCTTCAATTTTTATATAACCATCCCAGAATGAATTGAATTCTAAATTATGTATACAATACATATTTATGAATGAATTCAGTAGTGACATAGCCAGAAAAATGTATATTATATAATATATTTATATAGGTCAAAGGAGGGGGAGCGAAAGGAATGTTTGTTGGTGCATCAACTCTCTTTCAAATTATTTTGCTCTGTGTTGTGACTGATTCGGGGGGGAGGGTAAAATAAACCTTCCAAATATATAATATATATAATTATATAATATAATTTATATATTATATAATTATTTATATATCTTATAGTTTTAATTAAGTCACAGTTGCATTTAAAAAAGGATTTCGAGTCGAGCTTAATGTTCAAATAAACAAAGTAGATGTTAAAAGATTCTTAAGTAAATTAAATTAATTTAAAAAAATATTATGTTAAAATTAAATTAACTTTCTAAACATACATTTTTTTTTAATTAAATTGCTCTTTTTTAGCTTCTTACTTGTGCTGCCACATTGTGTTCAATGTATGAACTTAAAACTTTATCATTTTAAAAAAAGCGGTAAAAAATTTACAACCCAGAAATACGCGTAAAAAGTTTGTCGTATGATGAAAGAACCATCCATCCTCTCACTATGCGAAATGGTTGGAATATACATGACAATTTATGTTCTACGAATGTTATTTTTTCCCTCATTTCTACAATCCAAACATGGCGACTAGCCATAATGTATGTAGTGTAGGTTTGCTCTCTCTCTCTCTCTGGCTGCTTTGCAAAAGCTTTACCCCACATCTCTCCTCCCTCTCTCTTTTCCACTTTTAAGCGCGGTCCTTTTCCTCTCAATTAATTGACTCGCGATAATTAAGCAAACGCTGTTAGCTTCCCCTAAGGCTCTGTTATAACGATGACTCTCTCTCTCTCTCTCTCTCTCTCTCTCTCTCTCTCTCTCTCTCTCTCTCTCTCTCTCTCTCTCTCTCTCTCTCTCTCTCTCTCTCTCTCTCTCGCACATGACGAGGTAACGAACTCTCCTCTGCAAGCCAGCAAGCAAGGCACAGGCAGGCAAGCAGAAGCTTTTGTCTGATTAGATAAAACCAACTGCATGCTTAAAACAAAACACACACATACACCCACATACTATAATATAAACTATATATATACTCATGTGACTCTCTTTTCCATAAAATATAAGTAAATTCTTACACATCATACTAAATAAACCAAAGGTATGCTGTGAGCAGTTGGCAGTATAACATTTTGTGTGTAGTCAGTATGAAAATATATAATAAGTTTATAAAATAAACTATAGAATTAAGTTTATAATTTAATAAAAATTCAAAACATTTATAAAATATATGAAATGTTTGTATATGTTTTATATACAGAGTATACTCAGCTTAATGAGAATGCATGTGGAAAGTTAAATTGTATGAGTTTCTAAATCAACACTTAAAATTTGAGCTGTGAAGTTATTTTACCTATTGTCAGCTAGTATTGTTATTACATGTGATATTATATTTATTAATATATAAATAGTGAGATAATTATATTTTTATAATGCTATTCCTTTTTAGAATCTTGACTTGTTTAGTGATCATTTTATTTACTTGCTTTCGATTGTTTTTTTTTTTTTTTTAATATATAATTATATTTATGAAATAAGATTGAAAATTAGAAATCTGAAAAGAATCTTGTACACATTAAAATTGTATATGTAGCGAAATAAAATAATTAGCAAAGAATCATAAAATTACTAGCTCACTTGTCTCAAAATAGTTAAAATTCGAATTATAAAGCTTGTTTTCACATTTATATATTATATAACCAACGTAAATTATAAATAATACAAATGAAATCATTAAGCTTTAAAATTATCAAATTATATTAATTAATATTATCATACTAAAATTAAAGGACACATAGTCAGTCATGTAAGATATTATATAATAATGTATCTGAGTATATACACAAAAAGTATATATATTTATGTTATATTATATATACGTTCGTACATATATATTAGCTACATTCTTCGTACTAATTATATATTAAATTAATTAATTAACTTGTTTACACAATAAACATTAATTAATTCTAAAAGCATTTTGATGACATTTACTCTTAAAGGAATTAATTAAAGTTCTTTGTTTACTTATATATATATATATATATATATATATCTTAAATAATGTCAATGCCTTAACAAAATCAATCATTTGAACGGAAAGTTAGTTTCTAAAAACTCAGCAGACTGATTACTGCGCAATACGACTCAACATGTTAGATAAATAATGTACATTCTCAGTCAAAAATAGTACAACCACATGATGTATGTATCATGTGTGAGGTATACCCCTTGGGACAGCATGAACTTTATCACCGCCGCATTTGCTATTTCTGCAGCACCAAGATTTGCAATTTTGGGTGAGGTAAGAAGAGCACACAGTCTATCCATCCCAAAAAGTCATCACGCCTTTATAGATTGCGTGAAAACGCATACAAACAGAGGATTGTATAGTTCATGGTGTCCTAGTAGTACATTGTTCCCGAATTCCTTCTACGCGTGTAAAATACTAATATCAAGAATGATGCATAAATGAGTAAAAGAATCTTAGAAACTGTCTTTATAAAACTGCTTATAAAAAGACGATGACTAAAATAGAGGGAATTTAAAAATAAAAATATGAAAAAGTCTGAATTGGAGTAAATATTTTTTTCAAACTCTCTAAGAAAACTATGTCTATTAAATATGAGCTATATTATTATTTTTGTGTTACAGGTTTTGATATTATATTTTCTGCGAATTGAAGAACGAGCACACAGTAAAAATATTGTTTAGCTAGGTAATGTTTTTCTCGTTTCTCATACCATTAAATTCATCGCTAGCAGTTATCTTTGTATTTTTCTGTCTTTTCATTTACAGAATCTGTGAATTTTTTTGCAACATCGGATGTTGAAAAATAATATTCGTGGTCTAAACAATATTTTGCAAGGAATTTTAATTCCTGATTCATTGTGTCATTGATAATGTTGAGTTAATTTTGCACACGTACAAATCACATTATAATTAACTAATGTTATTGTTTTAATGGTTTGTAAACATTTAATAATGTTTTTAAATTAAAGCTTAAATTCAATATAATACAGTGCCATGCCATTTATATATGCATCCAGTACTTGTATAATTGATTATCATAAAGGTTAAATTTAACAGTACTATAATATACCTGTGTTATAATACAGTACAGAACTTGATTATATTTTATTAATAATTGAGAAATATATTTGTTGAGCAATAAAATAAGGCTTAGAACCTTGAAACTTTTTATAATTCCTGATTAAAAAATAAAAGTACTGAATTTGGCAAAACATTCGTGGGCTAAATTCTGGTGCCAAGTTTTTGGTGAATTAGTACACGCAAACAAATAATTACTTATTAAAATATTATATAGAGATATTTCTTGATAAATTATATACTGTAAAATAATACAAGTAAATAATTTTAAAAGCTTGTCTGATAAAAAAATCATAAGTAATATAAGTATACACATATGATTCTCAGTATAGTAAATTAATTCATTTTCACTAAATACATAACTATATATATATTAATGAAAGATGTTAAAATACGGTATAATGTTTATTTGATTTATTGCGCTATACATTCGTAATATAATATTTTATGTGCTTTACAAAAATACTGATAAATATACTATTATTTTAAAATTGTGCTGGTCAGTATTATATTACGTCATTAATGATTTATAATTATATCAATGTGAAAGTCATGAACATGTCAGAACATGCGTATTTCAAAGCCCCCGATAATGATAATAAATATTTTTAAAAAAGACGAATTGTGTTACCATTATGATCATCGTAGCCTCTGATTTAAATGAAAAGAAATTTACAACTCGAAATAAATCAGTGACGTAGCCATCATGAGGGAGGGGACAAAATAGTCACGTGGTCGGAAAAATAAAAGGTTTGCGGGCAGATCCGCCTTTTTTCCTACCAATTTTCGCCAATACCCACCATGTTCTTTTTCAGAATACTTCCTGATCTCACATCAGTTGCAAATCATACATGCAACACTGTGCCCTCATATTTGAGATTACGTGAAGTACAGAGGACTTGCTGAGTAAGAGATGTTTTGGTGGATTATGAATTTCAGTAACTTATATAATAATAATATACAAAATTATAATTATAAGTCCCAAGTTAATTAAAAAAAAAAACTCATCTCCCCCTGGCATTTTCAAAAAAAAAAAATCCATTTTGTTTTGCCCTTATAAGGACACGTTGCTAAAATACTGTATATTATACATTAACGTACACGTTTGAGCAGCTAGCATTTGCTGACTGCTTGCGCAAGTATTATAGCAAAGAGAATGATAGATATGCCTGGTTCAAATGAAACAAACACCTGGTCTTTGCATGCGTAATCCTACGTGAATGTTAGTTACACTGCTGAGCCTTGACAAGTATACCCAAATATTTGATCCCCGGAACACATTATGCATGCAGGCTATATACTAAAAGGATATTATATTGTATATTAGTAGAAAAGCAAGCTTTATATAACTCATGTTGTGTACTGCATATCAGACTTGAGCTCTTAATATTTTATTGGTCATATAATAATCTTTATTCATATCATGTTGAGTGCTAGATATTATAGCTATAGCTGCATTACGTATGTTTTAAATTCACATTTTGTATATTATATCATGCTATTCGCTATTCAATGTACTATGTTTATTTACATCTATTTATAATTTGTGTAATGTATAGACTCATCTGAATAAAATTTTGTAAAAATAAAATTTATATATTTATAAAAAAAATTAATAATAATAAAAATGTGATTGATTTATTGATTTCAGTTCCAATTTAATTTTAGTACATAAAAGGGCTAATATTGATTGATGTATAAAAAGAACTGAGTTGGTTTACAGCAATTGATTTACAAAATAATAATAATAATAATAATTTGGCCATTAAGTTTGAGTTTAGAAGTGACCAGTGATGACATAAATTACGTTTTGATTTTTTAAAGTACATCAAATTTTATTTAATAAAAACAATTTTATTTAGTACTTTTGTTTTAAATAAACTCCACAATTTTGATGTTAAGAAATATTTCGAATATTTGAAGTTATAATTGAAATAACATAAGAACACAGTATACGTAAATAAGAAATTAATATATTGAAAAATGCATTAATTTTATATAATTAACATAATTTTTACATTTACTCAGTATAATATAAAATAATTAATATTTAATACAACTATTCTCTTTATACTATATAATATATTATGTATAAAATGATCAATTAGTAAATTTATTTTCTTCTTCAGCAACAAATTTTATTGCTTTATTTTGTGTTTTCCCTGCGGTGTAGTTTGTTTTATCACGGAGTGACCGCAATTAAATTCCGCTCAGCTCGTCCGTTGACGACAACGAGGAGGAGCGACGAGGCGTGGCGTGGCCAAATTGTTGTGTTATTACTTCTGCTGCTACCACCGATTGTTAAGGCTTTATCATCTTCTCTACCTCCCCCCTCCTGCACCAATCAGCGGTGCGCACAGCTCGTTAGTCGCGGATTACGTCAGCCACGTGACCGGCATTGTAACATCTCTCTTCGCCAAGACCGCCGCGACCTGCAGCAACTCTCTCAAATAACCCTCTTGGTAGCGACGATGCTGGGATGGACGATTTTGAAGTTTAATTTTTTTATTAATTGTCTCTATTGTTTATTTTTAGACGAAAAAAAAAAATGGTGATAATTTGCTAATATGGTTTTATTTCTGTGTTTATAGTTATTGCACCTGAAGTTGTCGTAATTTAAATTTAAAATAATTACATCGTGGTTACGCCTATTTAAAATGATTTTTTAAATATTATTAATTAATACTAATTTAAGTGCTAATTGAAGCAAATATATTTTTAACTATAATATCATGCACATTTTTTACGACATACATCCATATTTTTTATTAACTTAGTATGTAGAATTGCTTGAAAGCATATTACAAAAATTAATAATAATAACCTCTTTTAGTTTTATTGTTGTCTTTCTTTGGTGTTTAATAAGCAGTTATTAACAAAGAGTTAAGACATTCAAGTTTTTTACTGTTCCAATGATTCGACAGTCATTTTGTAACTACAAGGATATTATTTTAATATTCCTTATAGTAAGATTTTTTAGCAATGTTACGTTTCTTAAAAATAGCTTTTCCACTATGGATTACCCCAAAAAAATTTATGTATATTATTGATTTGACTACAATAGTTAAAATTAGACTTTATACGAACATTTTGCTGAAAAACGAATTATATTGAGACCCCTCCCCCCTTCAATTAATTTTTTTTTGGGGAGTGGGGGGAGGGGGATTTAGTAACCCAACTAGTAAACAAAATTAAATTAATAACATTCCTTTTCCTCGTAACACTAGAACACTAGAATGTGATGTGCTTTCTTTTTTTCCTTTATCAATAAAAACAATATTAAGAAGCATAAAAAGCTACCAAAAAGATTATTCGTTTCAAATATGCAAAATTTGGTCGGAGAATATTATAAAAAAAAAAAGTTTATCAACGATGGCTGATATCACATATTTTTGTACTTCTGCGAGCTAAAAAAATTACATGACATAATAATATATGTATCCCTTTAAAAATTGAAATATTGTTCAGAATTGTAAATCAAATATAATAATAAAAATATAATAAAAGTAGTTTTATTTTAAACCAATATTGTATTATATAAGGGTAAGCGTTATATATATATATAAATAATAAAATTCCCTTGAGGCATTATTATTGGCTAAATTAATAAAATCATATTTCTTTATAAGTAGAAGAAAAGAAGCCTTATAATATACTTACACCTCACCTCTATCTTGGCTCCCATTACTCCTCCTCCTCCTCCTCCTCCTCCTCCTCCTCCTTCTTTCTATAATACATCGTCAGCAGCAATAAGAAAGAGAGACTACGAGCCACAAGCAATTTTAGCTCACCCCTATAACAGACAGATAATTGGCACACCCTCCTCCTTCCTTGCCATCACTTTCTCTTTTTCTCTAGATCTAGCTTCTCTGTTTTTCCATTTCTCTCTCTCTCTCTCTCTCTCTCTCTCTCTCTCTCTCTCTCTCTCTCTCTCTGTCTTTCCTACAACCCTGATGCTATAAATTAACGAGCACAGTACTATATGTATAAGGAGGACTCAACTGTGGATGATTCTCTCACACCTCCACATGAGTGACAGTCACACACCCTGATGAGAAGAGACAAAAAGAAACAACAAAAAAAATGAGATATTTTTTTATATATAAAAATTTACATAAAAAAGGTGGTTAGAAAAAAAAAAAGAGATAACAAGCGAGTGAGAGAGATAAATAAAGTGGTAAGGGTGACAAAAACAAAGACTACAGCAGCCTAATCAACTCTAAGCTAATTATTACACGTGAGAAATCTACTTCATCTCTCTCTTTCTCTCACTCATTCATTGTCCCTACCATACATATATATATAGAACCAACACTCCTACACTATGTATATATACCTAGTTACGTACTTTATACTTGGTGGACTTTTCATATAATATAATATAAAGGAGAACAAGAAAATAAATAGATTTGCAAACATGTTGAACGTGCGTACAACACTTCTTGTTATAAAATTAACACAGAAAGAATAACTTTCTTTGTAAAAGGGTACAAAAAAAAAATATTTTATATGTAAAGAGAGACAGAGAGGGAGTGAAGGAGAGAAAGAGGGAGAGAGAGAGAGAGAGAGAGAGAGAGAGAGAGAGAGAGAGAGAGAGAGAGAGAGAGAGAGAGAGAGAGAGAGAGAGAGAGAGAGAGAGAGAGAGAGAGCGGGTGGGAGAGAGGAAAAAATCTGAAACACGTTGTACGAATCTCAAAGTTGTAAATTTTTAATTCCTTTTAAGTTTAGAGACAAAAAAACGTATTAGCTTTATTAGCTAGTATATGTGTGCATGTATATATTAAAATAAAAAAAAGCCTTTGAAGATTACAGATTACTTAAAAATTCTTACTGAATTTGAGTTTAATAATAAAAAAAATATACTATAGTATTTTAACTGATACATTAATAATAATTTAAATGTTTTCATATTATATATAACAGCACTAAGTTGCTTTTGTCATAAAAATAATTACAGCCATTTCTATTAACGTTGGCAGAGAAGACAGGGGAGGAAAATGTATTACACTTTTAAAATTAGAATATTAATTAAAATTTTAGTATTAAAAAAAATGCTTTTAATTTTTAAATGCAAGTTAGCAATTCCAAATAAAGTCAGTTTTATATAGATGAATTATTAACAAAGTCAATATTACATGAAACAAGTTTATAGAATGGTCGAAACAAACACTGTGTTTATTATATTAAGTATTTCATAATATTATCAAAGCAATTTGAATTATTCTAAATAAATTGAAACATAACATTCAAAATTTAAATTTGATAAATTAAAATAAACAAACAATTATTTTCTATTAAATTACGTAAATTACATTAAATAGCTGAAGGCTTAAAAGTAAATTTTCATATACTACTAAACTTTAAACTAACAAACCAAAGTTTACTATAAGATTTTCTATATAATAACGCCTAAAAAATTATTTCTATCTCATATCATAACAAAAATAAACTAAATATTACGCTCTCATCACTTCATATATTATAAATTATAAGAAAAATAAATTAGTTTAAACTAGTTTAAATTTTTTTTATTAGATTATCCAACAATACAAACAAGTTAGGTATTTTCCTCTTATACACAAATGACGAATGGGTTTTCAAGATCGAGTCAGGCAGGCAAGTACGGTAGGTATAGCAGGAAGAGCATATAGTTGGAGAGTTGATGATGGTATAGCAAGCAGGCAGGAGGAGGAGGAGGAGGTTGAGTGGCCACCATCCAATTAAAGTATAGTCCTCAGCCTAATGAGACCCTCGTGTGGAAGACACCATTGCAGTATAAGGCTAAAAGCATGGAGGAAGAGTATATAAGCTATAACTGGATAGATGGTTTGATATACACGCCTGTCTAAACTTTAAAAAAAAATATATACATATAATACCGTGAAATGCAGAAATGAGATTCATATAACCTTTGCAATATTAATGTAATGAGAAACGTACTTCAATATTATGCTTTCATGTTCATTTATGTATGTTTTATTTAAAAAAAACATTTATATATATATATATATATATATATATATATATATATATATATATATATATATATATATATATAAATGTACATGTGTTTTTATTAGCACATTTTTTCAATTTGTAAATACGGTATTTAATTAATAATTAACATGAAGGGTGTTCTTTTTTTTAATGAAGATCTGGATGATAGGTCAATTAGAAGTAAAAAAAAAAAAAGCATTTACAATTTTTTACACATAACTCTCAGAATAATATACAAACGTTATAATACCCCTGCTCTGCTGTTTGTGGGCGTTGCTACATAGTCTATGGAGGGCAATGAACTTTTAATAAAAATTAGAGATTGGATATACTCTTAATTCTTACCTCTCTTAATTAAAAAAATAATGCAACTCTTTTAATAAACCTGTTCATAAATACACAATCATATGCATAAGAATCAGATTTCCCCTTTGTTGCCTATAGATTATACAGATGGTTCATTTGATTATTTTTTCATGAATTTATTTTGCATTTACGAACAGACCTAACTATATATAGCTCCACCAAATCAAGCTGGAGTAAATTTGGAGCTGTCTTATGATGAAGGTATGGTGTTGTTTAATATTTTTTTTTAAATATATGATAATATGCACATCAAGACCAGCAAAAAAAGCTCAGTGTTTATTGAGTTTGACGACAATTTGTTTCAGTTTAATTGTTCATTTTTTAACGTGAATAAAAACAATTTTAATATTAAATTTATTACACTATATTCAATAGGATTAAACTGTACCACAGTGTCGTAGGTAAGGAGTGGAAATAAGAAGGGAAGGTTTAGATTTTAAATTCAGCGGGGTGCATCCTTTTACTACTTACAATTTTCAGCAAAAAGTCTGACTGCATGGTAGCTATTTTCATTTATAAATATCAAGATTTTGCAATTAAAACATGATAGCGATGCATGTATTGCAAATGTTTTTCATCTGAAAGAATATTTTTCTAACTCTCGTGGACTTAAGGGTGAGGGGATAACTGTACGCACTACCTCCCGGTTTACGAGCCTAGCATGCACGCACTCAGCCCCTCAGGAATGTCTGTGCCACAATTATTAAACCCCGCGCTGTTCCCCTTCTGTCTTCAATTAATTTGTAAATGCGCATCTTTTATGCGCGCCTTTGTGCAATGCACACACATCTGTGGTACACTCGCTGTTTTCTCTTTCTATCTCACCAATATAATTATATATATATTAGAGTTCTAGAGTATGCAATAATTCTATAATGACAATAAAATTACAGCAAATTAATTGTCTCTTTAGAGTATAAGTTATCTATTAGTTTCTAAAAACTTAACCAAGTCTCAAATCTTTCTATGCTTTATAATGAAAACTGGTTTCTACAACTTTAATAATTTTATGCAAATTAATACTATCATGATGTATTGGAATAGTTAAATTAAGTAATCTCATGCATTGTCATGCATATTTTAATTAGTTATGATCTGTATAAAAATATTTAGTAATAATTATTGCACATTGAATGCAAAGAAGAGTATAAGGGAATTAAATTTAACTTTTATTTCAAAATGCTAAAATGCTGTATAAAATATTACTGTACATCGATACAAAATTTTATTTTATATATATTATTTATTTTATATTATAGGCTTCATAGCAAAAAAGAGAGGACATAGTCAAACAAACTTTTAGAGGTATCCATTGCCTACAACACAATCAATATATTTTATTATTAATTTGAATATCTTTCATATTAACATTTAATGACATTTCTTGGGTCAAAATACTCATTGCAAATTACGAATATCAATTTAACTGTTTTAAATGAGCCACTTCACATGTTTATTCATGGCCTCACTCTCTGGCTGGAAAAAGAACCATGTAGGATGCACCTGCATAGTTACTGCACGCGTGTCCCCACTCTTATGGAGGCAATTTGCGGCTCTCGCTCGCAACTATCTGCCTCAGAAATAACAACCTTACTATTAGGTGACTACACTATCGTACCCTCAGGCTTGCGTTCATTATATGCAGACCACAAGAAACTTACACAAGTTTTCAAGATTCAAGATTCAAGATAGGTTTTATTTCATCTCATTACATGATACATAAAGTACATGAACATAACACAATTTAAGGTTAGCCAACAGGCTTTTACCGTTATCTACCAAAAAGGTTAAAAAAAAATTAAAATTGAACACAATTATAATTAGAGCATTTTGACGAACATGTTATTTAAATTGCATTTTTTTTAAGTAAATAGTTAGTCAGATAAAATATTCAAATGTCCACAGTTCAGTCTTTTTCTTGATTCAAAATTTTTCCTACGAGAACGAGTCACACAAGTATGGCCAAATTTGTAAACACTTTTAATAGTTTCATCATTAACAAATTTTAAATTTTTTGACATGTTTTCAAATGATTTTACAGGTGAACTCGTTGAGATATTTTTTAATTGACACAATTTTTTGGCATTCTTGGGGATAAAATCAATTAATTTTTGCTTACTGCGAGGGAGAGCTAACACTCGACACCGTCTCATGTTATTTGATCTCTTCTCTGCTGTTGGTGGCGGTACGGTGATGCTTAGTGAGGGGGAGAGAGGGCGTGACGGGCTCTCCTGCATCATACGCGCTGCATCCATTAATGCGTCTGGTGATGGAGGTACAGCAGGGAGAGGATTTGTCGTCTGTTTTTTCTTACGGCTTGGACGTGGGGACAGGCGAGCTGCAGTTCTCACTGGTGCAGCACTCGGGCTCGGCTGTGGCGTTGCATTCTCGAGCTCGTCGTCCTCGCTGCAGCTGCTCACGCTCACTTGTTGAGGGGGTGCACGTGACCTTGGGGTCAAGGGCTGATTTTGGGCAGGGTTGCCAGTTGTACCGCTCTGTATTGTTGCAGCATCCTCCTTACTGAATGCCGTCCCATCTATAATAAGTTTTCCATCTCTAATGACAGCGCGGAAACCCCTGCTACGTGCGTTGTCTAATTTTGGTTTCAACTTTTTACGGTCAATGCGATCTTGTTTCGTAAGGTCATGCAGCACAGTAATATTCTCACATGACTTTGACTTTTGCATAAGCTCTTGTTTTTGAGAAAAAGTTGAAAATTTGCATAGAATAGGTCTGTTCCCCTTTGCCTTGCCCAGACGGAATGAATCTATAATAGCTCCTTCCGGTAATTTCATGTCTATTTTATCGCAAATGTTCTTTACTGTATCATTACAGCACTCGGAGTTTAATGGATCAGGGATACCAAATATGATCACGTTGTTTTTACGTTGTTGTCGTTCTAAACTAGCAACTTTGTTTTGCAAATTTTTATTGTCATGGGCAAGGCTTTCAATTTTTTGCTGTAAATTGTCAATTTGATTTTTGTTTTTAATTTCATGCGCTGCAAACTGGTACCTGAGAGCTGCCATATCCTTCTTGAATTCACAACGTAGCGCGGCAAACTTCTCATTTATGTACGCGCAGACTCCAGGATCGTTTGTTGGCCCAGGGTTGCTCTCAATGCCGGCAGCGATCAGGAGGATTGCAGTAATTAGTCCGTGGTAGAACTCAAATTTATATGCATTTAGTAGGTTAATTTTTTTAAGTGAACACACTCGTGAAACACTAACACAGTGGCTGCCTATTCTGACGCGCCACACACTCAGATCCACCCCCATGACGGGAGCGACAAAAAAACACGTCCGACGTCTAGCTCTGACAAACTCGAAGTCCCCTTACACAAGTTTTTATCTTTCTCCCCTGAGCGACACGCAACTTGTTATACACAAATGTTCTGCAGGTTGCATAACGTATAATTCTTGCAGGCGCTGTAAGATTTTGCCGATTTTGGTAAATGACACATTTTTAGTTGTTTAATTTAAAATATATATTAAAAAAGAAATGGATCATAAAAATGTCAGTAAAAAATTTACAAAAGAGTATAAGCATAAAGCATATATAATAAATAATAATAATAAATAATGCATAAAGTTTTTAACATTTTCAATAAAGGAGAAAGATATGTGCAATTACTGATGAGAACTTTTATTTTTCTTGTAATTGCATGGCTATAGTTTTCCAACTCGAAAGTAAATATTATGTAAGAGTAATCAGAATTTAATAAAAGGTCATAAAGATATTAAATTGTAAATTTATCCTGTTGTTTGTTTTGAATATTGTGTATTTTAATACATTGATAATCACTATAATATACACCACGTCCTGTGACTACTATTATGATAAATTTAAAAAAAAATTGCTTGCCTACAGTTCAAGTGGTGTATCAAACATATATCTCTCACGTAAGCGACTGTGATGATAATATAATGGTGGCTTGAGATTTTAACTATGTAAGAATTCGCGGTGACGCCCCTTCCCTCAGCCACACATCTACCTTACGAAGTGCGTCAGTCAGTTGGAATATACCTTGTAGTTATACCATCTCCCCACTACTATGATCAGTGTGGTTGGGAGTTACTCTCGAATTTATCACAACGTATGGAAAAATACATTGAAAGTGGATGGGCCCACCTTTATCCTTCCCCCACTATAAGCTCCCTCCTCCCTCCCAAATTTTTTCTATACACTTTTGGTTGCCTCTTATTTATTTTTTTATTAGTTAGCAGTCAAAATATTGACAAAATTTCATACATAATTTATAAGCTCAACCTATAATATTTTCATTATATGTTGTATATATACAACACAAAATAATGTAACGGTTTAAATATTACACGATGCTATATTATTCCATAACATAACTTATATTTCCTCAGAGTGTGCAATGCAACACGAAATAAAAAAGTATAAAGACTATTATATAGCAACTAAAGCAGAGGAAAGATAGCAAAGAAGGGAGACGACAAATAATACATCTTGTAATACAATTCCATCAGAGCGATATAATGTCGCTTATAAAAGGCCTCCCGAGTTATAAAAATCATGAGAGCTTGGTAGCAAATTGACTGGAGTCTCTACTGAGAGGGGTGTGGGTGGAGAAGAAAAAAAAGGGGGTTGAGGGGAGATGGAAAATGGAAGGGGGAAGCACTTAGCAGTAATTGGGGGCTGAGGGCGGATTACAACGAAATAGCCTTGGATCAAAGGCTCTGAAAACGAAAAAGGGGAAAATAGGAGAGAGCGAGAAAGACAAAGAGACAACAATGCTATAGTTTTACGGACTTAATCTTCAATTAAAACAACGTCAATTAAACTATATATTATCTATTTTCTTTTTAACACCAACAAATTCAAGTGGAAAATGTTTACTTAAAAAAAAAAATGACAGTTTGTATTTTTGATGATAAGTGTATTGAAATTTTAGACTTAATAATATTTTCAATTATTATTGTTGAAAAGTGTCACTAAGCTCACTACTATACTATCGTTTAAATAAGAATATTTATTGCTTTGTAAAGCATTATAAGTAAGATACACGAATATAAAATTTTAGTCCTAATGCAGAATATAAGATGCGACCAGTGAGAATCTTTTAACTTTTAATTAATTATCATTGAATGGAATTGCTATTTATACGTGAAATAAGTCGAGCTACATAAGGATGCGAATTTTATTAAACAATTTCAAATATTATTTACTTACTGACCAATATGGCTCGTAAATATCTCATTAAGGTTGAACAATGTACCAAGTTGCAAGTTCCTATAAAGTATCCAGAACTGATTGTGAGTAGTTTTAAGAAAGGATTGAATATGTGGTCTTTAAAGTTTGAAATTAATTTGTAATTTATTTTAATGACCATTGCAAGTCTACAATTGATTATTTCCAGGTATAGAACTTTGTTTTAATTTTTTATGCCTGTATATATATGGATTTTTTTAAAGAAATTCTCATATCATTTTAATGAGATTAACTTTTAAATATTTACTGGTGAATTAATTAGTCTAATTATTTTTGTGGAATTGCATACAGCGTGGCTAAATTATATATATATATATATATATATATAATTATATTGGAAAATGTTTCATGTTTTACTTTTTAAGTTCATTACAAAAGCTATCTAATAATGTAATAATCTCAAGCATTATGAGTGAATTATTAAACATAAACGTCTCAGTTTTATGACCTCGTCGTTGTAAAATCTCTATATAAATAATTTATGAACACGAACGTACACAAATTATCAAAATAATGTTTGTTTTGCTGTGACATAAAATTATTACGTTGAATCAACAAGATATATCCAATTATAAAGTATATATTACGATTGAAAAAAAGGTAAATATTATATTGATTCAATATTTATTTTAATGTTAAAATTATAATTAATAAACTTTGAGTATTTGGACTTTCAAATTTGAATATATGGAGAAACAAATTGAAAATGTTGAGAATTTTAATGACGTATCTGACGCATAGCATTAAATGGTTTGTGGTTAAACTATTTGGTGACTACTTACACCCTTTCTGTCCTCCAGTTCAACCTTGTAAATGTCTTCTCATGTAATAATCAATTTAAATTAATAAAATATATGGTTAGAGTCAAAGATTACATATAAAAGGAACTTAATGTTGCAGGGATTTTAAAGTTTCATAAGATAATCAGGGAAAGCTGGTGCACACCTCGAGGCACCACAAACGTTACCCCTGCTCTGCTTGTTATCACGTAGTGTATGAAGTCGTGCTGAACATTTTGAGGTTGGCTAGACTGGGTGCTCTTCTTACATCCCCCAAAATTGAAAATCTGCAGAACTGTTTCTTAAAATCATGAATAAAATTCGTGCTGTTCCGAGCTGTATAATACATAATGTCGAAATTAATTCACAGTAAGAAACTTTATATACCTGTCAGATTTGAGTATAATTTTTGATTAACGTAAAATTTTAATAAATTGTTTTATGTAATTATAACTTTATATTAATAAATTTTAACTAAAATTATTCGTTCTTTAGCTGGAATCGTTATATTTATTAAAACTACGAAGTGTATTTATATACAATATTTACAACTTCATAAAATTATTCTAAGAATTTCAAAGAAGTAATTAATTTTTTTTAATTTTTACAATGTTTATATAAATTTATAAATTAAATTGAAATTGTAAATTATATTTTGAAGTTATTATATAATATTAAAATAATAAAATTTAAATCTTAAAAGCAAAGCATGGTACCACCGACTACTTTACAAGAAGTAATTTTACTGAGGGGTTTCTATTCAAGAAGACAAGACACCACACGACTACCCTGCTTGTGCTTGCCTGCCGTCTCTGTATCTAACCCGCCCCTACAGTTCCATATATAACTAGTAAGCCCTTCGCTACCCCCCTCCCCCACCTCCCCACTTCTTGTGTCCTCTTGTGCGTTTATAATGAAGGCATGGCGGAGTCTGCTGCTGCTACCACCAACGCCGCCGCGGTCTCCTCATTAGAAGCGTAATGAAGAGGGGTTAATTAGTAGGAAATTGTGATCATGAAACAGCCCGCCCCCCTCTCTCTTGCCTGCTCGTACATACAACCTCTCTCTCTCTCTCTCTCTCTCTCTCTCTCTCTCTCTCTCTCTCTCTCTCTCTCTCTCTCTCTCTCTCTAGCTCTCTGTGTTGCGTATATAACAACTCTTTCTGTGTTCCTCTCTTTGTAATTATGTTTATATGTTGAAGTTTATGTAAGAAGAAAGATAGTAGTATATTTAGTTATGCCCAAATTAAAGTTTAAGTTCATTACTAGATAAGTAAATGAGACTATTATATATGGAGTTAATAAAAAAAAAAAGAGTTAAAAAATTCTTAATTAGAATTAACATCATGATATTTTTAACTTTTTTATGTAAATAAATCATGGCTATATATTCAAAATAAGTAGGAATATATTAAAAAAATAATGAAGAAACCATAAATTTACTTTAACTATAATCACTTATTCATTTCAATTATATACTAATAATCAATAAATTATGTATTTTCATGATTAACAACTGATTTAATGATAAAATATATTATAAATTAACACTATATAATATAATTGAATCATGAACTTTGTCATTTCGATAACTGCGCTTTATTCGTTTTCAATAAATTACTAATATCACTATTATATATTTTTTATTATTATTATAGAATTATACAAATCGCGTACACCAAAAATAGATTAATATTCCCATCTTAATAATAAATCAATGACAGTAGAATATAATTATTATTTGGAGAGTTTAAGCTTCTTCAATTGATAACTGTTCATTAAATTTAATTTTATGAGATTAAATGAGTAATTATTATGTACATTATAAATTCAAAGAAAAATTATCAGCAAAACAAGGAGGAAAATGAGTGCCTTTTTTACACATTATTTTCACGCATGTGCGAGATCAAATTTGAAGCTTTCATCAATACACACTTACATGCAAATATTAGCTCTCTCTCTCTCTAGCTCTCTCTCTCTTGGCACAACACGTAATAACTCGTCACACTGTTGTCTCGCCATGCACCATATCAAGATTGTAGCCCTCTTATGAGCACTTAACTCATTAGACATTTCATTAGCATTATGTAGTTAGCGTAACTAGAAGCACATCAAAAGGTAAGTTTACGATAGGGTGACTGACAATATTACTTAATGGCGGCATATTAAATTTGTACGCGCGCTTTTATATGTATTGTATTTTTATTTAAGCTGTATATAAGAACTGTCTATATATAACAGAAGTAAAATAAATTAAATAAAATTATTAAGTAAATAAACTGTATAATATGATTATAATTATATTAATTATACGTTGCTGTAAGCTTAATAAATTGTAATTTTAAAAATTAAGAGTTTTTTATTAAAAAGTGCAGTATAATAATATAATTTTAAGATATTAATAATTACACAGATATATATGTTTTACAGATCAAGTTAAGACATTTAAACGCCTATACATATTTGTAGAAGGTTTTCAAAAATTAGAATCATCGTTGAATTAAAAAAAAAAAAAAAAATACTTAAAAGAATAAGTCATTGCAGGTTATGCATGGTATTGCAATTAATTTTTACAAAATTTGTAGAGAAATCTAAGGGCTATGGAATGAGTGTATACTTGCGTATACAAAAATAAGCTCACTATATATATAATAAATATCACTGTAATGTAAGTAATAAATCATGTATAATTATATGTATGAGGAGCAGCAGAACGTTAACTCTTATAATATCTTGATTATAGCTTCAATATAATTATGCAAAAGAATAATTTTTGGGAAGATGTGAATTAAAATCGTACCAGACCTGTAGAAAATGCTTATTTCATCTTTCATGGACTGCGTGGCAACCCTCACAAACAAAGCGTTGTGCTGTCCCGAGGTGTACACTGTATTTTATATGCAGAAATACTTACAAAAACGGTTCTAAATTAAATGTCTATACAACATTTGTATAAAATTATTAATACAAATTTTGACAGTATATTATTAATTAACATACAAGTTATTTTATTATAATGAAGAAGTAAAATTAAAATTTTTGTTAGGTTAAAGTTTAGCAATATAGACACTTACTCCTCGTGGTGTAAAAAGTTACTGTAAAGTACATCGTTATAAAAACAACTGACATTTAGGAAAGCAAAGTAGCAAGAAAAAGTATATAAAAAAGAAGAAGAAAATAAAACTAGATTCAATTAACAAAGTATATACGGTACAAAGATTACAAAAAGCTAAGTAGTAATATAAAACAAGTTTATTTTTTTTTACATGGATAAGGTTTGTGATTTATTTTTTTATCATGACAGTACTACTGTAAAAGTTATTATAAGTTCATTAAATTTGTGTTACATCCAATTTCTTTATATTTTGTGTAGTGAGTCGACACAAAGTCTGCTTGTATGATGATAACACGAAGGGAAGTCAGTGGCGACATCAGTGGCGACGCTGCCAACCACTTCGCAAAATTATTCTCTCTCTCTCTCTCTCTTTCCCCACCACGCAGGCCAATCAGACTAATGATGTGCGCAACTATTTAACTTGCCTGAGCCCCCTGCACCCTCTCTCCTTCCTTTTCCTTGGTCCGCAAGTATATAGTCTGCAGGACTAGCAAGCAGCAGCAAATCTTCGTTTAGAGGAACCATCACATCTCTTACGTTAGTTCTATATTATATTATAATGCCCTGTTTCACTTCTAACCATTAGCCCCTTCTCTTGCGGGTCAAACTGTGTGGACGAAAACGTTAGTGATAACGTGATAACACCTTTTTAGTATATGACGATATTTAACACAGTATAGATGTTAAATAGTGATAGAAATAGTTAAAACTTCTTAAAGTTATAAGATTTTTTTTAAATTTATTTAAAAAAAAAATATAGAAAATATTCTATATAAAACATTTTGGTTGTAAGGGTCACATGATATAATGGGCGCGATTCACGAAGCAGATAGACAGGTTTCTAACCACGTTTAGCTTACCCACGTTTAACTAGGTGGTTTAACACGTAAAACAGTTATAGTTAAACGTGGTTAAGCTAACCGTGGTTTGAAACCTGGCTAACTTCTTCGTGAATCGCACCCAATAAGTCTGGATGTAATTATGAATTTTTGTAGATAAAAAAATATATTTAACTGAAAAAAAATCCCAATAAAATTTCTATAACAACTACCCTTGGTCTATCGAACGTGATATAATTTTATTATAGTATAGCTATTGCAGATAAATTTATCAATCATGCAATTCCTGCATTTTTAACTCCAAATTACCGTGAAATTGAGAACGTTCCAGTTTGTCATATTACGTACAACGTGCAACCTGAAGAATTATGTAGATTATATAATTATATAATAGTACATTAAATTATAATAAACTATATAAAAAGTATACATATTCTCAACCCGTTTTGCAATCATGTCGAACATCCAAAGTATAGATTAACAAAATGGTAACAAATAAAATAAAAAATGACCTACATTCTGGTCATCTTTTCAATCACACAACAACGTTTAGCTTTATTTTTCATTCATACTTATAATATAAAAAATTAGTTATCTTTAGATTATTTTAGTATTTTTCATTACTATATCATTTTTTGTATTCGATAGTATTATTTCCTATTTATATATTGAGAACAGAAAATTATAATTAATATGATGCACACTGTAATTAAACAAAATTATGCCACGTCAAAATTTTGGTTGTGGGACGAAATAACGAGAAGAAACTATTACACTGGTCACAGCCCGTATGATTTATTATTAAGTTCTTCATATAAAATTGCCTTTTAATATTAATTTATAAAATGAGTAATTATACTTAGTTGATGTGATAGAGTATAATAATTATTAAGAATGATGAAAGTCTTTAAAAAAAGAGTATGTGAAAAATAAATTACCTCTTGTTAAGTTACTCCTTTAATTATACGGACATATCAAGTTGCCTTAATTAAATTTTGTAACATTACAAATAATAAATAAGGCTATACAACGGACAAAGTTACTAAATTAAATTTTGTAACCATAATTAAATTCAGACAACTTTGCTGGGAATTGTTTTATATATCATGTAGTAATATTATAAGTGACAGTGGAAATTACTTCGATATCCAATGTAAGTTTTTAATTAAGAAATTTATACAAAATTAAAACTTTAAAATGAAAAACGTTCAGTCTGCCATGAAATATTTACTTACAGTTCGCGACGTTAATAAGTTACCCCCTACCTACCTGCCTGATTTGCTACAACTTTAGCAACAATTGACTTAGAGATTTGCAGTACTGAGTGAGTAGAACAGTAGTCAAGAATTGACGGAGGTAAAGAGAAAATCTGCAGAGTGGTGGGGGGCATTCGTAATATATATATATAGGGCACTGCAAAATAATAATTAAAAATTGACCTAAATCCCCCTCGTTTTCCTTCTGATTTTTTTCTTGATCTGCGTCTAAAGAGCAGCTTATACAGTATAAAAATATTATGCGTATAAATTTGTTAAATTTATACACATAATATTTATAATATTTAGTCATCTACCTATTTATTCTCAAGGAGTGTACATCGACCAAGGCGTATGAACTACAAGTAATTAGTGTTTAAAATAAATATTTTTTTCCTTATAAATCGTTATTAAATTTGCAAGCAATGAGCACATCACCTTTTTACCTTTTTGCTTGTTTGTTTTATTAATCCAATTGAATGCTTATTATTACTTCTTGTCAAATTTCAAGCACACTAAGGGCTGTCTTAACCCTAGTATTACCAATTAAGAACTTGTTTGTCCCACGCTATAACAAAGAGGGGGGGGGGGTCAAACGCTAAATGATTTTTTTTAAGATTTTTTCCTCACTTTTTTTTTTCCTCACTTTTTTTTTTTTTTTTTTTTTGGCGGAAGTACATTACTGGTTGGCTGGAAGATTACTTTTTAGTTTTTATATTATAGATTAAAATTTTTCCGATTTTTTGGAGCAATCTTTCATATTTTTTTCCCGTCTTAAATAGAGTTTATGGTTGTTTCGATCCCCCCTTTCCCCCCTGTTAATGCTAGGGTTAAAGATTAATTTGATATCTTCACAAATTTTAGTGCAATAATTATATTATTTTTCCAATCTTATGTGACATATTCTATGGTACTCGAAAACAATGGTATATAATCAATTTTTAATGTACGTATATGTACAGTGTATATATATATATATTGTATCTATTTTCTATATTTGATATAAGAAAATGTTATTTTAAAATTATAATAATTAAAAATAATTAAAAATTAGCTCTGTAAACAAATATTAAATAGTTTTATATAATTATAAAGAAATTATTTAAACGACATCGCTTAACTTATTTTAATCGCCTTTCCTCTTTTTATTTTAGTTTTTTAAAGACGATACTTTATCCTCCCTTGGGGTTAATTTTAAGTTTAAAAAAAGAAGAAAGAAAAAGACTTAGTGTATAAGTTATATTAGATTACTTCTTATATTTCTATATAATGTTGTATATTATGCATATTATATATCTACATCAGTTTTAGAGCCAACAAAATAAGGAGACTTGTACTGACTGTTTGTTTGACTAGCCTATTATTTGAACGTGTGTAGGAGTAAAACATAGCGAACGAGAGAAAGAGAGAGAATATATTATATGAGCAAGGCAGAGAGAAGAGAGAGAGAGAGTCACCGTTAGATTATTACAGCATTCATTAGAGTTCCCTAATTACTCTCTGCTTTAATGAATAAGCACTAATGAACCACTTTCTGTTAATTAAAGGAGCTCCGCGGGACAGGTTCGAAACACGAGGCCCCCGCTCGCTCGCTATGGAGGGAGAATCAGGGGGTGGGTGGGGGAGAAGGGAGGGAGAGAGCCCTTGTAAAGAGCGCTGGTTGGCTGTTAGAGTAGAAAGTACACGACACGACAAGTAAATGGAGACTACTTGCAAAAGTGCACCATTACTTTAATTTTAATAATTAATTCTATTATTAAATGATAATGTATTTTAATTTAATTAATTTATAAGTGAAAATGGAATTTAATTATTTTCATTTTATGTTAAGAGTTGACTGTTTGATATTTTATATAATAAGTATTGATTTTTTTCTTAACAAACATTAACAACTATAAAATAACTTAAATAACGCAACATTTCATGCAGTTATGGTTATTTATTATTTCAAAATTTATAAATAATATAAGTATGAGTTTATAGATTGCTGAACCTGTCATATAGAATATTGACAATAACAAAATTTGATCTATAATATATTCATAGCTGTAAATATTCAATCACTGAGCATTGCAAGACCTTTATGACTCACTAGCTATACTGGACCGATCAAAAAAGTTATAACAGCACAAACCTTACACCTGCATGAACTACAGCTTCAAGAAACAGAAGGAGGATGCAGGTATGCAATTTTGGAGAAGGTTAGTAGAGCACCCAGTGTAGCTATCCCAAAATCGTTCTACTTCACAACATCTCCATTTGCTGTTGACAAACAAACAGAGCAAGTATTATAGTTCATGTAATTCATGCAGATGTTCATGCATGCCATATAGGATTTTTATGGTATTTTTAGTCATTTCTTGATCCCCTTGTCGGTACAATGCACTGTTAATTGTAATAATGACGTCACGTTTTACCAACAATTTTCTAAAGACGAAAGCTATAATATATTATTATAATAAAGTAAAATAAAAATATTGCTCTTTTTTCGTTTTTATGTCTTGCTAGATTGAAGTATTAATTTATTATATAGAATGCAGTCAGTATATTGCATGGTTTTAAGATAAGAATCAATCTTAGATTATTATGCATACATTTTTTCTTCATTCTTTTCACGTTTTTTTCTTGAAGTTTACAACTGTGACCTCCTTCTTTATAAGTCTTACAAATTAGCATATCTACATACTCACAGTATACGAAAGAAGAATTATTGTCAATTTGTCATCACGTGTGTATGTTTAAGGGCATTGGGTGTAGCACCGGTAGTTGGCAACACTGACGTATCTTCACCATTTTAATTTTTCAACCCCGCTCCTCTGAGTAATTTTTATGCTAGAGCTAAGCTGATTGCAGTAGTATCAAGATAATTAGTAGACCAAGTGCACAATTTGGCTTAGTAAAACTTGATTTAAAGAAAAGTATTTTTAGTAATTTTATAAATTTACATGCATTTTTTTTTTTAAATATAAAAAAATACTTTTCTTTAAATCAGGCTTTATTTAGCCAAATTATGCACTTGGGCTACTAATTATCTTGATACTACTGCAATCAGCTTAGCTCTAGCATAAAAATTACTCAGAGGAGCGGGGTTGAAAAATTAACATGGTGAAGATACGTCAGTGTTGCCAACTACCGGTGTTACACCCAATGCCCTTAAAAGAAGATTATATAATAGTCAATTTCCAGCTGACATTGTGACTCGTCACCGGGAAGATAAGTAAAAACGTTGAAACAAAATATGAAACGCGGTGTTTGTGTTATGACAAGGGTATGATGGATTTTTTTCTTTTTTTTTTTGCTTACGGCATTTTAACATTGTCACTGTCGTCGTGATGGTTTATTGTGCTCATTAATGAATACACACAAAAAAAAGGAGGAAATTTTGCAATTTAGTTTAATTTAAAAGATATAATAATTATAATAATTATGTTGTTACCCGGAAGCGTTTTTTAGTACTAGATTACGTGTTTCTTTCTGGGCATTAAAATGTGAATGCTTGTTATAATGAACATACAAAAAAATTGTTTCTAACAAATTCAATAAAAATTATAGAAGTATTTTTTAGTAGCTGTTTAAATAAATTTATTTAATTTATTTCATATAATTTATGTAAAGACTTAAAATACACAGTGACTGTTTCATATATATACCTATACAGTATATGGTCAATAACCTATAAGTGGAACACTAATTAAGAAATCCAATAATATACTGCATGTAGTAATTAACACACAAGAAATACACATATTTACTATTGTTATACTTTACAAGAATTGCATGACGCTCTCAAAGTTGTATGATAAAGGTGCTTAATTGAGTGTTATTCTGTTATACTAAAGAGCGGCCGGGCTAAAAACACTTCTAAATTATTGATTTTATGGAAGCCTTTATCTAATTGACTATAAGGTTAAACCTAATGTAATCATAAGAGTTTGAGATATTTTAAGGTGTATTAAATAAACATTATACACTTTAAATTTAATGTTCGACTTAACTATTATGTTTACAAAGTAGATGATAATACAATTAGTACAGAGAAGAAAACATTGTTCCGTTACATGATGATACAGAATAATATCAAAGACTACATAAGACATCCGAGTCTTATGGCCTTATGCGTCTTATGTCTCATGTCAATTAAGCTTCTATATAAAGAGTAAAAATTAAATGTATTATATTATATAGTAGAGTATAGACATATATTGATGATTGATGATGGTGTAATTATAAGCAAACAACATTCACCGAGCGCATGCATCATCATCGTAAGAATGTGCGCTACAGTTTTGTGGACTTGAAACTTATAATTTCATGAAATTTTTTTCATTGAATATTTGGATAGAGGACCTCGAGTTATTATCAATATTTTTTTGAATTTTTTTGAACCCTTTAACACCCTTAAAATCATGCTGCAAAACGCTGTGACGTCATAGTCATGCAATTATTTAACACGCAAGCACAGGGAAATGCGTTGCATGACTATGACGTCACAGCGTCTTTCCCCTCGATTTTGAGGGTGTTAGAAGGTTCAAAAAAATCTGAAAAAAATTGACAAAACATAACTTGATGTTCTCTATCCAAATATTCAATAAAAAAAAATCATGATGGTTGTCCATTGAAGACATAAAAGACCAATAGATGACACTGTGCTCAGAAATTCTGGCTGTTTCTACCGAGGATACGGTAATACCTATAGCGTTGTGAGAATTACAAAAAACAACAAAATTTATATAAAAAGCATCAATTATATGAAGTTGACTGTTTTCAATATTTGTCTGAAGGCATATCATGTGACAACTATATAATAGTTGTCAATTCTGTAAAATTATGCTGTGACTGTCAGAGAATTTACATGATTTTAAAATGTTAATAATAAGTAGAACAATCCTCGTTTGACCACGTAGTTCAACTTTTTACCACTAGGTTCTCCACCAAGCTTTATGATCTCGTCCCAGACTAGTTTTAATTTGATATCACGAGAACCTCCCATTAGTATTATGTGGACAAAGAAAAGGTTCAACAAAGGTTCGTGGCGTCATATCAACTCGGGACGACTTGTAAAGCCTGATGTATTACACGATACAATTTTGCTTAAAATTTTGGCTTACAAGAAAATTTCATCTCCATATAAACAAATGGAGTTGAAGTTTTCTTGTAAGGAAAAATTGTATCATGTAATACCGGCTTCAGAAGTCCTGCATGTATATTGTCTTTACCATCAATTTTATTTTTTGTGAGGTTATGATAGATTTTGCCATGTGGAATGGGAGTCCAAATTAGTGAGACAGTTAGCGCATACGTGCACCTATAGCTCAATCTATCCTCTATGACTAATATTACATATTTAGTCATATTACTCTTATTATATTATAGTCATAAAACGTCATAAAGATTGGTGAAACGCTGCATGTCCTACTTATAATTTTGGCTGCGACTGTACAAAGCTCTTACGCACTCGCTGATAAAATATGAGATACGACTTGTTTACAGTTGACCATATATACATACATATGTATACATAATTAGAGTATAAAATAACTAGTGCTTTCACAAAATCTACATTTTTATAACACTAAATAATTTAATTTTTTTTTAAAACGCAATTTTTTTATTTCAATGGTAAACATGATACCGTTAGAGAGAAAGATGAGAGATTTATGGGGACGTAGGAACCATTAGTTCGGATTATCTGTCTCCGAGAGAGAGAGAGAGAGAGAGAGAGAGAGAGAGAGAGAGAGAGAGAGAGAGAGAGAGAGAGAGAGAGAGAGAGAGAGAGAGAGAGAGAGAGAGAGAGAGAGAGAGTGGGGGAGGTGGGGAGAAAGGAAAGGGGTAGAGACAACCCCCACTATCTTCCCCCCTACCCCACCCCATCTTTACTAAGCCTCAACAGAATCAGGATAATTAATGAGCAGCAATTTAATGAAAGGTTGACGAAACTGTTCAACTCATTCTTTAGTTCTCTTCTCATAAGACTCAGAGTTTCTTCTTTTGCATCTTCTTCTTCTTCATCATGGACGAACCAGGGAAAGAGAGAGAACATAAATTGCCAATTTAGAAATGAAGAAAGAGAGTAACTTATAATTGCTTGTTCATTAGTGATACAGGAAGAAGACAACCCTTATTATATCAAAATTCTAAAGGGAAAAAAATATTATAATTTATAATAAAGATAAATATATACATTTTTTTTGTATATTAAACATTGTTTTGATACTTATTAGTAAATTGTATAATACTTGATATAATATAAAATACTTTATATTAATTAATTATGTTTAATTAAATTACATTAATGAGTTAATTACTTGAGTGATGAACGTTTTAAATTGATTGAGGTACATTTGCTAATAAGAAAAGTTTGCTACTATACTGCTGCATATATATACAAGAGAGATAGTTATACACGAAGAGCTCAGCAGCTTTACCATTTATGATGAAACATGTTTACTTGAGTCTCTTCCTACCTATCTAAAAAGTTTGGAGAACCATCAAAATATATAACACACATATAATTTTTCCATGCTTAAGTTGCTTTCAAAATACTCTTCGTTCTATGCAGTTTTAATTTTTTTTATATATAATATAAAGTGAGAGATTGAACGGATAAAGTTGATAAATATCATTTTGACTTATAAGTTAGTAGGTTCATATTATGTTATTATGTAAAATAAAGCAGTTGAAACATAACGATGAAGGTTAATTAATTTCTATTTAACTTTTTAGTCAAGACGAAGAAATTAAATTCTTATAGCTCTTATGAGAAAATGAAATATTTAAAAAAAATAAGCGGTCTCATTTCTTATAATATTATAAAAATGAACTCACTATATAACTGCATTATAATATATAAGAAAATTATTGATTTTTTATTGCATATGGATATTATATATTTGGATAGAGAACCTTCAGTTACGAGTTGTCAATTTTTTTTTAATTTTTTTTAACCCTTTTCACCCTCTAGCATCCTCAAAATCGAAGGAAAATACGTAATAGTCATGCAAAGTCTCTCCATATGCTTGCGTGTTAAATATTTGCGTGACTATGACGCTACAGCTTTTTTACAGTATGAGTTTAAGGGTGTTAGAGAGTTTAAAAAAATCTGAAAAAATATTTTTAATACTTTAAGTTGAGGTCTTCTATCCAAATATTTATGCAATATAAAAATTTCTTCAGGGTTGTCAACCCATGCAGTTTTCATCCATAACGATATAATATAATTTTATTAATATCCGAAATCACTATCTCGATGTTTATAAATTATTTATAAACCTTTAATACAAAATAGAGTAAAGAAAATAAGGTGTGCTTAATCCTCCAAAAGTTTGAATTTATCATGGGTGCTATAATATAGGACCTTCCTCCTTCCATTTAGCATTTTTTAATTAATTGACCCAACTTTTCCTTTTTTTTTTATCTGAAGCCATGTTCATATACCGAGTAAAATATAATTTTGTGTACATTACGTATTATTAGATACAAATAATTGATTAAATATAAAATTTTGAACTTTTCACATCAATATTGAGTCAAGATCATGTATGCTTTTTATTACTGAAAATATATAATATATAAAAAGGAATGTATTTGTATTTAATTAAAACTGTACTATATACCCATTTAATTTGGTCGTGATCATGATATTTATTATGTTAGTCAAATGTTTATTTTAATTTAGCTTTATGGCTTATAAAAACACCAGCCACTTTTAATTAGAAAGATTATAAGAAAATTATTGATCATGTTTCACGGGATTCTCATTTACTCGTTTCTCTCTCCCTTTTCTCTTCTGACAGCCCAGTTATATATAGAAGCAATGAAACTTCAAATCATTATAAAAAGTTTATAAATTTTGAATTTAACTAATTTTTAATGAAATTTATAATCCGACTTTGTAAGATAAGTCTGAAAACTTAATTTATTTTCACACATTTCACACACAAAAATAATAAAAACAAGTTAGTGATTGTTGATATCGGAACGCTACTCTCAGCAGAAAATAACTCCTACGTACGATGTAAACTTCAGCAAAGAACATAATATGAGATACACTTATACTGTTTACTTGAGGACCATCATGTTATATATATGTATGGCAGTTAGCAGGAAATTGACAATACATACTTACATTTTGTTTTGAGTTGTGTGGGTTTGGGTGGGAGAAGGGAGGTTACATTTAACAGGAAAAATAATAATAAATAGTAGTTAATTAATTAAGAGTTTTTTTTCTCAAATAATGGAATGTTAATTTCTGTGCCTGAATTTGATTTGTTCCTTCCAATCTCTGTCATATATTATACGAGGAAGGTATCTGAAAGTACTGGAGAATGTTCCAGTTGTTGTTAAGAAAACATCACCTTCGTTCCGTCCGTGTTCTCCAGTAAGGCAAGTGGGGAGAGAATTTGCTTGCAGTCTCCTTCGCCCACTCGGCAAGGGCTGGTGGCGCTAGGCCGGCGCCCAGCTTGGCGCTACCAGTCCAGCACAGCAGCCTGGCCCCGTGCCCAGCGTTCAATCAAATTATGTAAACCCAGGACCACTCAACTTGCTGCCCAAACATTCAGCAATCACTTTTCTGCCAGAAAATGTTTTTTGTTGTATATTCTATTTTTTATAGATGTTATCTTTTTTAATGTTAATTAAAAAACTTTTTTTTAAAAAATTGCTTTAATATTAAGGTTTTCCATTAATTTGTTTTAAAATTTAATTATAATATTGTTTTGTTTAAAAAATCTTTTAAGAAACAATTATTACTGAAAATATATTTTTTTAAAGTGAAATACAAGTATAATATACTGTATATTTTAATATACATTAAAACATTATGCAATGTTACTATTCTTCCATTTATATTAATGGCTTAATTACTACTATATATAATATATATATACACAGTACATTTTATCATTAGTGTAAGTGACGTCAGATTATGTCAAGTTGATGTACTGTTGGGGCCCATGACAATTATTCCATTACGTAGATGCACACAGTACTCAAATCACAAGTACACTATACTATATATAGTCATCAAGCTGCGCTGATGTTATATAGAGAAAACTGTGGTACGTGTGGTTTTTAGGTGATTAAAATTTTGTCACGCTAAGAATTTTCACTCTCCGTGAGAAATATACTGACAATGTTCTTCTTCCATTGTTTTTCGTTGAATAATCAGGGACTTCTAGAGCAGTTTACGCCACTTTCGTAACTTCCGATACATTCACCATGTTCGTAAATAACCGCACTGTGAGAGAGAAAGAGAGAAGAGAGAGAGATAAAAGAGAAAGAACGAGAGAGAGAATGAGAACGAGAGAGTTAAAGAAACATTTTTAATATGCAGAAGTGCCAAAAAGAAAATGGAGGTATTTTTCTTGAGAGAATAATAGAACACGAGTGTTAATTTGTTTGAAAGCTTATGTATGGTGTGTATACTTTACGAAAAAAAAAAAAAAAAAAGAAGCATTTCATTAACATAAAAACTTTTCTTTTTTATACATACATTAATACAAAATGTACTTTAAATTTCAATGCTTTTAATATTATGATAAGCTTTTGCAACATAAATACATTTTTGTTTAATAGAGAAATATATAACAAATTGTTTATAAATTTAAACCTACACTAATGTAAGTTGAACGAGTCAATAACCCTCTTTTCAATTATATGTCAATAATCTTGTAATCTCCTCCTCCTCCATGATTATTGAGATCTCTTGTGTCATGTGTGAAGTTCGATTAACACAGGGATTGATCAATCACTGGGGATCATATGTTGCAAACATTTGTACATAAAGAATAATCTGAACAATGTCAACACATTGATGCATGTGTTATACATCAGTTTGCATTAACGTTGAAGAATACAAAGATTAATTCGGCTTGCATAGTAAACGTTGTATTTTGTACCATGACCATTTACTTTCCAATAATTATTATATTTACTGTCTTTATGTATTTAAATAACATGTATCCTCTTTTATAATTCAAATATTATATTTCAACATTAAAAATTCTGATGCAAGTTTTTAAAACCATATTTTCTGTTGTTCTTATTTTTTATTTTTTATTTTATATTATTTATGTTTAAATTGTTGTTGTTTTAAAGGAAATTAATATATATATATATATATATATATATATATATATATATATATATATATATATATATATATATATATATATATATATATATATATATATATATATATATATATATATATATATATATATATATATATATATTGTTACTTGATTGTAACGTTATGAGACAAGTCCGCTTAATTAGTGCTTGATGTGTTAAAAATAGTAAAAATCCATTCATGCATGGATCTGATGTCATGTGCTAATCTAGTAGTGATACGTTGAAGGTATAATATTCAATAAATAACTTAAAATTTAAAAACTTACGGTTCTAATAGTTGAAATATACATGAAGTCATGAAGTAATGTATTTTCAAATATATTAGAAAATATTATTACTTTAAATCAAATTAATATTAATTTATCATTTTTAATTTTATCTATATTACATAAACGCGGACACGGAGCAAGGATATAGAGGAATTGTTAGCTTATTATAGAGTAAGATTTGTCACAGAAACTGTAATATATATTATATAAAATATATCATAATATGTTGCTGTCAGAAATCGCAGTGCAATCATACTGCTGCTAGAAAATGTATTCTCTCTGAATAATTTATTAAGATTTAAGTGCATGGAAGTATGGCTCAAAGCATTGACCGGTTCTCTACAGATCAACGAAGTCAAGCAACGTTGAACTTAAATGGGGGACCATTTTCAACAAAAATAACGCTTTTAAAATTCTCCCATCCATGCAGGGATAATTAAATCTTTCTTTGTACTTTTTCACTATAGGGTTCACCTGGCTTTTCACCATTGCACTTATGGTTCAGTGACAAAAACTATGACATCTGTAATGACTGAGATTTCAATACTGACAGGGTTAATTCAGGAGATTCATTATGTAAATAAAGTGAGTAATTGTTCAGTAAAAGTAAACAACTAATTATGAATTGATAAAAAATAACACCAATAATTTATTTCTTTATTTATGATAATGCTTCATAACTCTCTGATACAACTCTTATTTACTAAAGCAATGATTTTTTTCTATATTTTTTTCAATTCCTACTTGACCATCATTATATTACATCATGTGACCTTTCTTGTTATGATTTTATATATGAAATTTCATATCATGATATGCATACTTGAAAATAAAAAAGTTTACAAAAATATTTATTATCTTTACATTTTGTCCAATCAAATTGTTGTTCTCAAATGACATGTAAAAATTATTATATATATATTATATATGATGAGACAGGGCAGCTGCCCAGCAGCACGCAGTCAACGACAAGTCCAAAGCTCGCTACTCACAAAGACAACCTAATAGGACTATATTGAATATCATGTGGACGCCGATGATACATCAAGAAGTAGTCTATATACTTGAGAAAACCTTATATATACTTCAAACTCTGTTATGAACGTAATTTAATAATATATCGATATACAGTATATTTTCTGTATCTTTCAAATCAAAATTTGATAATTTTTTTATTGTAAATTGAATTCAGTTTACGTACCTAATTCAAAGTAAACATTAAATAATAATTATATCATGTAACCCATTTTTTAGTAATAAATGTTACTGATCAAATGATTGATTTTTCTGATAATAGCTCACTAATATGAAACATTTTTCTTTCTAACTTACTACTGTACATAATTTTATGTATAAATAATGTATTCGGTTTATTTACAATTACAGGAATTTTGAGGAATTTTTAGTGAATTAAAACAAGTTGTCATCTAAACTTTAACTGAGTGATGCTGCGAAATTAAAACGACGTACGTACAGTCCCAAATGTTGTGATTAAGGATAACTTTACACAACTATTTTACATAAACATTAAAAAATAATTGAGTTACTAAATAATCACCCTCCCTCTCTTACCCCCTCCCCTAACGCCCATTTTCTTTGTGCTTTAAAGTGATTTTAAAGGTCAATATATAGCTACAGATTTAAATTCATTTTTATTATATAGCTCTCTCTCTTTATACAATTATTAATGAACATCCTGTCTGATTTTGTTTTGGAAAATTTAGATGAAAGATATTTACTTATCTATATTGAATTTTTTCATACGGTTTTGAACCCTCTAATATTATAAGGTGGTTGCATGAGCAACGCAATCAGTCTACTTTACAGGAGATGAGAAAAAACATGCGCGCGCAGGTCGCCATTCTGGTGGGAGTGGTAGAGAACTGAGAACTCAGCATGCAGGCAAAAGATTAAAAGAACTTATTATAAATTATTTAAAATGAAAATAAAAAAATGTGAGGTGAATAAAATGTTATAAATTAAATTTAAAAACTTTGGCTCACCTCAGAATTTTGATTTTTTTTTCTTTATATATTTTTTTAAAATATTTTGACCTTTACTTATACATAGCGTAACTACACCAGCAAGGATACCGACGATCTGAAGTCACATGCAAGCGCCTAATAACTTTAACACACCTTCAAAAACGAGGAGAAAGACGTTGACATAATAGTAATGCAAAGTCTTTCCCTATGCTTAAGTGTTAAATATTTGCATGACTATAATGTCATAGTGGTTTGCAGCATGATTTTAAGAATGTTAGAGGGTTAAAAATACCGTTAAAATTTTGACAGTGCATAACTCGCGATTTTGTCTCGAAATATGCGATAACAAATTTCAAGCAGTTGCAAAATATTGCAAAATATGATGTCGATATTGTCACGTCAAAAGTAATCAGTTTATACCTCTTACCTGCATCCTCGATCCTACTTGCCTCCCACGTTTTTTTCTTCTTCCAGAGGAAAGAGCGGACAAACAAGGGTAGCGCCTCCCCCTCCCACTCCTCCCCATTACGTTGCCATGTTATACAAACTAGCCTTATAATGACCATCGCAAGAGCAACAGGCCAAATAAAAAAATAAAGGACGTTGCCAATGCAAGAAGAGACGGAGATAGGTATTTATTTGATAGAGAGAAAAAAAAATCTAACTATTATATATAATACAGTCGTAAACACACAAAACACGGACATACAATACATCTTATTTTTATATACGAAAAAAAAAAAATCAATGATAAAAGTTTTTAGTTATAAAAGTTTTTTGTTATATGGAATATATACAGGTATTCAATACAAAATGGACATGCGAAATACAAAGAAAGTTTTGGAGGTTAGCTTACATTGCAATTTTTTTTTCTTGTTAGGGTTAAAATTTTCAATATACCGTCTACACAGCACAATATTATAATGGTATTTTAACAATGATAATTTAGGAACAGATAAAAAACAACAGAGTTTTATACATGGGATTTTTGTGTGTTAAATTTGTGGGTAAATGAAGAATTATCATATAGTTTGTGAGTTCAGGGGCAAAATATATGATGCAGACTGCACAAAACTAGTGTATTCTATTTTTTATACATATAATATAATAATTAAGATAACATCATCGCAGATATAATAATTAACATAAGAAGTGAGTGCCATGGGAAAAAGACGGACCCACCCTTTGCCCATGTATTTTTCTCCAATACCGTGTCCGATTCGGGGGAAGAGTATCCCACTTGACTACGATACTGCAGGCCAACAAACTGGCAATTTAAGTCATTTTCAGTTGTCAAATAAATATAAAATCATTGTACAATGATGTTAATTTAAGTAAAATACTTACATGTCTATTATTACAGATATCTTAAATTTTTTATTTGCATTAATATAGTTGCAAGAATATACTGTACATTTTAAAATATATTCCTTATAAAATTTATGTAATTTGCATGATATCCACTATAACATTGTGAGCATATAATATATTATAAGGCTTGGGCTGCTATTTATAATAAAAATATCCATGTATTTTTCTTGTTTTGTGTTTTTCTGCGATGCTACCTTGCTTAAGGGTGGAAGGGGGTGGGGGGACCAGGAAGAACAAAATAACAATGTGAAGTGACCGGAGTGAGACACCGTATACCGGCTGCTATACATGCGCCTCAAGTTTCGATACCTTTTCAACAATGGTATCCATAGCATACATGAAGATTATTACATATAGCGTTCCACAAACAAAATAATATTACTCGTATTACCTTTTCCAGAGCAGGGGCTATATATTCACAAAAAAAAAAAAGAGGTGAAATAAAGTTATTTATTTCACCTCTTTAAAAAAATTAGTGTCAGATTTAGTATAATATTTTATACATTTTTTGTTCCACACAAATTTCACAAGTAACGTCCAGCCAAATCTTAACTGCTGATGCATAATATACGTACATAATGCTATTTATTTCACAACACAAACATATAATTTCTATATACAGTATTTCCGTGTTTTAAGAATAAACTAACATATTTAAAACATAACAATTAATATAGATACAATTTTAAAGAATAATAATAATTTTTTATTCATTGCAATTATTTATTCAATATTAAATAAGTAATTTATCATAAAACCAAACAAACAAATCAACGAAGCTGATAAGAAATGCAAATGTTAGATTGTAGATTAGTTATATTTTATTGACTTTATTTTCAAATCAAAGATAAAATATCACGGATTATAAGAAAGGTATCCTAGCATTTTATTACATTTTCTTTTTTTATGTTAAGATTAAACATAACTCATAATAAAGTACATAAAATTTTTAGTCTAAAATCTATGCTAATTAAGTTTTCTAATATTTCTATAATATTTTTAAAACTCTCGCTGTTGTTTGACAGACATAGAAGAGTTTAAATTACCCGCCAAAAAATATTACACATTTCAAGAAAACGTGCTGCAAAATAAGATTATTGGTGACCATATTTAGCAACTGCAAAGAATGTTTATTAAATTAAAAGCATCATATGGTCTCCAGTGAATTTTACACCGCAAGTGCTGAAAAACATATTATACCACGTTGCATTTTTTTGTCAAAAGCATTCAAAGAAAAAGTTTGAGGGTGAGTTTCTTTTTTACTTAATGTAATCTCCTTATACAAATTATATAATTATATAGCAGTCTCTGTAATCGCATGAGATTCACAGTAATTTAATATATTAAATAACTTATTGCTTAATATAATTAAAGTGATATTGTATAAATAAACATTATTTTTTCTTTACAAACTTTTATTCAAAAGTATGTATAATAAGTCCAAGATATACTTAAAATCTGGAAATCTAAAAAAAAACGATGTCATCTACAAACAAAGCCTTTTGTTTGATCTGGTTCTCAGCTGGTGTTTCATTATTTACTGACCAAATATGACTGATTTTAGCTCTCAAATAATATTTCATAATTTGAAATAATAAGTATTTATAATATAATTATAATTATGAAATGTAAATACCGTGAAACAATTTTTTAGCCTAACATTTATTTTTCCTGTTTTATAAATTATTGTATTTGTACAGGTTGACATCAAAGAGTGACAAATTTTTTCCTCATATATATATATATAAATTTGAACCAATGAACTAAATCTCATTAAGTTATCGGATGATATCAATTCCATGTGTTGTATATAATACTTTATAATGAGATTATAGATTTTCAAAGGTTAATTATAAATAAATAATACTAAATATATAATTCAATATTTCCTCGTATAGTTATTGAATGTAAATTAAATCTATTTGAAAAAATTTGATCAGAACCTTTTTGTAAAAAAATAAAAATTTGAAAAATAAGAAAAATATTTCATTTCTATGTAAAATATGACGTAATACTAAAATTTCATGTACTAAAGTATAAAAAGAACTTTAACTAAACATTAATCCTTAAATGGACTCCATGTTTATATTATAGTACATATATCCATTTGAGTAAAGAAGAAGGAAGGGAAAAAACTTTTTGACTGCAATCGTAAAAAAAAGTTGTTGTATATAGAGTTGGTTACTTTACAAAAATTGTTCTCTAGCTGTATTTCTCCCTTTTTTTCCCCCTCATTTTTTTTTTTTTCAAAGAAGAATGGTCAGCTTCATAAAATTATCATGGCATTCGGTAGGCATACAGAAACAGAACGAGGAGCACGCTCTTACTTGGCTCAGCATACACCACGACGAGAGAATTGGGAGGATGGGGGAGGGGGGCACTAAGCATTGCGAGAGTGAAATCATATTACAGCTAATTAATTGAAAACCGAGAGAGCTTATTTTTATGTATATATTATATATATAACTGTACATATATTATATAATGTATATTATGTTTTAATTTATAATAATACGTAATTGCATGAGAAAACGAATTCTCCGATTTTCCTTTTTGTTTTATTATAATAAACATTAGCATGAGAGAGAGAGAGAGAGAGAGAGAGAGAGAGAGAGAGAGAGAGAGAGAGAGAGAGAGAGAGAGAGAGAGAGAGAGAGAGAGAGAGAGAATCGAAAGAATTTATATAAGTATAAAAAGTGATACGAACCAAAAATAACATTATTAGTACTAACAACTTTGTTAGTAGTTGGTATAGAATTGGATCATTATGATTACGAATGTAAAATCAGCAAGAGATTTCGCTCGGCTTGTTAATATAACAAGAAATTCTTTTGAAACGAGAGGAGAGAGAGAGAGAGATTTGGAAGGGCTGAGATCATTCAGTTGAAGCTCATGGATGTGGTGATTTACATTAGTCGTAATAAGGTGACGAAGATTTCCATTGTTAGTGCAATGATGCGATTATTTGCTTCTTTTATAAAGAAAAGATATAATCATTTTAACTTATTATTTTTGTGAACTTCCATGATTGAAATAAAAATGAGCAAAGTTTTTTTTTATTATTTTTATTAAAACATTTTCCAACATTGTTTCCGTCAAGTTATACTATAGCACTAGTACTAATAAAATAAAATTAAACAAAATTACAGACGGACCTGCATGTTTATAAATTATTTGATGAATACAAAACATTATAATTTGGTATTATTTTTCATAATTTGAAATTATAAAGAGATGTGAAAAGAAATATAAATATCATATGAAATTCAGATCATGTTTGTTACACTTGTATTCCCAAAGTATATGAGAAAACATAAAAATATATTTATAAAAAAAAAAAAAAAAACGTTTTGTACCACATTCTCTTGTCAATCATTTTTTTAAGTGTCAATAAAAATATCAAATGTAGCTGATATGACGCGTAGCTTTTTGGTTATAAATACGTTATTGCTTGTCTCAATTACATTGGGGGTCCGTGCGCTGTCAGCCAACCAACTCACTTATCGTGTTACCATGTCCGTCTATAATACTAAAATATCATAAATATTTTATGACGTCATTCTTGCCAATGAGGATAATCATTTTGACTTAATATTAATGTAATTTATAATATATAGACAACTTGAGAATATAATCAAAAACTAACAACAGTATATATATAATTCTACAATTAATATTACCAACGGATGTTCAAGTTTCTGTACTTCCTTTTTGTATTTAAAGTTTGAAACTTTGTAAAAAGAGGAAATATTGCGGATAGGGTGAGAATTCATATATATAAAAAAATGCTGTTGTAAATATTTTGCAATGAAAAATAAAAACTTTTTTTTTTTACGAAATGAAAATAAGGATCAAAGATAACTTCCAGTGAAATAAGAAATTACTTTAAGTTTCCTTGTGTGTATCATGCAGAGACGCTATTTTTTTCAAGAAAATAGGCAAATTTTATATACTAAAAATCTCCTATTTTGACAAATTCACTTGGAATAATGTTTATCTTATGTTGTCCTTTATTTTACAGATAATTCTGTCATGCCACGATTTGCGATCCTAATACGCGCCTACCCGCATCACTCGTGTGTTAGGAAAGTTGCATACTTTTGAGGGAGCTTTTGGAATGGGATAAATTTTAAAATTTTAATGTGAATTTTATAATAATTAATTTACTGAAAGTAACTTTAATATAATTTTAGACTAAATTGTCATTTTTTTATTGATATATTCAGACACAATTTTTTTTAAAGTTAACAAGAATATTTAAGAAACTCGAAAACATAATTGAGGTGATCTTGTCATATTCTCAACTAGTGGATAAAATATTTTGCAGTTAAAAAAAAATATATATATGTGCACCGGTTCTACAGAAGAGTATCACGCACCAAATATTAGCTAATTAACTATTGCTATAATGGAGTATCAACCTCAATTTTTTTTTATTGCAGAAATGGATAGAGGGTGCAAAGTTATGCAACCCTGAATTTTTTCAGATTTTTTCCCCTGTCCCTGGAAGTACTTTTAAAAAAAGGACTTTCAATAATTTTTTAAAAATACTTCCAGGGCTGTAAAAAATCTGAAAAAAATTCAGGTTAGCATAACTTTGCACCCTCTATCCATTTCTGGAATAAAAAAAAATGAGGTCGATACTCCATTATGAAACCCATCTTTAATCTCACTTGAAACTATAATCTATAATACTATTTGCAAGCAAAACAAATAGAAAAGTAAGAACTTTAATTACATCATAATTAATTTAAACTTATGATGTAATTAACCTGTCAACTTTTGCCACCTGATTAGTGACAACAGCACTGACGAGTCATTTGACAGTTGCGTGACATTAATAATCCTAACTTGCATAATATTTGCATTATTTTCTTTGTATCACATACTGAGCACAGCTTAAGTATTCACTGTTTTGATATAATATTAAGTATGCTTAAGTTATTTGTTGTTAGTAATTTGTCATAATAATTGACGTCACATTATAATATCAATAATAATATTATCATCCCTTTGATTTTCCAACTATAACTTATAAAATGACAGACAAGAAAAGCGGCGTCACTGTAAACAAGCTTCCACAACTGGCAGGCAGTATAGGACGCCCATGTGGTGTGATGGGGAGATGCATTATTTACCTGCTCGTATCCTTACTACCTCTGTAGCAGTTACACTGGATCAAATTGTAAAAACCCTCCTCCTCCTACTTCTAGCAAACTCTACTTGTAAGTTATTTAAAATCTACTTTTACCTACATGGTAAAGAAGTTTAAGTTAGAGGATCCCTCTATATTCACGTCTCTCGTTCTAAAAACTCTTTCAATTTTCTCCTTGTCCTCCCCTCTCTTTACTTATATACTTACTACCTAAAAAATACTATATATACTAAGAAAGAGAGAGCACTCACGTACTTTTTATTTTTACTGTCACCATTTTGATGGTTATTTTACACACTTACAAGTGGTAGTATCATCAACCACATGAAATAACAAATATTTTATTATATTTTTATTTTATTTATATAAAATAAAAACATCCAATTTGTCATCATATACCTTATGGGTTATTTATTATGAAAATAAAATTGACAACATACAAGAGTATATTATAAAAATATAGAGCTCTAGTATAAAATGTTCTATGAAAATTTATTATACAACTTTCAGCAATGATAAAATTGTAATATCTCTTTTAACTGAATTTGTTATCGATGTCATTAAAGTAAAAATATTTAATTTTTGATGTCATCTTTTCTATTTTATTTTACATGCAATAAATCATAAATTATTTGCTGTAATACGACAACTATTCTAAATATTACTCTCACAAAATACTAGTATTTTAAATGAAATAACTGCAAGAACAATAAAGATATAAGATTCTCTATACTTCGAATTTTTATATAAATTTAAATAAATTATAAATATATTTGTAAAAATCAATAAAATATGTACGTAATAAAATTTTATACATCCTTATAACTACTATTTTAAAATAGGTAATAATATTAAAATAATAAAAATTATCATTTCATATTTTCAAGTATTTTTTTATTGGTTTATCATCATCATATATATATTTTTTTTATTTTCCTCATCGCTTATTTTCCAACATTATTCACACAAAAATTGTAACATGGTTGAGCAAATGTGAGTGTATTTTTGTTTTTGTGAGATTTTATTATTAATATAATACATTTCTCAAGACAAAAACACCGGCAACATAGACAGCGATAAGTGACGACGTCGTCATGTTAGGGTGAGAAGATGGCTTTTGGGGCTCAAACAGGACAACAAAGGGGAAGAAAAGGAGCAATAATTCAAATATATTATATGAATTATTTTACGGGCAACATCGGTGATTATAAGAAAATGGTCAATGTATATAGAGAGATTTGCCTCTAAAAAGTTTATTGTATATTTTTTCGATGTAATTAGGAAAAAAAGAAGAGTATATTTATATAAACAAATTTTTGTTATAAATTTACTAAAAATTTATTGTTATAAATGACTTTAAATAAAAGTGTCATATTAGTTGAAAAATTAGCTTATTAAAGATATTGTTTCTGACCAACTTTATAATAATTGTAGCATATTTTTAGAAATTCATAATTGATACATATTATGATTGAGCATTAATAATTTAATTCAAAATTTTTAAATTTGCTTGAGTAACTCACAAAAAAATTCACAATACACATTTTTTTTAAAGTATCGTTAGATAAGAAGAAAAAAAAATCAGCTTTTCAGAGGCAATTTTAAAAATATGTTGTTCTTTTTTTTTAAATTGTTTTGCTACAAAGAATTAAAAAACAAAAATATTACATTCATACATACACCCATATTAACGATACCGTAGTAATTAAATCGATTTTTTTTCCATCATTAATATTTATAATAATGATACATAATACTATATACACACATTCATACGTAAAATTAAACATACATGTTGCTGTTTACACAATGTTTTGAGACGATTTTGGTTATTTATTATTTAAAGTCTTATAAAATATTGCTTTTTGTTGTTTTATCTTTAAAACAATTTAAAGAAAATTACCTAGGATATTTAAAAAACAAAATGTATTGCTGGATGGATTCTGGGATTTATCTCTCGACTCAGGTTTAATTAATTTTCTGATTATTTATTCCGTAACAAGTATCATGGGAAATAATTTTAACTTTATTTTATCCTGCAGTACGAACTATTATGGTTAAATTTTAATTAAAAATGCATCTACAAAGTGTAAATATAACCTGAGATGAAATTAATAATATGACAAATTGTGGGACATATGATCACAGGTACCGGATAAAAATAATTACAGATGGAACTTGTTTTATTCTCAATTAACTTTGGATTTTAGTACTTCATACTTATATAAGAATTCTCAAAACATTCACTCACAGTTCATTATTGTTTTCTTTTTTTAAATTAGAAATCTGGAAAATTACCATTTAAAAGAAATAATACTTAAATACAAAGTATAAAGAGTATTTTTAACATTTAATTCATTTTATATAACATTTATTTATTTCATTATTTCATTTTTCAATCATTGTACTATAGATTTTATTTTCTTAACACATACAATACTCTTAAATACTTCTGATTTAAGTATTTCAAACTCATTGCTGCGTGATTTTTAAACCAGGAGACATTTTTTTATGTAAAGTAAATAATAATAATATAATTAATAGTAATATTTGCATTAAAACGTGAAATAACAAATACAACAATCCAACATTCATGATTGCCAACACTGGTCAATAATAATTAATTAAGAAGATCTTAGCAATAATAATAGTAATAAGAGCAATATAGTTTACCTTAACAGACTTTTCCTTTATATAATATACAAATATAGAAACCTGATTGTAATATTGAAAACAACTTTATAAACTTTAAAAATAAAAACTAAATTAAATATTTTATTATTAAAAACAACATTTCACTGCACAGTTGGTCACAAATTGGTACTTAGCATGTGACAGCTAAAGTCAAATTAATTTAATTCTCCCACCGGAAGTAGCCGGAAGTGCGAGTTTTCTTCCTTCCTATTCGTATTTGAGGTCTAAAATTTTGCAAAAAGGTTTGTAATAAAAAGAATGAATTATTTGCAGAAATATTAAAACTCGGACATGAATAGCATGGACAGAAACCTTTCACTTCCGGCTACTTCCGGTAAGAATATCAAATAATATGACTGTATCTAGTAGTCACCAATAGTTCCCCCATGTGCTGGATGTCCATTATTGCGGCCAGGTAGACTCACACTTACGTTGTTACATAGTGGACTGATGGTGCTCACTTTTTCACTCACGCATCATGCCAAATGTCAGAGTCCTTCGCTGTACTATCAATTTAGTAAAATAATTACATTTTAATTACAAAGTTGTTTTCATTACAAATCATTAATAATTTAAAACATACATTTTTTAATAAAAAGTGTTGGGGAAGGAAAAATGTGTATTGATAATAATCCTAAAAAAAAACAAAAAAACAAGAAGTTGTTTATTTGAATCATCATTTTTTAATATTCACACGGCATCACAGATTTTAAAGTTTTAAAAAATTTGTGTCTTTATTCTTCTTCATAATATTTAATAATAAATGTTTTTTATATAATATTATTTTGTAATTTGACTTCTAATAAATCAATATTACTAAATAAATTAAGTGTTTTTTTTTTATTTAATATTATAATTTTATAATATTAAAATAAACGGGGGTTGAATTTGATTGTTGGGCTTAATGAATTGATGATCTGAGTTACATATCACTTTTTTTTTTTAAAAGGTGTGGTTACACACTTTGAACAATCGACACACGCAATCTTCTTTGTTCTCCGTAGGCTCTAATTGATGTCCATCATCACCTGGTTATTGTTCACTCACTGTTCACCACTCACTGAGGTGTTTGCGTGTCTTCGATCGAGTGTGACATGTAACCGCAGTCATACTGGGACGCGACGCATCACCACGTCGTCACCCAGTCCAGCGCGGCGTCCTCGGATCCTTCCATCTGAAGCACAAAAATGAAACACTTCGTTAGTATTAAAAACACAAAAAATTTCAACATAACAATATTTTTGTAAACTGCAATTTAGGTGACATAATAAAATTGTTTTGACGCAGTGGTCGTTGTAAAGAATCTAGTCGTTTACAAAATATGTTGATGGACTTTGAAGCGATACATATTGATATAATTATTATTTTAAATAACAGTACATTATATATTATAAATTTAATATATAAGAAAATAGTAAAATATATAATATCAATTTCTGAAATTTTATAGCATGTCCATTTTTATATAATATTAATTACAACTAACTAGTATGTTAATTGAATTTTAATATTTTTTTTTTTAAATTAGTATGATTAAATTTATAGTGAAAATTTTGCATTCATATCATTATTCATATTAATTAATTGAAATAAATATGATACCCCTTTGTTTTTATAAACATAAAAATACTTTACAATGTAGATTTCATCAATTTAAAACAATTATTTAATTTATATTTATTACTTATACTATATAATATATAGAAAGGTATATACTCAAGTTACTGTTTCATTATTAAAATAACAAGCTTAGAAGTACAAGTAAATGGATCAAACTACCTACTACACATCAGTACACCTGTGTATATGAATGTGTAACAAGATAACTAAGCATTTCTGAAGTGGATTCCAGTTGCTAGTCCGTGAGATCTTTAAACTAACATTCCCTGAAGGCACTTGAGAGAGTTGTGAGAGAGAGAGTAGAGAGAGAGAGATCTTCTCAACTCGCTGTTTAGCTTGTTAGTGTCGGTAATGCCAAGAATATAATATGTAGTCGCTCTACAGACAGAATTCATCACTTGCAGCAAAAAGCGAGGCAGCACAGGCAGGTCAAGCAAATGTCCAGTCCTTCATATCATCTAACCTGGCCATCCTTTCAACTTCTGAATAAACATTTGCGTGCATTACTGACGAGCTATGAAGGATTACGTTTACCCTCAAGCACAAATATATGTGTACTTCGCAAAGATTTTGGTACTTCGCTACTATAATTTTGTTTAAAGTTACTCCATGTATTTTTTTTTTCAACTGAAGTAATTTTTTTGTAAGCTTATAATTAAGCACAAGTTTAGTCTAAAAGAGCGCTAAATTCATCACCCAATTCCTAACTCTTACATGTGTGCTTAGATTTTTGTTTGCAATTGAAACTCAAAGGGGGCGATTCAAGCGAAAGAGTTACCCAGAATGCTATCAACGTTTTTACTAACCGTGGCTAGCGCCAGTCTAATTCAATGACATTAACAAATTAGGAATAACGTTCCTGCTGTCTCGAGGTGTAAATGTATGAAGTATTAATGTTTTTACTTTAAGACGGTATTACACGATACAATTTCGCATACAATTTTTCCTTACAATAAAACTTGAACTCCATTTGTTTGTATGGAGATGCAATTTTTTGCAAGGAAAAATTGTATGCGAATTTGTATCATGTAATACCAGCTTATCTTGTTATTGTTACAATTTCACATTGTTTAATTACCGAGCCTAAAATGCGCAAACAATAATATAATTAATTATACAACATTAATATAACTTCCTTATATAGAATCTTAAATATATAATACAAAAATTTCAGAATATAAATAAAATTGATTTGACATATAATTTATCTTACTGTTAGATGGAGTAATGTTTCTTTAGGCTGATACCTTTATTTATTTATATATATATATATACCAGAAAACAAGATTTTAGTTAAAGGTACAATTTCAATTGGATGTCTTTGATGTATATATTATATGTCTAGGTCAACAATTACCAAGGATCAAATAACATTAGCCAGTGCATACATTGAGAGAAGGCCCTCCTTCCCTCTCCCCCTTAGGGGTTATCCTCACATCAGGTACGAACATAGAGACCCAAGGAGGGGCTGGGTTCAAACGTAAGTATAACTCTTGGTAAATCCCCCAGGGGTAAGATAGTTCTACATTAACGTCTAATAGAGAACAGCAAGAAGAGTGTGTGTGTGTGTCTCTCTATTTTGATCTCCAAAGGGACTGATACTAAAGGATATTGCTATATATATAACCTATGTATAAAGATTATTTTATAAGATAAGAAGTTAAATAAATAAAATTGATATTTATTATTTTTTAAATAAAATTAAATAAATAATATTATTCTTTAATGGATTTTTTTAATTATATTATGTATTGATTACTTTTAATTTAATTGTATAAGATTTGAATGCAAATAATTAAATTTTAAATTACATTTTTTTTATTTTTTTTTTTTTTTTTAGAGAACCAGCAGATGTGTAAATGTTTATATTAAAATTTATTGTAATCTAGCCAAAGCCCTGTCAGACGATATGCATTTCAAACGCCATGATTTTTTTTTTCAGACTAAATTAATATACATTTAGCATTATGTTATGCGTACTGTGTAAAGTTGCATGCTATGTTATGAAAATTACATTAATTAGTTAAATAAAATTAGTAGGAATTTTTTGTAATTTTATTTTCTAATTAAAATCATATTTACATGTTACTTGTTTCATTATTTCTTATTATATTATAAATTTACTGTTCTGTAAAATGACCTAAAATTATGATAATATGCTACACAAATTAAATAATAAAATATTATTCATTAAATCAATAATATGACCATAAATTTTATTATGTTTGACTTTATACATAGACGAAATAATTTAATATTCTTTATAATTGTAAAAATAAATGAAAATAATTGAGTCCATTGACACCATAAAGCATTAATTCTCTAACGATTCGTGATCTAAAAGTTTTCTCTAATTACTTCCCTCCTACTACCATTTTTAATAGCATTCACTTCAAAACAATAACATTTTTAATGTGACAACATTAATCCAATAATATTACTAAGCTTCTCAAATAAAAATGTCACATGTAATAATATTTTTATTTTATCTATAGTAAATTTTTTATATACAAAGCATGTAATCCATTTAACAAATAATGCTTTATACTTTATTAAAAAAATAAACACAACAACTAAGTTCCATTATCATGATTGTTTATAAACCATGATAATTGGAAATACTTTTTAAGTTATTTTTAATACTAGAGTAAATTAATGCCTTTTAAACACTACTTAAGAAATATATAGTTGCACCTTTTTATTTACAAATTAGTTTCTATATGTTACGTGTTTTTTCAAAGTTTGAAGAGGAGAATGAAAAAAAAAAAATCATTTTGATAATAAAACAGAAAAAAAAACTAAATATTTTTTTAAATAGGATAATCGAATGTAAATAACATATAATATATAAACATAAATATGCATATAAAATTTAAATATGAGTAATATTTAAATAGTATACATGGTTAAATTATTTTTGAACGCGAAAAAAGTTTCAGTTTATGAGTTCGAATATCAAGCGTTGTTTTTTTTTTTTTTTTTTTTTTTTTTTTTTCAGCACAAGTAAGTTAACGATGTAGTAGTTTGAGAATATAGAATTGGTAAATAATAGTAAAATAATTTTGAAAATAATAAAAACTTGCGATAATTTTATTATAACTGATTGAATTGATAAATACGGTAATCTCCCACTACAGATAATATAATTATGAATTTGATGTATTAATAAAATTAATGCACAGCTTATTAATTTAAAAACATCCCATCCCCTCACGCCCTTAGGGGTTTTCTGATTTTGAATCAAGAACTTATTTTCCTCTAAAAACTTACTTTAATGCCAAAACAGTAATTTTGTTTTTTCCACTCCACAAATATTTAGGTAGCGCGGGGCATGAGCTATAATATATAGGAATACCTCTAAATCAGCTGACCTGAAGCCTCTATTATATCGTCTTTTATCCATGAAAATGAAATTGTAATAATGAAATGAATGGGTTGTGCGTCTCCTGTTGTCCATATAATACATGTTCGGTGCTGCAAAAGTTGCCTAACCTCCAGGTGAGATTATTTGTCTTTAAATTATTTTAGAGTACACTCGTCGCCTTGGAAAATTTCTCAACTGCAGCCTTGTTAATCACCATCCTCTGTGTTATTCTTACGGGGTATAGTGATTAACAAGGTCGCAAAGGGAAATTTTCTGAGGCGACAACTGTACAATTGATGACAAAGATTGGTATAGTAGAAAAAAAAAAGCGCATTCCTAGTGTTGCATTAATTTAGACTAAAATTTTACTCTATATAACTAAATTTAGTTCTCAACTGAAAATTTTCAATCTAATTTTAAAACATTCCCAGATTATAACTGCAGCATTTAATTTGCATTTAATTTGCGTTATAACGTATAAACTTCGTAGTTTTATATGATTTATTTTAAAAATAAAAAGAATACGTATATAATACTAGATATTCATAATATAATAAATTTATATAGAGATACTAACAAACTAAAAATTTATACACTTTTTTTTATATATACACTCATATGTATATTTTTCTTTTCACATTTACAATTAATTAGTGGCTGTAACTCTACATATTTATATAAACAATTAGAGTTTCATGAGGCATGCAATGTGTTAGATGAGCTGCTCTTGCTATACTCGACTCTGACGATGGAAATTCTTGTGCTTGCCTATACAGTGTATGTGCACATACTAGCTCATGTATACGTACATTGCTCTCTGGTACTGTTTTTTTTTTTATATAATATATATTTTATTTTATATTTGTTGAAAAGGACGCGAGTTTTATGCTCTGTTACAGAAATGTCGAGCAAAACAAGGCCTCATTACTGAGTTCCCTTGCTCCTAACAAACTAACTGGACACCTCCACCCTCTAGCTAGGGGCAGGAAAGTAAGAGGAGAGGAAAGGGGGTAACTTCTAATTGCTTTAGTTCATACAAACTCCACATTAGCGCTGGCATCGTCTGTAAGGACAATTTACGCTAGTTGCATAAAAAAAAACTGAAGGAAGTAAAAAAAAAAGTGTCATGGAACAAAATTAAAAATTATAAAATAAAAAAGGATAAAAAATAATTACTTGCATGATTAAAAAAAGACAAGACGCGGGAGTTTTTAATAATAAAAAAAAGAAGCTTAATAATAAAAGAAAATAATGTAATATAAAAAAGTGTATAGTTTAATTAATTGAAATAAGTAATAAAGCCATAATTATATATACTCGACCTATTATTTTATACAAAGACTAAAACATAAAAAAATTGTGACGTGCATATACTGCATAATTGCAATAAAAATAAAATAATTAATTGACACTGGCAGATAGCGAGAAATTTCATCATTAGTTACCAAGACAATCCTTAGCAATTGTTATTGTAGGTTATGATGCGATGTTGCTGGGAAAATTCTATAGTAAAATGTATTCTGACTACATTTTACTAATTAGAAAATTTTAATTAATTTACATAATGAAATTAGGAGTTATTTCATAACATTTTTTTCCAGTAAGCTAGAAATAGAATTATTTAATTAAAAAATATATAATAAAATACCAAAAATAATAAGCATACCGGAGGATTCATTTTGAAATTTTTGTAACAATGTTGGACAATACTGACGTTAAAAAACGTGAATGTTTAAATTGTTGCTTTTTTAATTATTTTAAAATTTTAATATATTTATAATGCAAAATGTCTATTTCGTTTATTTGTATCTTTAAGCAGATTTTATCTTAAAAAAAATATATGATATATTTTTGTAATAAATATAATTTACATTATTAATTAATTAGCCTCTTAGTAGAAACTCAAACTTTATAACAATTATAACTGAAAATGTATTTCTCCTTTCCTCAATTAAAAAAAAAATAAAATAAATAAAAACTTAAAAATATTCAAACAAGTTTAAAATTTTCTTTTTAAATTTCAACCACAGCCTATTATTTAACACATAATGAGAGATTTGTGTTTTCATTATTATATTTGTGTTGGCCGAAAGTCTCGCCATTGAAAAGATAACAGTATAGTGGGGTTTGCGTGACATGAGACACTTAACATGGGGCGAATAGGGCGAGAGTCGCGTGCGTCAGACATACGTGCCCCGCCCACATTTGCTCCAAAACACGGGGAATTTGTCCACGTTGAATAATTCACCAAGGAAAACGTCAATTGGTACTTCAGTGTGCCTCTAAATTCTTATATATATAATTTCATATCTCAAAATTACTATACTTATTTCTATTATTATTAATTAAAACATTTAATAACTATTATAATTAATGAAAAATGTCAATATAATTATTTATAGTATTGGTTTTAATGAAAAATATATACTATTTTTCTGTTAATATTTAAATGGTAAAATGTAGCTACATGGCTTTATTTTTACATGATTTTGACTATATTTGCCTCGTGCTTGCTATCTTTGAGTCTAAGGACATTTCCTCAACAAAACCCCTGTTATATATAATACATATAAACGTATATATGGGATAACCTTACCTATACCTACAAGTTTTCATCAACCCACCCACCCTAAATCCAGATAAAAAAAAAAAACATAACCCATGCATGCGTAATAGTGACAAATTATAATATGACAATTTAAATAATAATAATTATATGTATCTTTTTTATATATCATACATAAAAATCATGTTCTTACATGACTTTTTATTGTTCTACATTATAAAAAAATTATACTTAAGTAGCATTAAATTAGATTTAATATCTCTTAAAAAATATATTTAAAATTTAAATATAAATCATAAAAATTAGACTTTTATTATATCAGTAAGAAGTTCTTGTTTTTAAGTGTGTATTATCTTGATTCGGTCACGAGTTCATTTCATTTTTTGATCCGGTATGAGATCTCGTAAAAAAACAAAAAATGTATAACAACATTGCATTCCTCTGGAGAACAAATTCTTGAACAACAAGTAATCCTATTGTTGTATCATTATATGATACAAGAATTATATTAATTATGTAATTATATATTTTTTAAAAAAACATAATAAGTTCAAGGTATTTTAATTTTTTAATTCCACTACATTAAAAATAATCTATCGGGATAAACAATAATTATTAAATAATTATAATGATGTTTGATGGTATAAACAGAAGAAAAAAGTTGACTCAGAGTCCTCTAAAACATATAATAGAGTAAAATGTAGGAAAATCTTAAGTTATAAAATAAAAATATATCGGATTTAGAGTTACCAAAACAGATCACCCGAAATTCTACTAAATAATTATGTTTTTCATAACATATTTTTAATTATTGAGATTATTACTTTATCTATTTATTTTTACAATTATATTATATAATCTTGTTGACCGATACAAGTTACATACATTATTATTTTTTTTTAAACTTAATTTTGACACAAAGATTTTTTTTTATAAATGATTTAAAGTATATTTAATATATATTATAAAATAGCCTAAAAGTTCTACGCATGGCTTATTTAAACTAAAAATATACTTCTCAGTGTTACCACTAATGATATGTGACAGTTCTAAAACGAGCAACAACCCCTTATAGAAATATAAGTTTCTGTAAAACCTATCTTTATGCACCATGTTATCAGGGGATGCTAGATTTCATGACATCACAGTATCCATTAGTGTTTATGTGTTAAAAATGTAATGTATTATAGATATGGTAGTAAACTAGCTTATTACTGAAAAAAAAAAGGGAGAGAGGTTAAAACCTAATAACGAGGATGAAAAACTTGAGGGAAACTTGTACTATAAATGTACTTCCACCCCTGTATGGTGAACGCGGTTGTAAGCAACCCTTGGCCACTTGTGTTAGCTAATACAAGTCCTCGTAATGAGAGATATATGAGTACTGTATATAGTAAGTAATATTTTCATGTTCATATACTGTATGTAAGTACAAAACTTCGCTCATTAAAATATATGACTTTAATCAAAGAAGTTTATAATTAGGAATGTTTGTATTTAAAAAAAAAATGCTATGTATTTTGCTGTACATTTAGTGATATCATAGAAATAAAAAAAAAATGAGTTTTGAATTAGTATGATGTAGACTTGTGTTATAATAATTTACAAAAGATGTAATCTATATCTCTATATAAATAGCTTCTTTTTAAAATATTAATGTGAGTAAGTAGACTGATAAATTACACTAAAACTAACAAATTTCTACCCTTTAATCTCAGGTGATTTAAATCTGGAAGGACACTTTCTGTTAGTTACAGTGTACTATGATATGATAATAAAATACGTATCCTGTAAAATCGTCATTAACATTACCATGCAGGTATATCGACAGCAACTCAATTGTTTTATTATATATGTACATAAATCTTACTAACGTGCAATTTCATACTAATGTCTTTGGACGTTTTTTTTTAATTAAGTAAAAAGCTGCACAACTTGGAATGATTAGAGAATTACAAAAATGTCGATATAAAATTGTAATAAGAAAATAATGTATAATCACAAAATTTGCTGTATATTCTAATAAGTAAAGTATATATAGAGAAATACGCGCGTCTGACTGGCGACTAGGGGATGACGAGAGAGAGGGGGTGGATCGATGTTGCGTGTTAACCCAAAGAGCACGCTATACCACCCTAGCTCCCCACCCTATAGAGATAAGGAAATTACGATAAATAATTGATAAATAGTGCAGTGCGCCCTTCGCACGGAGCTAGGAGAAGAAATTACGTATAAAAACTGTACCATATAGAGAGAGAGAGACACATTAGTACTAATTATACGAGAGAGAAACGTATATCTAGTATCAGACTAATAAGGCATGAGTGCTGTTGCTGCATGATGTGTCATGCATCCAGGAAGTACTCAATTCTATTTTGTTAGTGACACTGGCTGCAATTATTATACTTTTAATATAGTGGAGAATAATAATTCATAAAAATGAGCTGCAAACTGAAATTATAGCTCTAGTGATGATATGTTTTGTTTGTTTTTTTTTCCTCTTTTTATAGAAACACCAATACCATAATTTTTAACATTTTGTAAAAGAGTATATTTATTTTTAATCGAAACTGCAGTCTGTATTTATGATAACAGGTTGTAACACTTTTAGACTGCATGGTATAAATGTTTAAATATAAGGCAGTATGTAAAATTATCGTAAATGGTAAGCTTATGCGACCTAAGTTTTAGATTCAGTATATTATTATGTTAATACGTTCATCCATCAAGATAATCAAACAATATTAATAGTTCACAACAAAATAAATCTTGAGAAGTTAATTTTTTAGTTTATAAAATAGCAACGAGTAGCAGTAATGATATTGTTATCATACCTAGGTTTTTAATATTAATTTATGTTATACTAAAAAAAATATAGCTATTTTTTTTTAAGCGCAAATGATCATTTTCCGTGCTGTTCAAAAGATCTTATTATTATCAAATACTAAGATCGTTTGATGCTGGATTATGTCACATAGCTTGAAATATATGTGAAAAAATCACGTATAGTTTTGATTTATTATGTTTCTCAGAATACTATTCAAGAACAAAGCCGTAATACGTATATTGGTTTAGAATCAAACAAGCAAACTAAAAACCTAATATAATAATAATTTTATATTTTTAATTTAAAACAACCGCAGGCCATTAAACATTTTCTAATACTTAATAGTAACTGAAGTATATATTATAAGCTATTATAACATTTCTTATCTCATAATCTGTTGAATTTATATATTACATTCAAAATATAATTTCAATAAATTATATTGTTATATTATTAATTATTATATTATAATTATATTTTAAAGATGAAAGTAAATTATTTAAAAAAATTGCTATAAATTTAATTTGATGTTAGGTTTTGAAACCTGTCTGGAATATTTTAACTCCGTTTGACTGCGCAATAATTGTTTACCTTGACCCCGCGGGTGGCTGGAGAGAGAGAGAGAGAGAGAGAGAACATGACTCACGCTCAAGTCGCCGGTAATTATTGTGAAACCTTTGTTCTCCGCGTGGTCATGCATGCATTTCGCTTTACTCCAAGCCGACTTTTTCACCCACCCACCCAACCTGCTTATTTGCATTTTACTTATTGCTTATTGAGACCATAACAATGAGAGTCTTACAGGTCAAAGATCTACAGCGGCGTCTGCAAGGAAATATAAAATTAATTTTTTTATTTACTTTTAACATGTAGAGATTATTAAAATTAAATTGTATGTTATTATTATTTTTTGTTAAAGAGAATTAAGTTCTGAAAATAAATTATAATTTGTATGACTTAATTTGTGGAAGTATTTTAAATTAAAAATATTACTCTATAAAAATAATTAATCAATTAGCATGAAATATATATTCTTTCAATTAAAAATTAAATTGGTTGGACCATACATTTATAAGTATAATTATATTATAGTTATTTATAAACAAAAATTATTTTCTGTTCTAAAAAAAATAGCACAACTTTATTGTAACAATTATTTTAATAAAAAAAATAATTAAATTTTTTTTCAAAACTATTATAATTTTAATTTCATGTTACATATTAATAATACAATTAAATTTACTCGTATAAGAGAATAATAACATAATTATTATACATTTTTATATAAAACAAAAAAGTACAAACATTTAAAGAATTTTATTTTTGCAGAAACTTGAGAGATCAACAACAAGAAAGAGATCTCGCTGCTGCTCGAAATGTTGAAGAGTCGTTCACAACCACAAGCAAGTCAAGACGACGACAGTGTGAGAAATAAGATCTGCTTGCTTGCAGTCAATGAAACACGAACCTTACACATTACGAATGTCACGTCGCTAAAACATTTGCACGCTTGTTTCTCTAAACCATGACGTCATGTAATACATGTGATAGTACACCACGCTGTCTAGCCAAGCAAGAATTGAAACCATCATAATGCACGTTGACAAAAAATATGAGGCATGTCAACACATGTGTTTAATAGCAAGTGCATGTATTTTATCTGATATCTCATAATGATGACGATATGATTATGAAACAAAGTCATCATATTAATGTGTTTAATATTTTTATTTTAATACAATTTTAACATGCAGTAAATTATATTAATTTATTATAATGTAATGCATTATTTTGTTTATGACGATTTTCTTTAAAAATTATAAACCTAACTGTCTTAAATTTTTATGAACTTCATCTTTGGTAATTTATATATATTCACTTTGTAAAAATTGTATAATAATATATAAATAAAATATATTTTCATTTTTAAAATTAGATATTTTTTTCTCAATTTAATAAAGGTTAATAAAAAATTATTGATCAACTCTAGCTTGTACTGTACTTATATTTAAATGAGAATATTATTTTCATTGAGTAACAATAAAAACAACTTAACATATTACGTAATATATAAGTCTATACAACAAAAACTACTGTATGTATATAATATCAATTCAATTTTGAACATTGGAAAAAAAAAAAAAAAAGAGTAGAAGCTATAAAATAAAAAGAAATAAATTCAATCTAATAAAGAAGCTCTTCAATCAAATACAAAAGTTTCTCATCAATATAGTGTCTCTTACAGCATCACAAGAAGAAGAAAAAAAAAAGTATAAGTTTGAAATGAAATGAATGAAATGGGACTTGCTGGTATATGAGGTATCCTCGTCGTTGTTTTTGCACAGTTGTGTATCATCGGTGACATCGAGAGAGAGAGAGAGAGAGAGAGAGAGAGAGAGAGAGAGAGAGAGAGAGAGAGAGAGAGAGAGAGAGAGAGAGAGAGAGAGAGAGAGAGCACGGTAAGAGCACTTGCTGTGAATTAACTCCAGCAATGTCCACTATAACAGGAAGAGGAGTGGGACATATATACCCCTTTCCTCCCCTCTCCTTCCTATTCCATCTCACATAGAGTTACATCCAATTACCCAAGTACTGTAAAAGAGAAATTGAAATAAACTCTGAGGAGGACGTATAGTAGCTACACCGGATGGACGACGGCGTCTCCATGTATATTTATATTGGAAAATAGTAATGGTATAGCAGCAAGCAAGCATCCCTTCAATCATATTATAGCAATACTATGAGTGATTCTATCTGACCATGTATACTCTAATTAATCAAATCAAAAAGCTATTCAGTAGAATTATATATACGTGTGTATATATTAAAAAGAGTTTGTAATATTGGTAATTTTTCTCTAATAATATGTGGCTAAAATTTTATAAATTTTTGATGGATTGAATAAAAGATCACAAGGTTTTATTTTAATCAATAAAAATCATATATTTTGTTTTTATTGTACATTTTTCAACAGAATTAAATACTAAGTAGTAACAGTTTGAAATGGAACTTGAATTTATTATTTATTTTACTAAGAATTCAAATTGTCTCAACAGTATATTATAGTGAAGTGTATTTTTATAAAAAAAATCTTCAAATGAGTAACTGGTAACTTAAATTATATGGAATAGCTTATATAGGTATACATTAATAGGACCACAAATTTATTACTGGTTATTATGTAGTTGTCTGTTAAAATTAAACAATATAGCTGCATACAAGAATAATATATAGAATTTATCATATTATAATTATATATATCATATATAGTGTATAGTTGTTATTCAATTTTCCACTGAAACACGATACAAAAATCATACATCTATAAAAATTTAATTCAATTCCTTTTTTTTATTAAAAATATCCAGCCACTGACAGAAAGGAGATAATTCTTTTTTGAATAAATGTGACAATTAAACCACATTCACTGTCGAGACTTCACTTTACAATATTAATAACAAATAATAATTAATATTGCAGATATGAGAGTGCGTTTGAATGAGACTTTATATTTAATTGGAATTTTAAATCATCATCATGAAATTGCTTGAATTTTCAAATAAGCTAAAATGTCCTCATCATCGCAAAAAAATTTAGTCTCTCTCTCTCTCTCTCTCTCTCTCTCTCTCTCTCTCTCTCTCGCTCTCTCTCTCGCTCTCTCTCTCTCTCTCTCTCTCTCTCTCTCTCTCGTGTATTGCAATCCTTTATTTCTGTTCTCTAGTCGCTCGTAATCCGCCTGCCTCCTCCCTCTCTCCCAATGCTACCCTCCTCCTCCTTCTCCACCCCTCCCTCTTCTCTGCTACACCCCTTCCCCTCCCCCAAAACCCACCACTAGGCTGCACCACCCATGTCCCCATCAGATCAATACAACTTGTACTAAAAGGAGGGTCGTGTAGTGTGGGAGGAAAAGGGGAAAGAGAAAGAGCTAGTAGTATAGAGAGTAGACGTAACATTTTCGAAAAACCACTTCCCGAATGAGCCTGGCACTTCCTGTGATTGACTGAATCTCTCTCTCTCTCTCTCTCCTCTCTCACTCTCCACTCATTCCTGTTTCTTATACTGTGGGTGCTGCTCTCTGTTGGTTTCTAAATCTAACCGATAACCCCCTCTCTTTCTCTTCTGCGTATTAAACTTGAGCCTTTACAAAGGCAATCACATTGAAGAAGTACGTATTATTATTATATATGTTGAAGCCTAGAGAAAGTACACTTCAGAGGTGTCACTCTTGCGCTAACATTCAAGACGTTATTTACATACACAAGTGTTTGCATATCCACAAGACTCAGTGTTTCACGAGTATATACTTTAGATGTGATTTTTTTTTAAAGTGACAGATTTTTTTCTTATCCATTGAAATTCAACAATAGACAAGTTGTATCAAGCTTTATTGCGTGAGTTTGGAGAATGAACCTTATCGCCATCTAACACAAGGGTCACGAGTTCAACAGAGATTATATATGACTTTATTGTCGACTGTAAACTAAGAAAGACAATAATTATGAATATTAAAAAAAATTAATTAGTATTATGAAAAAACTTGTCAAAAAAGAGAGCAAACACTATAGAATCATAGGCTATGCTAAAATTTAATTATATTTCGTAGTTTGAAGTCAAAAATGTAAATTTAACATGCTTTACAATTAATCATGATAAACATGCAGTTATCTTTCTATGATGCTACCTTATATTTCTATCTGCTTTGACAATGCTTTTCGCACAAACTTCTCACACACGTAAAAGATAAGCCAAAAGGCGCCTTTTATTTTTCTCTCTCCTTCCTTTAACCCACCCTTTTCCTCCCTCCTCTCTCCCTTTTTCCAACTCTCAAAACAATTATCCCCTATCTCTAACACATGTATTACACAACGAAAACATAGTAATCGCCCCTCCCTCCCTCCCTTGTCTAGCTATAGCACTGTGGGCTCGCAAGGGTGATGATAATGAGTCTAAGGGGAAGTCAGTCTAGATAGCTGTTATTTTTTATAACCAGAACAGTTCTCTTCTTAAAATTACTTGAACTAATGTAGCCTAAGGTATTTTCTACTAATGTATATAATATAAAAATATTTACACTTTCTTCTTATTGCCTATAATTAATGCAATAAAAGAAATTCTCAAATAATTTAATTTTATTATAATTGTTTTATTTTATTAACATAATAGCTTAATAAAATCTTATTATTATCATCATCAATTTTTTTTTTTATTAAAAAGCCATAAAAATTTCATGGTTATTTCCTTAAAAGTATGCAACATGCATTGCTTAAATGTACGATAAGTTGCATAAGCCAGCAGGCGTTGAAAGTATGGTGCTGTTATGACTAGACTATAATGTTTAGTAATTAAGTTAATTATATTTTAAAGAAAGGGAATAATATGTAACACATGCGCAGATATTGGTAAGAAAAATTGAAAATAGTTCTTCGCGATTTTAACTTATTTCATTAGAGGCCAACATAGCATTAACTATTATATTTTGAGGTATATGACTTAAATCATTAATTAATTGAACCAGTTAAGCTCTTGTGCATGTGAATATACATGCAGCATCATAGTATGCCTCATATAAGTGATATTCTGATATATATTAATGTAAGCATTTTAATCAGTAAAAAATAAATCTGTGAGTAGTATATTAAAAATAAGACACTGATAAAGAATATTAGACGTAATAATGCATATTAAAAAAGATCTGACATTTTTAAGATTTTTTTTTAAATAATTACATATTATGCTGTAATTTTTATTAAAAACACTCACAGTATATTTTTCAATATTTTAACGAAGGGACATTTCAACTGAGCAATGTGAACGACTGCCAAATATTATAATTTCAACAGTAGTATTTTGTATGGAATATCTGCTCTCATGCTATAAAATTCAGTTTGATTTTAATTTAGACTGCTTAAATATATACATATTCGTCGTCCTTGGCGTTGGCGTCGACATTTCTACAATTCACCCTTTATATAATATTTTATATATATATATATCCCTCCTCCCTCCCTCCTTACTAATTAACTGGTAAACTTTCAGGAAAGCCATGCATCACGGCTAATTAATGCTTCCTCCTCTCGGGCAGTTGGCCTGACTCTGAACCGATTCTGCAGCACCCACCAGTCACATGCAGGGAGATAGGGAGGGAAAGAGAGAGAGATTGGCAAAGAAGGCACCTCTATATGCAAACAACCAGCATTCTCTCTGTTCATGCATCAATCTCTCTTCACTATTACCACAAACTAATTGAGCATTTCTATGTTATATATTATATGAATTGATACTGATTTTATATAGGAAAGTGTTAAACTGTAATTTATAAGTTTTGTGAGTATACAAAAAATATATATACATATAATAAAATAATTAAGCATTACCTTGACGTTTTTATAATTTATATTGTATTCCCTTTGCAGCCTTGTTAATCTAGTACTAATTTCTATTTATACCTATATTGTATTTGCATAACGAGAAAGTAATAATCGATCATGAACTATGTCATGACGTAATTGTTACGTAACAATGAATTATAGTATAATCTTATAGCGTATTATTAGTGTAATATTGTTCTTAACATACAGCATCGTTCTGCTACAAAATCTTTAACTATACATTAATTATAAATTATATGCAGACATTATAATTAATTATTTTTCACAATAGGAAGTTTAATGTAAATTAAGTAAATTTATATTAATAATACTAAGACATAATTAAATGCATTGAAAATTGAAATGAAAGAGAAACAAAGATTTTTAATTTACAATATTTTCCATTGCATAAAAATATTCTTTATTTATTTAAGTCCCCTTGAAAATTATTAATATAAATACATAACAAAAACGAGAAGAGCTTATAAATAGCAAGAAAGCTCTCTATTTCCTAATTAGACGTTTTCTTTGACCGTTAATTACTCGTTTCAAAATCTTACAAAGAAAAAAAAAATCTTAAAGTAACAAAGAATAAGTATGCATATTCTTTCTCTCTTTTCTTTTTTTTTTTTTTGTACAGAAACGAGGATTAAGTCCTTTGTAAAACTTTTTCTATGGATTATTATAAGGGTTCCTTAATTTAATTAGTAACGATAATTGTTAACAGTATATAATATAATACCACCATGGCCACAAGTCTGGTATACACAAAAAGATGAAACATTTAAGGCTTCTATATGCAGAGTGCAGACTCATTTTTTTTTTAAAGTTAGTCACTTGCATGGTACTGAAAATGAGTAGATTTTTTTTTATATAAACTTTAAACAAATTTAATTTTAATTTATGTAAAATGACGACGTCAACTTAAAACTGCTTTGTCAACATTTGTAAAACGAGGTAAATTGAATTATAATTTGTTATGAAAATTAGATTTATCCTAACAGTAAATTTAAAACTAGAAGAGGTGAAGTTCGTTTGAACGTTTTTGCTTGGCGTAATAAAGCGTTAAGTTCATACCTGGCCAACACTTGTTAATCTATTTTATTATACTCACTGTTAGATCACTTTTATGACTTCAGCCTAAAACTGTGATGATTTAATTCTTTGCATTTAATTTTGTTAAAAATTATACATAGATACAAATTTTATTTTAGATTTCTATTTACAAAAATTAAATGGAATACAAATTTTTTGTAAAATGCAATTTTTCCAGTACATGGTTTCGTTATGGAAAAAATGACTTTTTTTAGGCATACTGAAGTGAATCGAAATTTAACAATATATATATTTTTTTAACTGAAAATAACATAACATACTTAAATAAGTAAATTAGCTAAATTATAACACAAATTCTTAGTATGTTTCTATGCTTGTAAAAAAAAAATACATGAAAGATGAAAATTAATACTAATATTGAATTTTAATTACACATTAATTAATAAATAACTGGAAAGTTGCAAATAAATTGCAATTTTACTAACCAATAGTCTAATAATGTTTGCTTTTATGTATTATTTTTTTATTAAGAATGTAAGAAATTGCTGCAGATATACGCTATGTCATATTTTATGTTAAAATGCTCTGTTTTTTCTCTGTCTATATATGTTTCATCTCTCTCAACTTTTCAATACCCATTTAGTTTATTAGTTTCGATTTCCATCCCCTCACTCTCCCCTCCCCTTCCCCATCAACACGGCCTCTTCTTCAATACGATAACACACAATAAATTTCACCCGCAATAAACTATGACGTCACTCAATTTTTTATTGTTTACAAACAAATAAATAACACACATATATACGTCAATTACATTTAGTATACCTTTTACTTCAGATTTCACCTCCCCTTCCTCTTTCTACACCCAGATTTTTAAATCAGTAAATTGGTTTGTATTATAAATTGTGTTGTAAAATATATATATATATATATATATATATATATATATATATATATATATATATATATATTATATATCATGTCCAGATAATATAGAATGTTGATATTTTATTTGAGAGTAAGTATTTTTAATATTTCAATTTAATTTTATTGTAATTAAAACAACTAAATTCACATTCTATTCAATTATTTAATTGAGCAAACGCAAATCTAACATTACAACATTCTAAATTTTTTAATATTTTTTTTTTTTAATTTTTCCACTCATTGCTTACAGCATCATTATTAAAACAAATATTTTTTTATCATATAAATATTCTATACTGCATGTATATGGATAACTTGATAGGGTTAAAGTGAATATGAGAGGTCGAGTTTGTAGTTTCATAGCAACGAAATGTAAAGAGAGAGGTTTTGGAGAGAGAGAGAGAGAGAGAGAGAGAGAGAGAGAGAGAGAGAGAGAGAGAGAGAGAGAGAGAGAGAGAGAGAGAGAGAGAGAGAGAGAGAGAGAGAGAGAGAGAGAGAGAGAGAGAGAGAGAGAGAGAGAGAGAGATGTAGTAGGAGGGATGGAGGGGGAGGGAGGTTTTAAATGAATATTAAAATGGGGCTCCGGATTACTCGTTTCATTAAGCTGAGTGCCCTTGCACTGTCCCCTATACCTCCCTCTTTTACCCAACCCCTAAAAACCTCTCCCACCCCTTCCCTCTATACCCTTTCTGTTCTACATTCCTCTCCCACCCCCACTTCCTCTTCTACCCCCCCTCCCAAAAAAAAAAACTCTCATCTCATCTCTTTTCTTTATACAAAATAGTGGGGCACTCAGAGGCTGCTGGGCTAGACCGAGGCCCACCAACTCACTAGTCCCAACATCTCTATATCCATCCTTATGTAAGCAGGGAGGGGGGGAGGAGGGGCGCCTTAGCATTCACAAACTAGCCTTCAATTTTTATAATACTCATGCACTCTCTTTTTACTTACTCAACGTAATCCAAGAAAAAAGCTTTTTCTTTTTTTTACCCACTTTTTGCAACCTTATATATAATATATAAATATATATCATAATATGTAAAAAAAAAAATGTTTGTATACTACATTTTCATTGAGAATATAATAAGAAAATTATCAATTAACAATAAAATGGCTTCATGTTTCATACTGCCATAAACTTTTTTATTTAACAGGCAAAAAATTAATATATAATTAAAAAAAAGTTCTTTATATAGTCGAGAATATAATATACATACTATGTAAAAGTTCTTGAATTTCAATTAATTGCATCAATATAAATAAAATTATTTAACTAAATTAATAACTTAGTTTTTAATTAAATAAATTATGTAGGATTTTAATTAAATATTTAAAATACACAGAATTATTATGTAATATAATATTCCGTCAGGTACGGACATAGGAGGCAAAATGAAGAACTTGCTGCTGCAATATTTAACCAGACAATGGCTATAGAAGCTGATGATGAGTATGTGCCTGCTGCCCTAAGAGAAAGATATGGAATGAGAGAGAGGAGAGGGTTACTAATTAGTTTCTACATCAAAGTAGCTTGAGCTATGGTTTGGATAATCTCTATCTCTCATTCTCTCTCTCTCTCTCTCTCTCTCTCTCTCTCTCTCTCTCTCTCTCTCTCTCTCTCTCTCTCTCTCTCTCTTGACCATGTTCAACTCTCAGAACTTGTCTTCTACAGAAGCAAAATGTATATACAACAATCTATACTACACAATTATGACGTCATAATGTATGTAATTTAATTGTAAAACATAAATTAAATTCGGTATAATTAAATGATACATAAGAATTTGTTTCGAGAACATGAATTACAGTAAAATTGAAATAGAATTAAGGACAAAGATGCTCCTATTTGAACTATTATATATAATTATGTTTTATGTATATATGATATAATCAAATGTTTATGGGCTCTTATAAAGATACTAATTTAGAACATTTCCTTATTGACCAAACATGTAGTAAAAAAAAAAAAAAGTTACAAAGATTAGTTTCGTTTATCAGACAAGATGATGTATTCAGTTCAATATAATTATGTGACGCATGTATTTTTTGTACCAGTATACTATACTTGAACATAAGAGCTAACCAATTGTAAGACGTATAAAAATATTGCAGTTAAAAATATTTAATATTTCTGAATAGGACAAACACCATGCCACTATATTGTTTTTGGATGATTTAAAGGAAATTTAGAAAATCAACACAGTATTGGTCAAGTATGAAAAAAAAAAAAAAAAAAAAAAAAAAAAAGAAAAAAAAATTAATAACAAATGAAAATAACCGAATGCCAAACTTTGACAAGAGAATTTTGTTCATGTTTAATATTATGAGTTGTATTATATAAAATGTCAAAAAATATTATATAATATATTATACTGCACTTAGGTATTAGTTATTTATTCAGAAAACAGACTACAGGTTAGGTAATCCGATTATAAAGAATACAATAGTTTTAAAACCCGTACGTAATCCATATGTTATCATTAAAATTATAATTTAATTTAGTTACATTAATTAACATTTCAAGTGACGTCATAAGTATTTCATATGAATTATAGTTTAATTAGTCCAAGCAACCTTATAAACGTGAACTGGCTATGCTGTTATGTATAAAGGACCCTATTTTATGTCCCCCCCCCCTCTCTTCTTCACTCTTTGCTTCTACTACTGTAAATAAACAGCCTCTAGGTATAGTACTACATAATATATACTTACAATATATATAATAATGTATTATATATATGTAACGTTCATTATTTGCCTGCTCATGAAGTAATCAAACAAGTTTTAATATAAAATCATTTCCCCTTTACGCTTTTACTACAATATAAAGTATATATACATATAATATTAATATATAAAATCTAATATATTCAAGTCTCATACAATTCATAGAAGAAAATAAAATTGATGACATGATCAAAATATATATGATTTATATTTAATTTACGTATTTTAATTAACAAGTTTTTAATTTAAAATTAAAGTTTAATAATTATTTAGTTGAGAAGAGTTGTCAAGAACATGTGTACATCAATATATTTATAATTAATTAATATTCATAAAATTATAATTAACTATAGTATGACATTCAAATTTTTTTGTTATAATGTTTGTCTAGTATTAATACACAGTTAAGAAAATTATATGATTGTCAGCATGATGGTGTATTCAATTTTATTATTCCTGGAACGTTTTGTAAGAGGCCCGCGGCTGCAGATGTGGTTTTACAATGATTCTGCGAGAAATCACGTGCTGCAGAACCGAGGTGTTAATGAACTGTCCATATTCTACACTTAAGTATACTGGAAGACGCTATATTTTTTTAACATCAGTATCGTACTTAATTAAAACGTGTCCGGTTGGTACATTACAGTGTATACCTCGGGACACCACGAACTTTACCGCTGCTCTGTTTATTTGCCATGCAGTCTATATGGAGGCGTGTTAAACTCGAATTTTTTGGGATGGTTACACTGCATGGGTACTCTTCTTACCTCCCCCAAATGTAAATCTATGGAGCTACAGCTACAGCAAATGAGGCAGGAGTAAAATTCGTACTGTCCCGAGGTCTATAATATAAAATGTCACTACCTCCATTAAAAAAGTTTATATTTTAAATACGCTTTAACTATGCATGATAGAAATTTTATCAAAATAAACTAGTAAGATATGAACTTAAGTCGCTATAGAATATATAACAATTATATTTTTAAACTTAAATATATACTTAAGTTAAAAAAAAACAGTGTAGACGGGATATAGGATGCAAACAAGAAGTGACGTGCGTGTTTGTATTAAAAAAAAAAGAAAAACGAAATCGAACCTTGTAAAATAATTAGGCCTAACATGAATGTAAAAAGGTTCTAGAGTGCAATTTAGATAAGCTATCATTGGAGACATTTTTTTTTCTTTGGTTATTTAAATCATTGTAAACTAAACTTGTTCATCACGTATGAAAAAAAATCATTAACATGCATCGGTAATTAAACTTACAAAAAGTAGTGATTTAAAAAAATAACACTTTTTTGCATTTATGTGCTTGATAATTTGAAAACAATATATATTTTACACATAACTTCGGCCAGGAAAATAAAATAAATACAAATGAACAAAAGATAAGGTGTCACAAAAAATGTAAATATATCATGAATAATAGTAAATAGTACATATTAAATATTGATATAACTTAACTAACGTAAGATACTCACGAAAAAGCAGGGGAAAAATGGCAATATATTTTAAGTATAATTTCTTTTAAATGAAGGACCTGTTTGACATTATTTCAGCTATATAACGATGAATTACGTCATTTAGAAGCTAAAATAAGGCACAGATGTTTAAATTTAATGCAACAATGAAACTCATTCAATGAAAATGATTAAGACGAATATTAAAACAGGAAACATAATTTGCGTTTCTGTGTCTGGTTCCAACATCAGAGGTCAGGTCACATTAAGTACTGACCTGAGGTCGCCCCGCTGCCGTCACTGGCCCTGCGTTATTCACAGCCAGCCGTCGCCCCCGTCGCGACGGCTGACCACCCCCTCAGTCTCTGCTCCGCCGCGGTCGCCCGACCTTGCCCTTGCGCACTCCCGTGCCCGCGCCGGTCTGCACTCCGGGGCCGCCAGGGGTGCCGGGGCCGCCAGGCGTTCCTAAAAAAGAAGAAACTTCGTAATCAAGGGGACTTTCACGAAGTGTTGAAAATCTGAAGGACGTACTTAATTCATAGTGTATAGTTCTGTCATAAAATGTGAATTTAGCAACACTACTCAATTATTGGCATATGGTTACATTAGTTTAGAAAAATAATAAACCAGAAAACACAAATAGTAACCCATTTTCTTGTAATACCCTCTAAGAACCCTCCAGTTATTTAAATATTTAACCCCTACGTATGTCACGCAAATTATAAAACTGCGTGAGGACATGGCGTGCAACTTACCCGGTGTGAGAGGTCCTGGTCCCGCGACCGCCGCGCCCTTGATGAGCTTGTGCCAGTCCTGCTCGCACACGAGGCTGCCGGCCAGTAGACAGAAGCGGTCACCGGGCATCAACTGACCCTGACATTTGGAGCACGCAAAGCACTTGAGGTGGTACACGTGGCCCTGCGCACCCGCCCGCATCACGAACTCGCTCGCGGGGATCGTCAGCCCGCACCCCGAGCAAGCGCCCGAGTGACCGAACAACCTGGAAACAAAAGAACAGCCTGCTTAGTGGACACAAACAAAATATATTTAAAATCACAAAGAAATTTCAGTTTAATCATATTATTATTATAATGAAGTTGTAGCCCCTGATATATATGCAACTTTTTCATCATGAAATTGAGTTCTTAAAAAGTTATAAAGTAATTCGAAGAAGAAGTACGAACTGCAATTATTTTGATAATTCTTGTCAAGGTCTGTGAATTGTTGATGACTCTTCTGATTTATTATTACCGCACACAATGTTTAATTAAATATTGATCAATTAAAATTAATTGATTTGCTCATTTCTATATTAAATAGCCAAGAATTTCTAGAAAATATATGTAATATTGTATCTAATTTTCCTCCTTTCTATTTGTTTTACTTTCAATGTAAATAAAGGCATATTATATATATTTTATAATTCCTTTGAGAGTAAAAAATAATTGGATTCAATAGAATATATACTTTCTTTTATCCTTATCTTTAAATGATCGAATCTGATTCTCATTAAGCAGTTTCCAACTGCCTACTATAATATATACACAGTACTACTATAATAGTATTGACACAAAATACACATAAAACGCTCCCACGCCTGCTGCTACTGCTGTATGTATGCTTGTATTTGGCTAACATTGATGCCACAGTAGCGCTCACAACGGCAAACGAGTGAAACACTAAGAGTTCGCACGAGCGGTTTCCATGATCGAGCTATTAAAACGCTATGAATCTGCAATGCGCCGTGTGATTGGATATCACATGGTCGCTAAATTGTGCGGACTCAACTAATTAGTAGACAAATAGGATTTTTATAAGCGATAAATTTTAAATTATTTGCATGAATACATTAGAATACAAATTTTTAATACATGTTATAATCATTCTTTGTAATCTTTGTATGTATACATAAAATAGAAATAAAGCGAAAAAAAAAATGTATTTTTTAAAAAGGTATTACATATTATATGGTATAGAAAATAAATTATCTATATATTTAAAAAGTTGTACTACTTTTTAGTGATTGTAAAGTATTTTTACTTTTAATCAATAATTAAATCAATATTTTATACAGTGTCATTTGTAAATAGTATAAAATATTAAATGAAGTGTCGTTAAATTGGCTCTATTATTAAAGGAAATTATTTAACGATTTCCAAAAGTTGTATAATAAAATAAATGCTGAAAATTATATATGACAGTATCCGAAGCGCCACTAGCGCTACATGTGGAGATTCTTGTAAATGTAAACGCCTACAAAGATAAAGTTTTTCAGTTATTAAAGGTAGAGATAATACGGATCAGCTGGCCCAATGCTAAAAAAATCCCATTCATAAAAATTATGAAAAAAATTTAAAATGTTCTCCTCTGCATCCCCTATCAGTAGGTAAAATATCAGGTATACAAAAACGAGCTAGTTTTTGAGTTATTAATTTTTAAAGTTGACTGATTTAACATGGAAGTTCCATTTCTCCATGTTGAATTAGTCAACTTCAAAAATTAATAACTCGAAAACTAGCTCGTTTTTGTATACCTGATATTTTACCTACTGACAGGGGATGTAGAGGAGAACATTTTAAATTTTTTTCATAATTTTTATGAATGGGATTTTTTTAGCATTGGGCCAGCTGATCCGTATTATCTCTACCTTATAAAATACCTAGTTTTTTTCATCACTTTTCTAATTAGTTTTAATATTAAAATCCTTGAAATGAGTCTAATATGAAAGGGAGCTAAAAAAATTTAATAAACAAGAATGAGTTAGAGGCTTATGGTAGGACTAGGGACTTGGGGGTGGGTTGTAAGGTGGGAGTGGGATAGAAAAACGACAATAAATTGTGATGGATGGAAAAAACTTAACTCTTATAGCTCCAAGCTGTCAGCACACACCCAGAGTCTAATATTGCAACTCTGTGTATAGCAGAGCTAACGTACCCTCGTAAACTAAAAATACGGACGTCGCAAACCAAACTAATATAATACTGTAACAAATACTATTTTTAAATACGTTTTTTTTTAATGTATATACGTCAAGACGTTTAATGAGACAATTAACACATTACTTATTACTGACTTTTATTACACGTACTAAATATACATTTTTTTTTACTAGTAAGTAAAAAATAATGTTAAAATTTTAACATAAATATTTAAAAATATAAATAGTCTGTTTTTAACAATAGATATTTTATAGTACTATATTTCTAAATCAAGAATATACACATATAGATTTTTATTTATTATTTGTGTATATGCGTAGTTATATTATAAAATAAAAGAAGGTAAGAGAAATGTAATACAAATGTTAAGCTAGAACACTGAATCTGTCACAACAATAATTGCCTATATTTTATTCTATACAAACTATTTATGTTGTTCGTAAATTCACCAGTAGTAGCCAATATGGCTGTTGTATTGATATTTAAATTGACAATATGTCTTCTCTTTTCTGAGGTTGACACGCACAAATTGACTCATTTTTTTTTTAACGTAAACCTCCGTAACATACATCATGACCAATATTTAACCATATATTAACTATATCGTAATAAATCAAAACATAATTAAATTGGATGTATTTTTTTTTACAAAATTTCAATTAAATTCATAATCAATTTAAAACTGGAATATTTAATTTAATAGCTATTATGTTTTTTACTCGTTCTTTTTAAATATTCAGATATCTGTAACCATGCATGTATAATAATTACATAATAGTTTTACTTCTGAAATGAATGTATATATCAATAATATTTTATTGCAAATTAATAATTGAATATGGTGAACAATACATTTTTTACTGTTTATAGCTATATAGCTTATGCAGGAATAATTATTATACAATTTTAGAACTAATGCATTGTAAATAATTTCATGGCATTTAATATACAAATAAAAAATGTAGCAACCAATAAAAACTATTATCCCATTGCATTTAATATCTCATTGCAATTTATCTTATTTCAAAACTCAATTTTCCATCCAACTTGAGACATTATTACATATGAAATAAAACAATGGAGTGACGGAAATTTCATTTTACAATCCAGACAGACAGACGGGCTGATGAAAAGATGTGATTACCAATCAATTTCACTCCCGTCAAAATCAATCATCATAAGGGTATATAATTACTCATACAATCATATTCCATGCATGCAATAATGTGAATAATCTCAAGATATTTAAACATTTTTATAATTATATGCATTTATTATAATCGTGAGAGTTATTAAGATAAAGAAAAACTTATGTTTTTTAAAAAAAGTAAAATAATTAAGGTTTGTAATTTAAAAAGCATGTAATATTCAAATTAGTTTTAACATGATGGAATGTAATATATAAAATATTGAGAATGCTGATTACTTCTGCACGAAATTTTATTATGACGTATATTTTTATGACCGGATATTTTTATTACATGAATATAATAATAATAATATAAGGAGCGTTCGTGTTCTCTTAAAAAAAACAGCAACTTGGCTTCTATAATATATTGACTTTTATAAAAATTATGGTAAAATATTTTTTTATGCTAAATTTTGTATTTTTTTATATGATATTCTAACATAGTAAATCTTTGTTTACCATAAAATTTTAATTTTAACTTTTACTAAACAATATGATGTAACATTGTATTAAAATATTAAAATAGAATGAAAATTTGTGACATAACTTTTTTTTTTAGTTAAAAAAATTGCTTTAATATTATTATTTTTTAAAAAAAAATCAACATGTTACACATTATTTAAAATAACATTTATAAAAAGCTTAATATCGGCTTAACTATAATGAAATGCCTGAAAATTAAATTAAAAAGTTTTTTTTCATTAAACGATTATAAAAGTTTATAACTAAACGTCATTACATATTAAATTTATATTATAAACAAATCACTGGTGACATAAAAGATTGGCTACATAAAAAAAAAAAACATAAATTTTTATAAATTTAAACGCCATATTTTTCAATTTAAAAAAATAAATAATTTTTTTAAAAACAAGGTTAATATTTTTTTATTATATTACATCAACAATAATGTGCTGTCGGCTATTTTTGACAATAATTTTTAAGGAAGAGACCACCACCACCACCACGTTATAATCAAACTTGCTGGCAAGGAAGCGTTTTTGTAGTTTAGTTAGTCTCCTTCGCTCCCTCCCCATAGTAGCAGCGTCAGACAATGAAGGTAGGGGGAGGGGGACGCTAATTAATTATTATTATCAGAGAGTCATTTATTAAGTCTTCCCTTACCTTGTGAGCTTCTATTGTAAGCTATAATAATAACAAGGAATAAATTTCCATAGACCTACTTACAAGTTAACCCCTCTGGCAGTATTCTCCTTAAATTCAACCACCCATTATTTATTGATTGAATGTTTTTATGTTTTTATACAAAGAAACTTCTTTATTTTTACTTCATTTTTTTTAACATTACTATACATATTTTTGTTGATGTTTTACATTATATTGAATTGTATATAAAAGCAAAAAAAAATAAAAAATAAAAAAAAAAAATCTAAGAAACAAAATTATTGTTGTCAAATTGTGACTTCATAAAAATATGCATGTATGAATTGTAATGGATTATGGAAATAATATTAATCTATATAATTTATGAGCCTTTTTGTTGTATTTTGTATTCTTTTGATTCTTTTTCTGACATTAAAATTTATGTATATACAGCTCAAAAATATAAAGATAAATAATAATATTATTTCCCCCTTTTTTTAAAGCAAATAATAAATTTAGGAAGAATATAAAATAAGGAAATTAAATGGGTTAAGAAAATATCAAATTTACGAATTTTGCAATAGAAAATTTGTGAACATGAATCAAGATTTCATTAAATTTAATGTATATTTTTATGTATTTTATAGACCAATTTTTGACAACGATTCATATTATAATATGCATAAAATCATACAAACATTTATCTTTAATCTGCATTTATTAGCAGCAGTAAAAGGCGAAAATGTATTTAATTAAAAGATTTGACGCTTTACACAATACCAGAATGAACTTCAGCAAAAATTATTCTTCGTGGAAGTTTTAAAACTCCCTTAGCATAATGTACTGTTAGAAAACAAAATAGCAAGAAAGAACTTATAAGTTGTACAACCGATGTACATATGTCCTTATACAATATGGTGATCGAAGAACTTGCACTTTTTTCCTCGTATTACAGGTGGATTATTCAAATCATTGCTTATTTCAAACTTATAGAAACAATTTGAAAGAACGTAAACAATAACAATAAAATCGTATGGTGATGCACGTCAGTTGTCTAAATAATTGAGCAATCTTTGATTTAATAAACAATAAGCTTGCACGATTTTTATTAATTAATAGAATCAGCTAACTTCGACATATTAATAATAATAATATTTGTTTATTTGGGATAAATTACATTGTAGGGAATAGGGGAAAAATTAATTAATAATAGCAACAACATAATAACCCAAATTGGTGAATGTAAAAGGCTAAGTAGCCTATACAAATGAAGCGAACATTCACCACACATCAGAAAAAAACTGCTCCTTCAAAAATTGAGGGAAAATATTGAGGTGAAATATTACTAAATTGACAACCACCTCAATTATGACTGATGTTGGTTAAATGGGGCGTAATCCATCTGCTTATTTATTGAAACGAGTGTACCTCTCATTGTACTATACTTTGGTTCTAGACGTCGATATGAATAAGAGTTTATATTTTGCTGTTGATATCGTGTCCAGGCTGCATTCATCCAGCACCTTGCCGTCTATCACGTGCTATCTGGAGGCGTGCGTGCACCAAACCTTCCTCCCAGTCAACAATTAGAGATAGTGGCGCCTCCACCGCAAATCAAGCGAGATAACGTCGCCAGAATGAAAACCCCCTACTCTTTCAGAAATCTTAATTGCAAATTTTCAAGATAGCAACACTTGTACTATTAAAAAAAAAAAAAAACATTCCAGCATTTTGCTTTGCATGTATAAATTATGATATTAAAGATAATAAATAAAAGTTCAATGTATTATATAAATTGCATTTTTTTATAATAATTCATGAAAAAATAAATTTTAATTAATTTATAACCTTTAATTCAAATTATTATTGTTATGAAATATATAAACCACCAACCACAAATTTTACATGTTTATTTTTTTCGTATACATTTCCAACATTAAAACCATTACATTTTGGTTTACATTAAAACATAACAACATATTTTGAATTTTTCTGCCTCACAAAAAACTAACCTGAAATATTTTAATTTTATATTAAAAGCGCAAGGGTGGGGAAACAAATGGTGTGCACATAGTAATACCTTCCCATCATATATTTCATGACTTTGGTGGGGGAGGGGGGATTGTATCTTGACTGTCACAAATACACATTATTCTAACTTGAGTGGTGGTAACATACAGCACAGCAATCAATGTGAATAAATGTCTTGAGACACTTTCGTTTTGATATATATTTTCATTTAGCGGATGAGAAAGCCATTTAATGTAGAGCTGTCTTCACTTGTCAAGACTCTAATTTGAGATTTTATTTTCCTAGCTGACAAAATATCCATGCTTTACTTACACAGTAAAAAAACGTTTTTGTATATTACTATAGAATTGAAACCTAATTTAATATTTTCAACTAATTTTTAATTGCATGTTACCGTATTTTAAATTTTATTTTTAATATTTATTACTATCAGATATAATTAAGTAAGTGCAGTTAGTTCTTTTTATGAGCTGTACATGTGATTTGACTGAACAACTTTTGAATTTTTTTAATATAATATATATTAACTATAAATTTAATATTTTATGGTACAGTAAATTTGATTTGCTTGGTATTAAAAGATTGATTCAGAATTGTTTACTTTATAAAACAATTAATATTTTGACTAAAATAACGTACATTATACTGTACATATTGCACTGTATAAAATATCTAAGTAAAGTATAATTATTATAACTATAATCACTGGTAAAGTATTATGAAATCTAATAAATGTAATAAAAACTACAATAGAAAACATAGTGCCTGATTTTAACACTGATGAAAATAGACTCCTCGAATGAACTTTGACCATCACAGTTAATACGATTTCCGTCATTGGTAGACAGTTTGTAACGACGTTCCTGATTGGCAGAGCACGAGGTAAAGGAGTACGACGAAAACTACTAAAGTTTGTTACCAAAATTTTGTTACGGTGTAGGTTTGGTTCGAGCCCGGACCGTCGTGTGCCAATTAGCGGGTTGATTTAGCGCCGCTCTCGATTTATCGCATTGTCACGTGTTCGTTGGCTCACAGCTGCTTTAGAGACGCCTCCTCCGTCATTAAGACTCATTACAATTAACGTATTGCAAGACGAAGAAACAAAAATTTGTCTTAAACAAGCCGTCTTTGTTTTTAAACTCGTCGTATTTATATAAATATATATTTTTAAAGCAATGAAAGAAAATTCCAAGAAGTTAAGATTTTTATTTCTTTTTTAATCTTTTATTAAAAAAAAAAAAAAAAAAAAAGAAGAAAAAGAGGATAAATAAATGTCTGTTGTGTGGTAATAACGATTCAATGAGATCATCGTACAATGAGTCATTTTTTGCATAAAAATAACTCCAACAACTTACTGCATGCTGTATAAAATTGTGAAATCTGATAATTCATGACTTCTATGGTACCTTATATGTTACGTGAATAAAATTCTCACTATAATCTTTGAATAAAGAGGCAGCTTCTGCAGTCGAAGCTATCATGTAAGGTTATAACCACTGTTATTAGAAATTATTACTGTGTCAAACAAGGCCTTTGATAAGGTAGATCGAGTAGAGTTGCTGACGATAAAAAAAAAATCAGTCTTCAATTTTACGAGATACTATTTACACCTATTAGGACAGCACGATTTGTGCATGGGCGCTGACACAGTGTATGGAGTCAGGGTGATTTTTTTTTTTTTTAAGATTTTCTCTCTATATTCTTATATTGAGCTGCAGCTCCAGCAAATTCAGTCTGTATGACATGCATGCTGTTTAGAGGTGTATATATAATATAACCATATAATACATAATTATATTATATATGATATAATACACTAAAAAGTGAACATGAAGTCGGTATTTATATAATATGAAATATTTTACAAAAATAAGATTGATCGATTGGTTGGTATTATGGGGCAATTGACATATTTTGGTCATGTATATATGCCCCCATACAAAAATAAGAATGATGCTTAATCTTTACAATTATATATAAAGTTAGAGCACAAACTTTTTTTTTTTTTTTTTAATTTTCATATATTTAATTTTTAATTGAAATTGAAGTGTAAAATAATAATTATAATCATGATTAAAAAAAAAATGAAAGACTTCAATTGCTCATTATTTAAGCTGTCCTTTTTTTCTCATTTAAAAGATTGAAAGTAATGATGTCAACGTCAATCACCGGCCACCCAATGCTCATTATCAAGTCCTTGGACACTAATTAATTCTCCCATTTATTATGCAAGACCGCCGCCTTTTCTATCAGTCTTTATATATACCATGACTGCAATCAAGCATGCATCTGGACTTGCTCTGCTGAACGTAAAGGTGGGAAGCTCACGATCTGATATTTCAGGTTATAACGTCATGATAATACTTTTTTTGTACACTGTGAAAAATTGTAGGCAAAACTATTACAATTAAATAAGTAATTATCAAAAAAGGAAACGAAAAAAATTCATACAATTACAATGTAAAAACAATAACTTATATGATATAAGCGACGTATTGATTCAATTGATTGCTTTTTTTTAATTGATTCGAATATAATTTGGACTGTGGTTTTGACATATATTATAGTATATATCAAACAACTAGATGCAATACTAAATCATAAAAGTTTCTAGATTATACTTAAAATTCAAAACTACAAAAGAATTATAAAATTTCCCTTTGCACTCTTGTTAACCTCAACGCCTTGTAAGTATGCAGCCTGTTCTACAGCGACGTTTTCATATAAATGCATTCAAGCTGGTTGCATAACTTCAGGCGTAAAGACTATATACAAGGCTTCAAACGAGCACTTTATAAGTACTGTATTTAAGTTTAAGCACTTTATAAAATTCTATAGCCCAGTATGTTATAGATATTAATATGCCTCTTATGTATGTAGGTTCTTATAGTGGAACACATCCATTGATAAAAAATAATTAGTTTTCAAATTAAACTAGAGTACACAATTTGCATATGAAATGTCTAAAAAAAAATTACATCGATGACTTCAGCATGAAAATAATGTATTTTGTAATAAAGTTTCTGAAAATATTTATCGTGATTGGTCATGGAAAATGTATATTTTTCTTTTTAATTCTCTTTTAGGAAAAATAAATCTTAATTGTAAATATAACAAGTTCAACTAAGATAAAAAAAATATTCATGCAGTAATTATATTCAACAATTTATTTATTTTGTAAAACTCATGTACTAATAACTAAAAAAAAAAAAAAAAAATGGTCATCCGAGTGAAATAATATTGCATGATAGCTCACAATAAATCAAGAGCAACTTTCTGCAACATGAATTCAGTCAAGTTAATTTAATTAACATATATACATCATCAAATTAATTACTTATATGGAAAGAATATATTTATTGTACACGCAATAGAAATATATCCCGCAGAGAAATAATATTAGCTATAAAGTGCTTCCGTAGTTATTAAAATTTGCATAATTACTATAAATATTTATTTTATTATGTCCCTTAAATTAATTAAAAATTGAGTACATGAACTTGAAGAAAATGTAGTTTTATAATAATGCGTAGGAAATAATCACCTTGTGATCATCCTTGTGATGGGTCATATATTATAAGTAGTTGCAATAATACAATGTATGATTGTCAATTAAATATTGTTGATAGAACTGTGATAATTTCTATAATAAAAATTATAAAAAAAGCTCTTAAACACATTGAAGATATTTTATTTATTTATTTATTTATTTATTTATTTATTTATTTATTTATTTATTTATTTATTTATTTATTTATTTATTTATTTTTAGTATTAGCTGGTCTGTTTGGTTGTATAGCATAGACCTGGTCAATTTCTTTGAATAGGATTTTTAGTGAGGTTAGCAACCCCAGGTGAAGTCCCCACTGAGTTCCCTCAGGCTCTCTGTTTCCAGGACATGCATTTAGAGATATGCATTTATTCTTAGTACTCTAAAAATTGTATATTACTTTTGCAGGAGTTAATAATATGCACCTTATAATTGAAAAGAAAAAACTTATATATAATTATTTTCTAGCATATTTCGTAAAATACACAAACACCTGAGCACTAAAAACTTTCAATGTATAGAAAGCAGCTTGTTTATTAGTTTACAATCACTCTAAAACTTTGATTTATACTAAAGTAGTAAGTCTTTGAAGTTGGCCAAAAGAATGCATCAACACTGAACACATACTAAAAAACAGGATCATCAAGATACTATTTTGTAAGCAAGACAGAAGAAAAGGACGCTTTGATGGTCCAATTGTTGGTTTTACAAATAATCTTACAAACAAACTACGCTGTTTAGAAATGTTTACAACAACGGTGTAAACAACAACGGTTTGCAACGCAAAATTTCGTATAAAAAAACAACAACAAAACATCAGAAATTAAATATTTATGGTAGAACATTAAATGTTAATTAATAAATTCCAAGAATAATTAATAATAAAAATTTTTATGTAAAAAGTAATTAAAATTTTGAATATTTTGCTTATAAATGTTCTAATTTAAAATATTTTAATCTCCATTACTTAATTAATATTTAAAATAAAATCATTTTCTTTTACTAAATTTAGATTTAAATAAAAACCTAATTTTAATAATATATTATACAATATTCATAACAGTAACAGAAGTTTACTTGTCTTATTAAATGATTTATTACTGTACAGATTTTTTTTTTAAATGAGACAACTTTCAAATATAATTAGTTTAATTAGAATGAGAGAAATACTACTATATAGCGCGAGACTCTTTCTTCTCTAATCAAATTAATTGGCAAAACTATTCTTGGAATTTTGATTAGATATAACGAGACATTTTGCAAGAGTTTAACGAGATTAAAAAGAATAAATTGTAATGATAAAAATTTAATTAGAAAAAGAGGTCAGAAACAACATTATAAGAAATCTATGTTTAGGTGATATACATGTTATAAAAAGTAAATTAAATTCAGGTACTTATTTTAAAATTAATTTGAGTGTGAAAGTGTTTTTAAATACAATTTTGCAACACCATCCGAGTCATACTAACAACAGTATCATAGTATAAATCATATTATTGATGAAATTTACATTTTAATTAGATTTATAATCAATGTTTTAAAGTGCCAATTTTATAAAAACAAAACAGAAATAACAATGTCTTAATTTACGAGTTTCCTTTTCTTCAGTTTAACATTCTCATTCCACAAATTATTTTTACTTAGAATTTTAACGAATTAACTAATTAACTAAACCTCGCAGAGAGAGATTAATGAAACTTCTTTCGGTGTAAATTATATAGGTTTTAATAGTATTTTATGACGTACATTGCATAAGTCTATTTTTGTATTTAAGATATTATATATCACCAGATGAAGGCGTTTATTTTTATACCTTTACAAATAGAAGATTTCAAGAAGTCAATGGTTTTTGAGCCAATATACAGATAATAAGAAAAAAATCCGATTTTAAGGAAAGGGAGTTTTTAAAATCAAAATAAAGTACAAACTTCCTCTGATGATGGAAAAAGCCTTCAGTAATTATTAAAAATAAAGGAAGTAGAGGAGTCTTATTATCCACTTCCTTGCATATATAAATAAAATGCATGCATGGCATGAACCGGCCTGCATGCATTTTTGCCTGCATCAATAAGTGGAACTATAAAAGTTTTCTGTGCCTGTGCTAATTTCCATAAGATTCATATTATATGTAATATTTAAAAAAGTTTACGTCATAAGGTCCTTAAAATTAAATAAAAGTTTGTTCATTTTAAGATGAAGGGAGTAAAAAAGAGCGGGAGTATATATAAAAAAAAAATTAGTGAGGTGAGGTTTAATGAGGTGACACCGGAAATGGTAATTAAATTAAGAGTCAGTGGAAGGAAGTAACCTGGTTATTATATAGAGTCTGTACTATAACTACAGCCGACGCATACCGATACCGGAAACGGACAGCATGAGGCAATACAAGTATTATTTTTTATATATATAATAAATAATATATCTCTGTAACAACTTATAGTAACAGCTGTTTTACTAGCATGGGAAAAAATTGTAAAAAGAAAAATATAACAATTACTAATTTAATATTAACAATCTGTTACTAATTAATTTCCTGAGGGGGTATATATATAAAATTTAATCCTAACGCCTTCTTGTGTTAATGTAATTTTCACCTGTCACTGATGACCGATGTATATTACGTAGGTAAAAATAAAAGTACTTAAAATTAATTATTTTTTAAGTAAATTGAGAAATATAAATTATTTTTACTGTCAATGGAAAGATTTATAATTATAATTTGTAGGTTTTCTTTGTGAGTCATGCATTGAAATTGCTTGAATTCAAAATCTGTTAATAGTGAAACAAGGCATTCATGAGTTTTCATAGCGTTAGCAGTAGTTTTTACAGTTTCTACATTAAGAATAAAATTACGGAAAAAAAAAGATTACATATTATTTTGACAAAATTGTAAAAAGGTTAATCAGTAATGACGTCACGATCACTAAAAATTCTCACTAATTAAACTACAAACTAATTCTTCTCCTTATATAAAATTAAAGTAATTTTCATCAACATACTGTAAACTTTAACACAATTTCAAAATAAAGTTTATATATGCACGCTTTTACGCATCTATATGATCTCATTAAAACTTGAAGAAAATATTTTACATTCAGAATGTAATGACAAACATTAAATATTACATGTAAAATTAAATACATATTTTTTTTTATTAAAATATGTGCTATATTTATAATATGTTGTAGAAGGTTGAAAAGTTCTATAATGATGAAGACTATATTAAGTATAAATTGTTGGAACGTATTCAAGAAACTGAAGGCGATGATTAGGAAAAAGAGAGAAGAGAGAGAGAGAGAGAGCGAGAGCGAGAGAGAGAGAGAGAGAGAGAGAGAGAGAGAGAGAGAGAGAGAGAGAGAGAGAGAGAGAGAGAGAGAGAGAGAGAGAGTACAACACGGTATAAAACAGACGAAAACTTGAAGAAACTAAACTCTCTTTATTTCTTTTTCTCGCACTTTCAAATTATGCAAAGGGAGTGATGTTAAGGGAAGAAAGTAAGCATGTAATTGGTCTCCCGCGAGTTCTCTTGCTCTGCAGCCTAGCTGCTTCATTGATTGGTACAAACGGTCCTCTAGCTGCCAAGCAAACTACACTTTACGTGTGGGGAAATCGAGTTAGCAAGTCTCCTTTCTACTCTTTACTATATGAAGATTACATAAAATAGTATACACCATAAAACATATGTAATCTATGCTTATCATAACAGAAATTTACATTATCATTATTTTATTGACATATCATATGTGTATTACCATATAATATATAATGCTTCTGATTTTTTTGTAGTCTTGGTTGATGACCACGTGACTTGAGAATCAGCTGCTTGAAGCCATGAAAATTTCCTCATGCCTTTTAAATTTAAAAATACCGAATATATAACGTCGTTTAAGACAATAGTTATCGATAGCTATAATAAAGTACGTCTCTACTATAGTAAATTCTTGTAATAAAATGTTAACCTTTCACGTATTTGTAATGTGTAATGTGAGAATTCAAAAAAAAAAGAAAAAAATGGGATGAAATGACTTTACGAAGAACTTGCAGTATGAACCACTCTAAGATGTAAATGCAACCTCTTTGGAGTGATCTACTACAGCACCACATGCATGTTACAACAATCAGGTGCTATTGAAATCCAATTTAACTACACCTAAGCTCTCCTCTGTGTGTGGCTCACAGATCCCTCGTCAAATCAATGCTCGTATACATCACACAGGATCTAACCCACTATATACGTCTACTGCTGCTATATTATATACTGTATAGTTAGTTGGTATAACGTTCGAAAGAGGAACATCGTAGTACAGTATAGAATTGATGCTGTTGGTAAAAAGCTTTTAGTACTGATTGCTGAGTGAAATGAAATCTTTTATTTTTATTATTATTTTGCTACTTTCAATATAATATATATATAAGGCTTTTAAAAAAAATTATACCAATAATATTAATTTACATATAAAATATAATATCCTTTTTTTTTGTAAAAAGTTATAGTAGATAGAATAAATAATAATTTGATCAATTACTAGCAATTGTTGTACAACATTAATTTTAATCATAATTTATAGCACAAATTCATTATATAAATTATATAAAAAAGTATAAATATTTTATATACAATGTTTCAGTTAATATATTTTTGTTACATAAATAAGTAAGTAGATTTTTGTTGATTAAAAAACTTTTTTTAATCAATATTTAATTTAATTTTATTACAAACAAACTTGATTACTTTAAATTAATTAAAAAGGTCAAATTAAACTACAGAGGAATTGCACTAATTTAAATTATAATCATAGTAGTCTTGCAATTAACTTTTCCCAGCAAACTCCCCTTTCTAATCTTATCTTAGTAAAGAGAGAGAAAACTTGAAGAGAGAAAAAAAAACAGTACTCAGTAATCGAAATGATAAAAATTTTACTTCAAGAGTAAATAAAAACGGCGAAAGCAATTTTTGGAAGACAAAGGTTGACAGTAATATTTTGCATATATACTGAAAATAAACCTTTCTCTAAGAAAATAAAGAAACTTAAAATAATATATTTTCTACGAATGACGTCACATCCGGCCTGGAATGCAAACCAGGCAAAGTCAACACTCCGCGAGGTCGCTCGAATCACGGATAAAATACCCTTTGATAAAATACCCTCGGATATAATACCCAGACAAAATACCCTAGGAAAAAATACCCTTGGACAAAATACCCTCGGACAATTAACCCTTGGACAAAATACCCTTAGACAATTAACCCTTGGACAAAATACCCTTAGACAATTAACCCTTGGACAAAATACCCTCGGACAAAATACCCTGGGATAAAATACCCTTGGACAAAATACCCTTGGACAATTTACCCACAGATAAAATACCCTTGGACAAAATACCCTTAGACAAAATACCCTTGGACAAAATACCCTCAGACAAAATACCCTTGGACAAAATACCCTTAGACGAAATACCCTTGGACAAAATACCCTCGGATAAAATACCCATCACTTTGAGGTTGGGAAAAATTTCAGTTTCAATTCAGGGCGAGAAATTCACATTTTTGAAAATACTGGAATATTTCATTTGCAATACATTCATAAACTAGCTCATTCAAAGAATAATCATCGTTTTGAATAATATATAATAGATATATATGAATCTCAATTCCAAAACGCTTGGGTAAAAATGCATGTCCCCACTCGTGTTCAGTTCGTTCATATATAGCCGTCTCACTCAAATATCTTTTAATATACTATACACATCAATGCTCGTTTTTTCCTAACGGGGCCGGCTCCGTAGTCTGGTCTTTTTGTCAAAATTATATAACTAAAAGTTCGGTAAGAAAGAAGCATATGATTTTTTTCCCCGTTGTCTCAATATTTTTAAGTCACTAATATGCATTAAGGTAGAGATAACGTCGAACAGCTGTTCGACGTAATCCCCTTTGATTAACATGTAAACCTTAGCAAATTGACAAAAATTCTGATTTTTTTTTTAGAGGCAGATATTAGTGCCTAAAAGCCACATCAAAAGTTTCAAAAACATTTAACGAGCCGATTTTTTTAAATTAATTTTTTAGTTTGGCTCTACATGGGAAAGCCCTATGCTGAAAATTAAAAAAATTAATTAAAAAAAATCGGCTCGTTAAATCGTTTTGAAATTTTTTCTATGGCTTTTAGGCACTAATATCTGTCTCTCAAAAAAAATTCAGAATTTTTGTCAATTTGCTAAGGTTTACATGTTAATCAAAGGGCATTACGTCGATCAGCTGTTCGGCGTTATCTCTACCTTAAGAAGTTATAAAGGCTTTTTAACACAACTAAATACTTTTTAAGATAATTTTATTATGTACCATGTGTACATGTAATTCTATATCTTCAAAAATATAAAATTTCTTCTCATCATTAAAAATGTGAATTAAATATAATTTTTTCTGGTAAATAATGATTTTGTACAAAAAAATAACAAATAAATAACTGAAATAGCAATACGTATTTTACTATCATGCTTTGTGCTGGTTGTTACCCGTGACAACATAAATTTTAAAACCATTATGAACATTTAATTTTATAGCTGGTTTCCATGAGTAAGTTTATAGAACATTCTACTGCAAAAAGCAATGTATCTCTTGTCGACCTTACAATGTAACATTATGTTAATACGTAAAAAATTGGGTGGGGAAGCAATGTTTTCTTCTATTCATGAGGTGACGATTTTTTATTTTTACTTTTTGTTTTGTTTTTGCTCTTTATTAAAAAATAATGAAAAAAATGCATTCATACATTCATTGTAAAATAATTATACCATAATAATTATGCGATGTTTTATTTAGTATCCCCTGTTCATTTACATTTACTTATTTCCCCCCCCCCCCCCCAATGTCCCTTTTGCCTGGGTTGGCTCAAATTTATTGCACCCAAATTAACCTACATTAAGGGTAAGATAACACGAACAATCGATTGTTGTAGTCCCATTTGATTAACATGTAAACCTTAGCAACCTCATAATGATTCTGAATGTTTTTTGAGAGACAGTTCTTGGCACCAAAAAAATATGGAAAATATTTCAAAACAATCGGACGATCCAATTTTTTTAAATTATTTTCTTAGTTTAGGTCTCCATGGGAAAGCCTTACACTAAAAATTTAAAAAATTCGTTTAAAACAATTGGATCGTCCGATTGTTTTGAAATTTTTTCCATATTTTTTTGGTGCCAAAAACTGTCTCTCAAAAAAAGATTCAGAATTATTATGAGTTTGCTAAGATTTACATGTTAATCAAATGGGACTACAACAATCGGTTCTTCGTGTTATCTTACCCTTTAAAAAATAACATGATAAATAATAAAATAATTAAAAGGTGCTAAATATTTAATTATTATACTCTACAACTAAACGCATAAAAAAATAAATTATGCTGTGAAAGTATCATGCGCAGGATTCAGTGAAATTTATTTTACCTTTTTCATGGGCAATTCGCAATAACATATTATAAATTATAGAAACTATAATCATAAATTTATGATTATAATTATTGGTACTGTTGAAATCCGAAATATCATATATTTTTAATTTTGGTTGGTTGGTTGGTATTTTGGGGCAATTGACACATTATATTTTTAATTTTATTATATCAATAGGAAACTTTTTATGCAACATGAAAATTATTGTACCGTGTCCCTTTAATAATAATAATATTAATACTGCACTGTACAGTGTATATACAATACATGTGTGCAAAATGTTTGCATGATGTAGGCATAATTTTTATCATTCTACGAAATACCTAAGATGCTGTTATATATTATAATATATGGTAAATTGTCTGAGGGTATTCTGTCCAAGAGTGTTTCGTCTAAGGGTATTTCGTCTAAGGGTATTTTGTCCGAGGGTATTTCGTCCAAGGGTATTTTGTCCATGGGTATTTTGTCTGAGGGTATTTTATCTGAGGGTATTTTGTCCAAGGGTATTTTGTCCTAGGGTATTTTGTCCAAGGGTATTTTGTCCTAGGGTTAATTGTCCAAGGGTATTTTGTCCTAGGGTAAATTATCCAAGGGTATTTTGTCCTAGGGTATTTTGTCCAAGGGTATTTTATCCCAGGGTATTTTGTCCAAGGGTATTTTGTCCTAGGGTTAATTGTCCAAGGGTATTTTGTCCTAGGGTAAATTATCCAAGGGTATTTTGTCCTAGGGTAAATTGTCTGAGGGTATTTTGTCCTAGGGTATTTTGTCTGGGTATTATATCTGAGGGTATTTTATCAAAGGGTATTTTCTCCGTTTACCGGTCGCTCATTACTCTTGTACGGAGGGTTCGTCACTTCTATTAAGTTATCTCGGTCCCCACGGCCCGCCAATCAAGTCTTCTCTCCCAGCAGCCTTGTCGTGAGGGGGTACCTAATGTCACCCACCCTTCGTAGAATTGATTCATGAAACAGTCAAATTTTTGACAAATATTTACTAATACAGACTACGTAACTAAATTTATAAAATTTGAATATTTATTTTCATAATGAAGTTTCTATAGTTATAAGATTTAGGTCGTTTAGAGTCAAATCAACGTTTTTTTCTTTTGTTCTTTTTTTTTGTGAATTTAAACATTATAATATTCGATGAATTTTAATGTAAATATTATTAATACTGAATACATAATAACATGTAACTAATGGAAATATAAAATGTTACGTTGTATTTATAATAATATATATAAAGAAGAAAATATAATATTATTATTAATATATTTTATTATAAATTTGAAGCTTTTAATTTAAATTGTACTCAATTTTAGTATAAGCACCAAAAATAAACCTAATATTCATGTTGGTAATGGAAATGAGTTAAAAGTTTATTTTTGATCATCCATTAGTGACGGTTAGTGAATATGCTTGTATATGGTACATGACAGCACTAGGAGAACACTAAAGCTATCAAGGTTTTAATTTAACCATGTGACGATAATGATTATGTGCGGGTAAAACCAAACGAATCGCTCTCTCTCTCTCCCTCTCTGGTAGCTTTTAGGATAAATAATCCACATTATAATAACAATAAAATATAGATAAATTTACCATATTACATAAACTACAAAACATAAACTGTATTAATTATGGTAAAAACATTATATATAAAGGGTCTAAATATTATTTTAACATATAAACATAACTAAATTCAATAATTCAAAACACTTAACAAGAAATTATTTTAAATATTAAATATAATAAATTTTTTTATATATTATATATTAAAAAATACTTTTGTTTAGAGTCAAAGAGTGAAACGTTTAAAAAAAAAGTTCAAGGTTTTATGTCGTAAACTCTGGTAAAAAAAATGTCAAAAGTCAAAAGTATTGTTGGTGATCGTTGAAAATAAATATTTTTTCTTCTATTGTTACAATTGAATAATTATCACGACATTAACAAGAAATTAAAAGTTAAACGTTCCTTATAGAAAGTTTCTATTCCTTAAAGAGTTGTGCTGTAACAGCTCATACAATACAATCTAGTGTTCGAGAATAGATAGTTCTCTCTGACACACCAAAGTTCTAAATCAATATATTTTCATCACGAAATTCTTGGCTCACAATCCAATTTAATTATTTCATAAGAAATCGATTTTTGTTCATAAAAATCCCCAACCAAAAAGAAAAATAATATAAAGTTTCTGAAGTAATAATATATAATATATATTTTTTTAATAATAATAATAAAATTTGACTTACCTGACATAATCATTCTTGCATAATATCATTCCTGCTTTTGTAAAACATGAACTTCCAATGTCCGCTAACATAGCATTACAACATGAACACTTTAGACATCCATTGTGCCAATAACGATCTAATGCATGAAGTAAAAATCTTTCCATAATTTTACCACCACATCCAGCACACACTTTAATGGTAGGTCCTTGAGGTTGAGGTCCTCCTCCTGTTTGTTGATGCATATTATGTTGAGGATTTGGACTTCCCATACCTCCCATACCACCATTATTATTGTTATTATTATTGTTATTAGCATTATTATTAACCATATTGTTGTTATTATTATTATTAATAATATGTTGTGGAGGTGGATATGGTCCCGGTGGTGCGTGATGGAGAGCATGTTGATGGTGATGGTGATGATGATGCATGGGGTGTTGGTCTGGATGGTGCATCCCAGGATGTGGGGGTCCACCACCCCCACCGGGATGTCCATTACTTAGAAGACCACCTTGCTGCTGAGGACCCCCTGGTTGAGGCGGGGGTGGATGGTGGTAGCTGCTATTATCAGGGGGTGGCGAATGGGGTGGGTGTGGCGAGCTCAGCTCTGAGTAGCCGTGGTAGTGCGGGTTCATTGTTGGTGCCGCGCACGAGGTGGTCGCGAGCACGAGGGCGGCCAGCTTCAGGCGGGCACACTTCGCGGTTCAACAGCTGAAACATAGAATTAAAACAAAGGTTGTAATACCAATTACTGTTTTATGGGATATTTTTAACTGACCTATAGCTATATATTTTTAAATTTTGTCGAATATTTCAAATTAAAAAGAAGAAAATTTGTAAAAATTCTTGTTAATGGAGACATAATAAAGTAATAAGCACGTTAATAGTTTATTTGTTAATACGAATGTCATGAAAATATGTTTAGCTCAGAAAAAAATAATAGTATAGCTGCATGTTAATCAAATAAGCTTATATCCACTTCAATAAGGTTAATTTTCTTATCTTGTTTTTCATATATAACGACCTTCTACCTGAAAGGAGCTGGAAATGCTGTTTTGATCTTCATTTATAACTCTATACCTGATATAATTTAAAAAAGTTTTATATATAATTATTTTATTTCAGAAGAGGATAATAATTACATGAAATCTTTACAAGAATGATCAGATTGCATCACATGTTAAAATTTTTAAAAAATATATATATATTTTCATGATTTAGAGTGAAAATTAATTAATTCAATTTTAATTTACTTATTATATAATTGCTTTTATCAAGAAAGCTATTTATAGTATAAAATTAATATGAAAGGAAATAATCAGACAGTGGTTAGATAACATACAAGTTCTTTCTTCTTATATTATAAAAATAAAAATTAATATCTTTCAGGAAATACCACAATTTAATTTTGTAAAAATGTGTTTATATTTCTTTCATTTCAACTTATTTCTTTAGTAGGAAGACCTTTGAAGACAAAACTTATTATTAGCTACGATGATGAAAAAAAGAGAGAGAGAGAGAGAGAGAGAGAGAGAGAGAGAGAGAGAAAACAATCTTCCAGTCAGTAAAGTAGTTTTAGTAGTTAATTTAATAAAGGTATATAATACAAAAAAAAAATCCAAGTAAACATTTTCTTTCACACTAAATTTTTCTATTCCAAATACTGTCTATAGCTATCACTTTTGTTTTATTTTATTTTTTCAACAGGTATAATTTTAACTAGAAAAAAAATCTTTAATAAAAACAGATTTTTTTTTTCTTAACGATATATAATATACTTTTTTTTTTAATGGTAGAGGGGAGTTCGAGGTTGCAGGGTTATGATAGGGTGAAAGAGTTTTTCATTGGAGGGGTTAAATTACAGGGTTTGTCGCACCTGTAACTAAATTGATCGAGAAATTATTTTTGCCTCAAGGTTATAAAACTCCCTAAGAGATGAATTTTTTTTTTTCATTCCAATGGCGAAGGTCAAAATAATGCTCATGAGGAAAGCGTAGACAGAGAGACAAAATCTGTTAGTGCTTGTCTGCCTGTACATTGCATAACTACCAGGTTCAATTACCCTTCATACTTTCATTAAGTATATACATTAATCGTAAATTCTTCTTCATATAATATTTAGTAATATTTACATTTTTTTTACGTCACGTATATTTTTAAATTACATAAAGTTATAAATAATAAAGACAAGTTAAATATATATTTTAAATTTTTTGTTTATAATTACTAAAGAAGTCATAACATTTTTTTGTCTTTTTTTTTATTATAAAGTTTCACTTTATGATATTTTTAAAACATTCTTTTACATATATAATACGTTGTAATGATAAAAACAAGAAATTTTCATTATAATTTTAAGGTAATTGAAACCATTTTACATTACCGAAAAAAATTATATAAAAAAAACTGAAATTTGTCTATAAACTATAAACTTTACGTATTGAAATAATTATATATTATTTAGCTCTTTTTTTTTATTTTTCCAACATTATACTGGAATGTAAAAAAAAAAAAAAAAAAACATTCCAACAACATCGTATTTAATATTTCCGTAATTTAAATATTATCAAGCAGACGTTGGTGGTAAAGTCGTGAGTCTGCCTGATTGCGCGCGCATTCCGTCTGAATTAATGAGGGCGCGTTCCGTGCGGTGTAAATCACGAACGTTCGCGCGGCGGGTCACGAGTCGCCTCCTCGGACGAAGCATGATTCACCACCAGCGGCCCCCAAGTCACAGAAATAGACGATAAATTCCCACCACTTCTTGCACTTTTTAACACCACGTTATCGTTCGTGGTAACTGGCACAACTCGACCATGCACGTGTCAAAATTTTTGACTATTAATTTTTATTTGAAATTAATAAATTAATAATAATTTTCACACTTGTAAATTAAATTCTCATTGTGTTATCAAAAAAAAAAGTTATTTCAAATCTACAATTAAAAAAAAAGTTATGAACTTTTAAATATGATTGATATTAATTTTATTGATGATCAAATTAAATTACCATGTATAAAAAATTAAGTACTTTTTTTTTTTAAATTCTATCTCATCATCCACTCATTGTTTGATGGCTACTTCATCAACGATGACATAATGGTAAAATGAAGTACAGTGATGTACAAAAAATGTTATCAGTGAAGCATCATCACTTCATCATCATCATCGATAGTGATGGGTTTCAGAAGGATGGATATATTATATAGCAACAAGCAGTTCATTCTTACTAGTAGCACTTCAATATATATTATACTTGGGCCTAGTAGTTAGGTTGGGCAAGCAGGCAAGAAGCATCATTGCTCTGATGTTTGATTAGCGCAATAAAAAGCTAGAGTGGCTGCGAATGAACGAGAGAGAGAGAGAGAGAGAGAGAGAGAGAGAGAGAGAGAGAGAGAGAGAGAGAGAGAGAGAGAGAGAGAGAGAGAGAGAGAGAGAGAGAGAGAGAGAGAGAGAGAGGGTTGGGTATAGCATTAGTGCAAACGTCGATTGCTTTTCTCCCGAGCGTTGAGTGCTCCCATATGAAGAGCTATAGTGATAGAGGGAAGGATTGAACATGCAGTGCTTGGGTCCTCTTGATCTAATGCCGCTCTCTGGTCCCTACTATCAACATCATAATAAATACACTCCTCTTCTTATAGGATTTACATACTATTTTTAAAGCATACCATTATGTCAATGATAGTAAAATTCAACATGATGTATAGAAGTTATATATATACAAGAGCTAAACGAATAGAGCATCCTAATCATCATGTTATACTTGATGGACACATTAGTACGCACTTAAATTTAACAATTGTAATATGTTCTAATGAGTTTTGAAGTTGTTGTATTATCTATTTGACTTTATAAATTTATGTTAAATATTTAATTTATTCATGTAGTCTCAATTGAAATTTATGTTAAATAGAAAAAAAAATACAACAAAATCATGTTATAAGTAATTTAAAAAGAAAAATAGTTGATATATTATGATTTTTTTAATATTGTTTCAGTTGAGATATATAGCTTTGAATATTTTAAATACATTATATTGGAAAGGTACAAATTGTAAAATATCCAATTATATTTCTCATTATAAAAACCTACCAATATATTTCGTATATCTTTGTATATATTTTTATATAACAAGATTAAGATAACTTTTTTTTACACATGTTATTTTATAATTTTTACTAGATGATGAAGAATTTAAATTAGATTTAAACAAAAATAACGTAAATATTTTTATTAAAAAGAAATTATACTATTAAATAAGTTTTTTTTTTCATAAATAAATTTCATTATTTTTTATATACATATTAAAAAACATGACTAGCTATTAGCAAGTTAAAAAATAAAATACGATGAAGAATATATGAGTTTGTTACAGCAATATATACGACGGCGAAGAGAAGAGGTTAATTAGAGTTTCTGCCGTGGAGTTTTGATTGCCAGCTCGTGTGTATATATATATATAAAGTACACATACTGGCATCAAGAGAAGGGGGTATAGGGGAGCATCACTGATTGCATGATGGTGGCTGGATACTGGACCCACAGCATCCTTCCTCCATATCTCTCTTGTATATATACTTGCAGCCCATAACTCTTGTAAGCTCATCTCAGCGTGGACAAGACCCTCTCTCTCTCTCTCTCTCTCTCTCTCTCTCTCTCTCTCTCTCTCTCTCTCTCTCTCCCTCTCTCTCTATGGCATCATCAAGCCCCCGATGACGACAACTCGATGATGTTGATGACAGGATGGGTGGAGGAGAGTAATTAGTAATACCAGTACTTGTCTCAATCCTCACAGCAATTAGAATGAACAGGTGGGTCATATAATAAAATATAATTATTTTTTTTTTAATTATATATATTTTTGAAATCACAAGTGGATAAAATATTTATTTTTTAAAATAGTACAGTATGCAGTACTGTATTTTTATATGTTGTTATACGTGGATTAATTTGTTTGTTTGAATTGGGCTCAATTCACAAAGGAGTTAACCAGAAAGAAAGTTTCTCTCTAAATAACCACAGTCAGTGTCATTGAGGTAGATTGGCGCTAAAAGTGTGGTTAAGTTAGTGATAAACCTGGTTATTTTCTTTCATAAATCGTGTCCATTTAATTATTTAGAAATATTTAACGCGAATAAATTTATCTAATATTTATAACTAATATCTCTCAGCATGTATTAATGTAATTCGTTAATGAAGAAATTTCTATTTTTCCCCCCTTGCGCAACTGTTGTTGCTAAGGTCCATCTTGCACTTGAAAATGAAGCAAAATGTTTTTTTTTTTAACTTGTCTCGGTTATAAATCAAGTAAAAAATCTAAATCTTGAATTATCTATATACTATATTTTTTTCAGTTTGGACCAAAGTTCCGTAAAGGAATCTTATTCTTATAGTGAAAAAAATAACACGTTTCTTCTTTTTTTTTTACATAGATTAGGATGGTGGAAACACCGAAAAATCAGCTGACTTGAAGCCTCTATTGGGTACGATTTATGATTGAAGATATCCAGGTTTTCACTAATATTTAAGCCAATAATCGTGTTTAAAGTCAGCTTAAATCAATAACTTTAATGTGATTAGTGAAATATCTAGATATCTTTCTGGATAAGTAAATATGACTGCTTCGAAGCACTGTAAAATTTGTTGACTGATAACAAGTCTGTAATTGACTAACATCAGTGAGTTGTACCTGTCACTTTATCCACCTTGCCATTATCGTTGTGAGAGTGCTCTACGTACGTACCTCGTTATAAGGAGCACAGCAGCCAAATTAGCAGCAATCACAACCACGATCATGCGACCATGCAAAAGATCACGTCATTGCCCCAGAATAAAATTTAAAAAAAATATGCGGTATGTTTAATAATTTTATTAGATTTCTCGGTATAACTATAATTTTAATGAGTGACTTTTTAAAATTGTATTTCTAGGAGAAAAATTTATAAATACTTAAATTTAAGTACTTCTAGAATAATGTAAACATGAATAAATAAATGAAATATTAATTAAATTCTATTATTAAATTACTTCGAACAATATACAAACATTATTTTTTAATATACAAATAATGAATAAAATAAATTAAATTCTCTTTATATAATATGAATTATTATTCTTTAAATAAACTTGGTTGATTAATTTAATTAAATTACGTATTAAGGTCCATTCATTAATATACAGTATACGTATATGTATATATACTTAATTAAAATAAACTTTTTAATTATCATTGATTGAATACATTTCTCTCTCTCTATATATATAATATTATATATTATATAGTGTTATTAAATTACTAACAATAGAGACTTTTCGTAAAACTTAATTAGTGGGATATAATATCAATATGATTACGCGTGATATTAATTAGAGAGGAAGGGTATGAGAGGGGAGGAACGGGGGAGGTTTGCCTTTAGCGTGGGGGTGATGGGGTGGTGTGGGGGGAGTTGGGCGATCTGTTGGGTGCGAGTGGCAACGATGGTGGAAAGAGAGAGAGAGGGTGGGTGGGGTGGAGTTTCATCACTAGTGTTTATTCGAGCGCTAATTAGCGTATTGTTGCTCTCCAACAACAGAACATGGCCGCCTAAGAGGAAAGACAACAATAGGAAAATTTCCAACAAACTTCAATGTGCTAACATTACCAAACATTATAAACTCAAACGAGTTTCCTCGTTCGGACTCTTGCTTACCTATACTAGAATATATTATCGAAATATCGTTTACCTGAGTACCAATATTCATGTTATAAATTTAATATTAATTTTAACTGTCATTTTTTTTTTAATTATGTTAACTCATTTTAACTATTATTTTATGTAATGTTTCAATGACAAGAAGTATTTACTTCATATACTAGCTTTGTATATTTAATGTATAAATGTTTATGTAATTTTAGATGGATAGCGAATTATTATTTTTTTTTATAAAAAGACAACATCAATAATTTAATAATAATATTATTATTACAGAGGATTTATCATGGTAATAAAATTGATATTTGATTAATATTTCATTATAAAATTAATTTAATATTTTGAATTAACTATTACATGATACACAAATTTATCATCTTATAATTTGATTCAATGATTAATTAAAAGATAGTAAAATTTAATTATATTTGTATAATATTATCTAAAATTAATTCAATATTTGGACAATATTTTGTATTTTATTAACTAAATAACTGAAGCCTAAGATATGACAGTATCGTTATTATAATAGCTTCGTATAATTTGTAAGTAATAATTTATAAGTGAAATGACTCCGTTTTTAAATTTAATTAATTAATTTTAGATGATACATTACATTCGGTGTACAGCTTATTTGTTTTTAACTATTTTTTTTTTTTTTTTTCATCCCATGCATTTTTATTCAAACTCGCGGGAAGCCATTATTGCCTTGTAATTATGCAAACCGCTCGACACCAATTGAGTAGTTTTCAAAAATTTCATGTACTGCATGAGAAGGAAGCATTTACATGAATTTATGGGGTGGTCAGACCAAAGCGGCAAAGCCGGTGCTCAAATGGTTCCTTTCCAAAAATTGTAGTTAAGTTGCATCTTTGCATATCTTGAAGCTGCATCAACTTGGTAAATGTACTAAATGTGTTTGATTTATGATGTATTAATATATAATCAATTTCTGTGATAAATTCAATACCTCACAAGTTTATACCTGGTGGATGTGATTTTGAAGTTTTTGGTGCTAACTGCAGTGATAGCAAAATCCTGTACGGATGGTCTGCGTGGTGGTAACTACTTACTATGTCTAAGAGCAACTCAGATGCTTACTTTCATTCTGTATTCCCTAGATTGTCTAGTCTGTTTTTAAACCATTAAGACTGTATTTGGACTTGTTAAGAATTTACATGCACGTAATTTATTAAGTATATTTTTGACGAAGTACTTGTTTTTTTGTTGTGAAATGTTTTATTATTATCTTGTGTGGGTGACTGGATACTTTTTCACGTTACCCATTAAATTTTTAACATTTTTTTTTTTTTTTTTTTTTTTTAGGGACACTTAGTAAACAATTATTATTAATATTATAACTCCACAGTAAATCTGATAGGTATATAGATGACATGTTATATAGAACGCTTAGTTAAAATTAATATTCATTGTTACAGTAATATTTAATTTTAGTAAGGGTGATTAAAATCCAAATCCCATTTGCATGCAATCTAATGACAACACATAACCTTTACTAAACAATTTTACTTATGAATTCCATCATTGAATAACGTTAATTTTAGAACTACTTAAACTCTAAAGGCTTCTTGCAAAAAGTTTATAATTTATTTTAATCTGACAATCTTAAAATTAAATTAATTTAAAGCTAAATAAAATACGCTATAAAGAATAAAAATACTATAAACAATAATGAATAATAATAATAAACACATTGAAAGTTAAATTATTTTCCTTTTCTTCTCTTTCTTCCGATATTGCGTGCCATACATATAATAATAAGAATACATGCATTATAGGCATAAAACAATAACAACAGTTTATTTTAGGGTGGATAATATGTAAAGAAGGCGATGGTATAATAATGTGATGGAGGAGGGTGGTTTACTTGCATGTAGGGAGGCTAACTCGTTGTTGTTTCGCCAAACAATGCATGCATGTGAGTTGTGCGAGCGAGATTGTTTCTTCTCTATTCCCTTCACTGCCGCCGCCGCCCAACTAATTAGACAGCAGCCAACTAATTGTTTCCTAGGCATTGCTGCAGTCCCCGCCGGCCCTTGAATACCATGGAGTCCTTGAGAGTACAGAATGTGACGTCAGAACGTGCTTGTGATGATCCAAATATCCATTCCATGGTGAAGTATGATGGTGTAACGAAAAAGAATTAAAATTTTGTGATCAAAATTGATCTATGAAAAATAAAATTACCAGGATAAAATGAAATATTTCTGTAAATTGAGTGAATTATATATTGTCTATTTAGTATAGATAATTTATTTATAATGATAAAAATGTTTTGTTCTTTTATAACATGGCAGCTATAACAGCTTGTGTTAAATCCTATATTTTTTTTTTACCGAAATGCTTTAAAACATGATTATATTTTTTTAGACTTTAGGTGGTTACATTTAAGGACAGATTTTACTTTCTTTAACTTAAATAACTTCCTTCTCTTAACTGTTTTTTTAATTACAACGCATGATCATGATCATTTGTTACAATAAACAATAAAACTTTATTTTGATACTTTGCATTATAAAATTAAGCAATAAGTTTAGACAATTATTAAATAAGATGTTCATTATCTATATGAGCAGAAAGGATGCAAGCCCATTTTGAACATAATTATGATAATATTATGCAAGTTGTAGAACTGATTGCATATCCACAAGACGTATTATACAGCTAGTACAAACTATAACAAAGGCTTTAAATGTCCAGTTAAAATTACTAGTCAGAATAATATGTGGAGAAAATAAGTTATTATAGAAATAATTCATTTGCATTTAAGGAGATTTAAGTTTGCAAACTGTTTCATGCATTACAATTAATTGCATGCATATATTTATATAAAAGTAAAAACATTTAATGCTATGGGATAATTTGATTTATTTTTATAGTAAACTATTAATATTTATTTGTTTTATTTATATAATTAAATAGTTGTTAATGGATATTTCTTGTTCAATCACTGCCCGGCGTCCATTTATCATCAGCAGTGGAACACAGTGGAAACATGACTGTACTTAGCCCATTTATATAATATATATTTATGTTAATTACTATATTATTGAAAATAAAATAGATCCATGTAAAAAATTTACTATTTCTATCGTTTCCCCCTCCCTTATTAGAATCATTATACACAAATCCTATATACAAATAATTAAAACCTTAAGTTTTCAACTGACTTTGCATCTAAAAGTATATTATATCCGATAACATTTATAATAATATAATATTATATAATTTTATAAATGCCCAAATACCTTTCACCATCAAATGAACTAATTTTTGAGAAATATGCTCGTAAATTATTTGTGTTTGTGTTTTTTTTTTTTTTTAAGAAAAAAGAATCCATTAAGCATTATAGTTAAATGTAACAATAATTATAGCAATGACGTCATTTATTACTCTTGTAAATTCCACTGTAAAAGCAATTATTATTATTATAAAGCAGGCAAACTCCGTAGTCCAGCTATACATCAACGCTGCTGTTCTTGGTGGAGAAAGAGAGGAAAGAGAGAGAGAGAGAGAGAGAGAGAGAGAGAGAGAGAGAGAGAGAGAGAGAGAGAGAGAGAGAGAGAGAGAGAGAGGGGAAAGAGGAGCATCGTCGCTTTCGCATTCTAGTTATTAGATATTTAATTATGAAGCCAATAAATCTGGGTGGAATCCTGTAGCCATGCCAACGCTGCTTTTACTTACTTCTTACATACAAATATATCATCCTTCATATAACATATATAGCATAAAATCCTTCTCCATTATAATATCATGCTAAAGTATACTATAAGAGTATATAGCCTTATTTATGCATATGTAATGTACAATTTATCTCTAATTAATATAAACAAAAAAATCACAGGAAGAATGATACAGTCATTATCATACAAAAAAAAAAACACGTTTACTAGAAGCAGTGGGTGTGGCAAATTTCGTTTTTCTTGCAAAATTCGTACATTTGTATTATGTTTTGTTTAATATAAATTGTTATAATACAATTATTATATTACAGTATAATAATATATATACACAGTATGTACACATATAATAATATATAGTTGTTGGTTTATATAATACTATTTGTATTTTGTACATAGATTCTATTTTCTGTCTGGTTTTCCTCAAATTGCCATAAATTAAGTCAATCCAATTTGTAGATTGATTTAGTGTAGATAATATATCGCTGTATCTCAATGTTAAAGGAAGATTAAGTGCTGTAAATATATTATCCAGCATGATACAATGCTGTTAAGTTATATATATAATATATTATATTATACGTATATGTGCCTATGTGCTGATGAAAATTGAATTAACTTTAATAATTAAAATACTGGCTTTTGTTTATATATTTATTAATTCAATTAATATTACTATAATTTTAATACAAATGAATTACAAACATATCAATATAAAAAGGACGTAGAATGACTATTAGAATTTAAAAGTCAATTTTTAATATAGAACAATGATTTTTTTTTAAATGTGTATTTTTTTTTCTTTTTTATTCCAATTTGACTCACGTATTTTTAACTTTTTTATAAATCTTTTTTCAAAAGTTTAAGTGTTCGTTAATAGCCCATTTTATAAATAGTATAGAGTGTATTTACATTTTATTTTACAATGTAGGAGAAGGAGTGAATAAAATAGACTGCAGTCACAAAAACTTTGTAAGAAACTCAGCAAGAGATCTTGTAGTTACGTTTATAAAAAAAAAAAAAAAAAAAAAAAAAATGCGTATCGAATGAATTGAACCAAGAAGAAGAAGTATTCACACGACCTTTTACATCCGCTTCTTTTAACATTGACTTGACGCCTCCACCAAAGTCGGTCGTACTGTACTTGCGGTACACTTGATTTATTACCCATGTAAACTTGTACACCTGTGACATAAAAAATATGACGTAATGAAACAAATATTCCAATTTATGATTATACTTATTAAATAAAAGTTCATAAAAGATAATTATTTGATTGCTTAGATTTTAGAGGAATGTTTACTTGTTTATAGACTGATGATGCTAGAATATTATCCCGTAAGGATGCTGGGCTGGACCAAAAGTCTCAGAGCGCGTGTGGAGAAAACAATCGTAGTCGTATTTTCAGACATAAAGTCGCCGTCGTCACAGACAAATAGCAACGATGCCAAATTTACGACATTTTTAGTATTCTGCTAATAAAAATTATTGTGATGTTTGAGTGAGATTTTTTTTAGGTCGATCTTGAGTGTGAAGAGACAAGAGAATGACTTGTGTTTCAGTTGCGGTCATGTGGACTTAGTGTTTGTAAAAAAAAAATAATAATTATAGGATTGTTTAATTGTTATAATCTAAAACAAAAACTAATCAAGTTAAACTGCTAAATTAAAGAAATTTGAAGCTACCGAAGATCATACAAGAAGACTAGTTCTTATAAATGATGAAATTGAAGTCTAAAAACAGCATAATTCATAATTATAATATTTCAATTTATATACTATACTTCGTAATACAGTCTTATGATAAATGCACATTTTGTCATGTTAGAAATTACAAATTACATTCCAGCCATGGGAATTTTGTGTTGCACAAAGTAAAATTGTACTAAAAACAATAAACAATAAAAAATGTCCCATGCACAAAAAATTCTATATTAATTGCAATAAACAATTTTCTTAATTATATTTAATTTAATATAATTAAAATCCAACCACTTTAAAAATGACATTTTTTTTTTCTTACCAAGATAAATTTTCAAGACTTTGCAATTACTTTATACTCAAGTTTTTCTTTTTCATCATCATAAAAAAATATAATTAACTTGAACTAATTAAAAAATTTAATGCAATTCAGCAGTAAAGTATAACAAAATTTAACAAAGAGGGATTTGAGACGTAATATACTTCTAGCATGACTCACAAAACGTTTGTATATCCTCGTATTAAGTTTTTTATGTTACATCGTATTAATGCTATTTACTTGAAATGAGATAGTATTTTCCCATACTGGGTTCATCAAATATATTTTAGAATAACATTTTGGAGGACGCTCAAATATATATGTTGTACACGCACGCGTGTGTTAACTGGACATTTATTCCTTGCATAAAACATGAGGCAGTCAAAATTACCCCTTGCAAAGAGATGCAGATTTGAAATTGGAAGGGGGAGGGGGGGCATAGAAGAATAATCACTGTGAGACTATAGTTTTTTCAAATAATTTCAATTCTCGTGAATGCCCTCACACAATTAGTACTGTACGACCCCCCTCCCCCCCCAAAAAAAAAAAAAAAACAGAGCTGCAGTACAATTCCCTATACAATTATTCTCTATATAATTGGTGTATTATAATAAAATAAAATTAATAAATATATGTGAGGCAAGAGAGAGAGAGAGAGAGAGAGAGAGAGAGAGAGAGAGAGAGAGAGAGAGAGAGAAAGAGAGAGAGAGAGAGAGAGAGAGTTTGATTTTGTGGGAAAGCTTAATTAATATTTTACCACTTTAATTGAATTTCAATAAATTTATTGACATTATATAGAGTTGCTTTCACTATATAAGTTTTTAATGCACAAAATAACTCTTATACCAACCACTTACAAAAAAAAATACTTATTAAATATTATACTATTACATAATGTTTTCACCAAGACAAAACTCTATAGTATATATATATATATATATATATATATATATATATATATATGTTGCTACATTGACTAAAATCATATTATATAATTAATTTCTTCATGCATTACAGTGAGCAGTACAAGGAGTTAAAAACAAAATTACTATGCTCATAAAAAATTATTACTTTACGAGTAAGAAATGAAGATTTTAATATGCATTTGATATTAAATTCCTTCAACTTTTTATTTTTATTTTGTAATATGTTAAACAAGGAATTTGTAAATTTGCATTCCATTAAATCATACTAGCTAGAGCATTTTAATGCTATATACAAATGAGACAAGTAAAATTACTATTATATATGTAATATGCTCTATTATTTTTTTTTTATAATGACTAACTTAAGAAATAATAATTATATAATTTTTAGTAAATTAAAATTTGTCACATAACATTTATTATAATAAATTTATATAAAAATATATCATGTTAAAAAAAACACATTCATAATAAAAATGCAGAGCAGGTGCTCACAAACTATATCAAGCAAAGTTTTTTTTTCTCAGAGAATAACCGGTTATTTGGAATAAGAAGGAAAGAATGAAAATCGTCGTTCACGTTGTCGTCGTTTTGTGTTATAGAAAAGAGCAAAGAAGAAGTGTGGGAGAGAGAGAAAACATATTAAAGAGAGCAATATCAGTGTCCTATGGGATCGATCTTAGTACTGGGTTCGAAGCCTTGCAAAGGTAGCAGCTGATTGCCCTCAGATTATATCAGGTGTGATTCCCCATGAGAGCCACTAACAAAACCTAAGAAGATTGTCTTGCTCTCGCGTTCTCAAACTATTCGCGTCTCTTTCCCCTGGCCCGTATGCAACTTTGCTAGCTTTCCTCTCCTCTTTGCCTTCACCGCGGCAGCGAATATACTTCCAACTCAAAACAGTGCAATTGTTACAAATAGCTATAATAGAATTTGATTATCACTGCAGTTCCCTATAAAGTAATAAAATATTAAACATAAAATTTAATAATATATATAATAAGGTATATAAAATGTTAAGTGATTTAAATTTAATGGATAACATTAATGGACATTTAATGTATATTGTATTTATTTATTGATTGTTGTTTTAAAACTTTGTACAGCAGGTACTAATGTATTGCTCTATTTTTTTTTATTGTAGGTAAGTTTAAGTGTTTCTTTTCAATTTGTTCGATTACATCATTGATCTTACTTTCAGTCAAAGTAAATGAGATTTGTACATTAATTTTATAGTCTATCTATAAAGTGCAGTATATACATCAGTGGCTCTTTGTCGTTCTATACACTAATCAGAGTGATCAATGATCATTTTGTTATCTCTAGTGTTCTTATAAAGCGTGCTATTGCATAATATTATACTTTTAGTCAGATTTTTGCTCTGTCCATGTTATACTCTAATATACACATAAAACAGTATACACATCTTGCCAAACTCTCGTAACATAAAATAAATAAAACAAACAAAAAGAAATTTTGATCAATATATTACATTTTAGAGTAAATTAAAAAGTTTCAACTGCATTTTTTTATAATTTATGTAACATTGATTAAAATAATGATGATTAATCCCTTAGAGCTGTCAAAGTATGGACAAATATTGACTGAAATTAAAGTAAAAAAACTCTTGATTAAGAGTACTGTAAGAATAATTACAGTTTTATTTTAATTTACTTTTAAAAAGTTTGTCTCCATTAAAGTAGAAGTAATCAACGTTGATTGAAAATGAGACTGTTGAGCAAAGTAAAGCTTACATATATATAGAAATTCTGACCTTGATCGCGGGCTTATTCAAAATCAAACCGTGATTGCCTATTCAAAGCGTTTAACTCCCCATTAGTGTGTCTATTTAGAACTTATACAAGCAAGGTAAAATGACTTTGTGGAAGGATTTTTTTAAGTCTCTATTCTTTACTCTGCAAACTCTCTCTCTCTCTCTCTCTCTCTTTCTCTCTCTCTCTCTCTCTCTCTCAATTCTTTTTGTTAATTTTTATTTAATAATATAAAAAATTGATGCAGTTTAATATTATATATTTAATGCTGATATAAAAAAAACATGTAGAGTATAATATATTAAACTTACACTGTAAAAAAGGAAAACCTAAAACGGGTAATTACAGATACCCAAGAGGTTGTCTTCAGATTAGGTCAACTTATTAAACTAAAACGGGTAGCATTCCTGCTTACCTATTTTAGATGAGCATATAATTTTAATGTACCTAATTCGGGTAACTTTATTTAGCTAAATATTAACCTAGGAATTCAAAAATACTGAAAATAGGTATTAATATCAGCCCGTTTTAAGTTATATTTTTAACTCAAAATTAGGTAGTATAATTTCCTAAATATATTTTTTTTATAAATAATACACACATAATTATAAAATAAAACAATTTTTATTCAATGAAAATCATTTTCATACATATATCAATGGAATATTTGTAGTTTTGGCGTTGGGGCAGAACAGAAATAAAAGCTTAAAACACTTCATAAAAATAATTTTTTATCACAATTTTTTTGTTAACTATAGCACTTTAATTTTTTTGTAGGTGTTGAAAAAAAAATAATAATCGTCTTTGTAGTTAATGAGTCAGTCGGGATTATTTATAAAAAACTCACTGTGGATATTATTTGCATGGGGTTGGGGATTTTGTGGGTCCACTGCTTTTTGGCTGCATGGACTTGTAGGCTGGAAGACAATGTTGAGAGTATGATCTCTCCTGGTGAAGCAAAATCTGCAATGAAAAAAGAAAGAAATGTTAAAGAACAAATAAAACGTTTAATTTCATCGATGACAATTTTGTTATTATAGTGAAATAAAGATAAAATAAATATAGGTTCAAATAAAAAGATACAAATTAAAAATTAAAAAAAAAGTGAACCACAAGAATTACTTAATATACTGTCATATTATATAATTATGATACTGTGTTTACAATTAGAAAAACATAAAAAATCCAGCAAATTTTTAATATTAACAAAGGGAACTTTTGTATAATAATTATCTTAATTTTTTTAATACTCCTTGTACTATAAGGAACATAAAAAATAAAATATATCAATATTTCAGTAAGATTTTCTTATGTTATTATAGTGTAAAAAAGTCGTCCGAACAATCATCTTGGTTATATGTTAATACACGCTCACATTACAAGAAAGGGGTCTTTTGAATATCCAGGACTATATCATAAATCATATAGCACATATGAGATAAGAAATTAAGAATCTCGAGGATGCTGCATGCATTAACTTTAATTTTATTATTATTATTATTATTTTTTTTTTTCAAGTTTTGTTTTGCACCCATACAGAATAAAATACATATTATATTTAATACAATAAAAAAAAATCATAATGTTTTGTGATGTTTAAGACAAGAGAACGAGAGATTCTTTTTTCTTATCCAGCAAAACTTCTACCTATAAAAAGGTCGCAGTAAATGTTCACTTTTTAATTACTATACCTGTGGTAGCAGAGCATCATTATGGGCTGTGGGTGGGTGGTAATGTGGACAATGTAGACGGGCGGGCGACTCGGCAGATCGCAGTAGCTCACAGCTCGGGCCACACGGCAAGCTCCAAGCTCCCTCCTTGCATTCGTCGTGCCGGCCTCTATGATGCATTCGATTTCTACAGAGCAATAGCACACAAGTGTAAGAAATTTTCATATCACCGTGTACATTATAACTTCATGATTATAATTATGTTTTATATTTCCTTAATCTTACCTTGGTTTGACAATATTATCCAGGAAATGAGGATGTTTCTGCATCAAACTGCACTCCAGCTGCAGACCGACGCTAACACGTCGTGATGATGTCATGTGGTGGGAGTCATCTCTCGCCATAAAAATTTGATTGGCTTAGTCTTTTTTTTATCGTCTTTTATTTAAAATTTTAACGGACAAAAAATCAGGCTAATATAAAGACCTATTCTGGGCACATTTAGAATGTAGGTAGGCTAATATTTAGGTAATTAAGTAACCCGTATTGGGTACATCTAAGTTTCAGGTAGTTTCGTTTCCAATTTAGGCAACCAAATACCCGTTTCACGTTATTGCATACCTAAATATGTAATATCATATTACATATTTAGGTAAATTAATGAAAATAGGTCCATTTAAACCTGAAATGGGTAAAGCACCCCTATTTTAGGCTGGGAATCTTTGTTATTTTATACCTACTATAGGTATAGCTTTTTTACAGTGTATGTTAGTATGTATGTAGTTTGTAATCTGTATTGGACTTATTTCACATGCTTAACTTTTAGTCACATCAATTAACTTTTACTGATATAGCCACCACCAAAAAACTATCTAACCTAATGGTATTAAATTCCTTTATATATTATATTTACATATATTATAGAATCGGATCAAGTATCATAATAGTATGGTGTTACTATGCATGTCTGTTCAATGATAAATTTTATTAGTAAAGTGTTTAATTTTTTTAAAGGTTAAAAAAAGTTCAGTTAAAATAAATAAAATATACTATAATTATATTATTAAAGTACATTTAATACTATCAATTTTATATTGTGTAATAGAACTACACAGACTACACTACTTTTTTTTGTATAGCTTTTTTCTCGTAACTCTTATAGAACAAAATTAATTATACCTTCAAAATTAATTAAATTTCTTATTATTTTTTTTTTCATTACGTTTTTAATTTATATATATTGAAACTAATGAAAAAATGTCTATTGATGCATATACATAGTTAGGATGACATTTTCATTATTTTCAAGGGTTACGATAGCATTCTATTCACATTCAGTATCACGGCTATATAAGAACGAACAAGAGTCCTTTTTATCTGGGAGGCACAACCTCCCCCCTACCCCCTCTTATCATGACGTCACCAACAATAGTGGTGGCCTAATGAAGCACAGAATCTGACATTAGCTAATGACGAGACTTGCTTGGGTGCTGCTCGCGCCACGATCGTCAACTGTCGCTGCTGCTGCTGCTGCTGCTGCTACTGCTATATTCGCTCTAGGGCCAATTAAAACTTGCCGACGACGAGTAAAAAAATATATATATCTACTTTTTTTATGTATCCCTCCCTTTCTATACCAGCTGAAAATAGTTTATCTTTTACAATAATTAAGCTTCATGAGAGATGAACCTTCAACAGTTGCAGTGACAGCAATTAAGAGTATACTATAATAATCATTAAAATCCATGTTAAACTACGTTTCACTCTATCCCCCCCCCCCCTCCCCGAATGCTTTATATTGACATGAGCTTTTAAATTTATTATTTGCCAAAATAAAAAAATTAAACAATATTTACATACTATAGTAAATTTTATTTATAAATATATATATTTTTAAAAAATAAAAATAAATAGTTTAAATATCTTCATTTAATTAGGATAAACATTCTGATGAATGATAAAAACGATCGTTTATTTTAAAATAATCTTGCATATATGCAAGCTGTTTTGGCTCGTGAATGAAGTTTTTTTTTTTATTTTTAATGAGATGGGAGAAAAAGTATATTTTTATTATTATTTAATATATTTCATGAGTTTTATATATTATAATTGTTGATTTTTTTACAAGGGTGTGCAGTACAAAAGTAAATATTTAATAAATATTAATCAATATTATTTATTCATTTTCAATCAAATGGAAATTTTATTATTTTCCAATAAGAAAGTAAATTGCAAGTTTAATTTGGTAACTTATATAGAATACTGACACTTTTTTCTACTGCACTTACGTTGATTCATCATAAAATAAGATGATATTTTTATTATGATGTTAATAGCCAGACGTAGTACTAACTTCTATATGACCACGTTAGATACGATGCATTATTTTACACAGTAAATAAAGAGTGCCTATATTTCTCTTGCATTACTTAGTCTCTAGTTGGAGAGCACAATGCACTAAACATGCATGAGCAGGAAGAATTAATCCCTTCTCGTAAGTAGAGAGAGAGAGAGAGAGAGAGAGAGAGAGAGAGAGAGAGAGAGAGAGAGAGAGAGAGAGAGAGAGAGAAAAAAGTCGAGTTCGATAGAATTTACTAAAGCTTTTCTCCATCAGTCCATTAAGGAGAGCGACGAAGAGTCCAACAGCAAACAAGATAAAAATAATAAAGAGGTACAACATTACTTTAAGTAAATTAACAACCAACACTTGAACACTAGCATTTCAATAAAAACTTCTATCCTATCATAGAAAATTTACTTAACATGACAATTTAACACCAGTCGTTTGCGTTAAATTAAAATCCACACTTATTGCTTGTAACATTTGCATTACCTCTACTCCTACACACCATGCAGAGCAAGCACTCCTCTTCCGGCTGCTCTCTCCTCCTTCTCATAATCCCTCACTTCAGTCCATTAATATTGACCACATTGACCATCCCCCCTCCCTCTTATCAACCCTTTTACTTCCTCCCCACTAGCCTAGCACTGTCAGGAAATCTGGGATGTTGCCGCCAGAGTGTGTAAACATGCTCTTAGAGGGATAATTTTCTAATTAATTTGATCTTCATAATATTATACATTGTATTAATGTATGTTACATAAACATAATACATTGATGATGGCTTTGTTATATTACTTGTATAATATTATAATTAATTAATTTTAATAAATCTATCAGGTTCAAATAATTTGATATTTAACCACATGCACTATATATAAATACGTATAACTATAAATGTTCCTTATCAATTATCACGTTAAAAAGTTTAAAATAATTTTACTATAATATATGCGTTTGTCAAAATACTTCCTCTTTCGTTATAAATTAAGACTCATTAGTCATTAGATTTCATACGAAAATGAATGTGAAGTATAATTTCTCAATGAGTATAGTCTTTGTAATTTACTAACACAGTTATTCTGTAATTTCTTTACTATCATGTACATATTAACAAAGATAAAAGTAGAAATAAATAATCGTTGACTTCTGTAAGGATATATAGTGAGTGATTAATGAACACTTTTTGGTAAAAATTAAAAGTACTATGCGCGCTGAAATAAATTGGTTAAAAAATTCATTATTTTCATATTTTGGACAAATTCAAGAAAAATTTGCAAAAATAATGTATTGTCTCAATCCTCCACAGCTGAAATTTATTGACACCTGTGTTATGCGTCATAATTTCATTACAAAAATTCTCTCAAGAAGTTCAATATTTTGTTGATTATATAATATATAATAATTAATTTATACTTTGAATGATGAAATTATTACAATCACTTCATCAATTAATGATGATAGTTAAGCCACGGTGGTTATATAGTTGGTGGTGATAATCCTGTGCTGAACACGGTTGCTACAGTGGACACACGTGCATGTATATACAGACGGGTGTCCGTGCACACAAGACGGTGTTGGAGGCTTACCTCATTGCGGAAGGATAGAAACTGAAGGTAACCCAAAATTTGGACTGTGTAGTGTGAAATTACAATTTTTTATTCTTTAAATGTGAAATTTTTAAACGTTTGGCTTCAATGTATACATTTTTTTAAAAATAACCCTCAGTATATTCCATATCACTCTCTCAAAAAAATTTAATTGAGAAAAAATAAAAGAAACTAGAAATGATTTTGAGAGGGTATACCTTACTATCATATTAACCTTGATCAAAAATATATAGAAAATCCCCTGAGAGACTTGAAAAGGTGATAGAGGTACGCAGAACGTGTGGTAATCTCAGTAAGATTACCTGCTGATGCTTACATAATACCAACATAACATAATATTAAACTTATATTTTTAATAATAAGTTTTTAACTTTTCTGGTTACAAAACTATAAGCTTCTATGTGAAGAGAGTTTACCCACCTCTTCTATGATAAAATTATATACTTATGTACTATAGACTTTCGTGTCACCTGCACGGTAAGTGTTGCGACATGGAGGGGACCGATCAACAGGCCTAAGTGTTATTGATCGTTACCTTATCTTATACGAAGTCTTTTAAAATTATTCATTTGGTTTTTGTGCATGTACAAATTAAAACATGATTTCCTTTTATATATATATATATATATATATATATATATATATATATATATATATATATATATATATATATATATATATATATATATATATATATATATATATAAATAGGTGCAGTATAATATAAAAGAATTTGTAAAATTTTATCAAAAAAAAAATTTAATAATTAATATAATATGATATTATTAATGAATTAGAATATTGAAGAAAATAATAGTACAAGAATGATTATAATTTATTAAAGAATAAATATAAACAACGTTGTATTATATAAATATTCTTAATATGCTATAATAATACAGTATATTTCTATACGTATGTATACATATAAACTTCATAAGAATGAACCTTTTACATTAGATTAATTAACTTGGTAATACATGATATAATACGATCAATGAAATGGTTAATCAATCAATCAATATAATATTGAGATCGAAAATTGTGAGCGCAATTCAATTTTATGCTTCAATCGAAAAAGGCGTTAGATAAAAAAAAGTTTTGTTCTGTAAAATAGAGAGAGTACAAGAGAAACGAGAGGGGGGGGGGGGCGATAATGGCAACGCTTTTGTTGTAGCCTGGACCCACAGTAATGAGTTTATGCAGCTATCAAAGCGTTCCCGGCCCCTCTCTCTCTCTCTCTCTCTCTCTCTCTCTCTCTCTCTCTCTCTCTCTCTCTCTCTCTCTCTCTCTCTCTCTCTCTCTCTCTCTCTCTCTCTCTCTCTCTCTCATTCCACTCAATCGCAAGCGTCTATATGTACGCCTGCCTGCATGCTTTGTATATTATAATATAAATAAAAAAACAAAGTACAAAGTGTCGGTAACGATATAGCTAGTCAAGTATAGATTTTAAATATTTTATTATAAAGCCTTTATGTCAATAACTTCATAAATAATATGAGTGATGATTTTTTTTTTTAGTTGATATGTATATTTTTTTTTTCAACCTCCTATATATTTGAAACACGTATATTTAATAAAATCAGTGTGTTATTGACATAGAATAATACAGGCAACATATACTGAAAGCAAAGGCTCTCTATATATTACAAACACAAAGAGGGGTTAGTTAATTTTTTTTATAGTATGTGTCAATTTTCAAAGGCAAAAGAGGTACACATACAACAAAGTTGATGGGTGATTTTTTTTTTTTTTTTTTAGTGATCCTTGTTGGACAAATAGAATCAACACATACTTCTCTATATGTTTCTCCCAAGCACCAGTCTCATTTTATACCCCTATATTATAACCACTTTATGTTCACCAATTAATAAAATACAATGGAAAACTTTTTTTTAAGGGAGCCAAGGGAGGAGGGTGTGTAAATAACATCGTGTTGTAATCATTGATTACTTGATTGATATATAATAAATGATGACATTTTATTAAACAAAAAGTAACAACTCTTTTTATTATGTTTCTTTAAAAAATATAATATCATGTAATAATTATTATGTTCGTTGTAATTAAAATTCAAAAGATTTTTAATTATAAAGTTTAATTAATCATCATCAAGATATTTGCTTTTATTTGAAGGTTTAATGGTCTAAAAATTAATTAATTTTCTCTTTATAAACTTTAATATAATTTTCCCTTTTATTAATAAAAGATTAGTTTTCTAAAAAGTTTTTAGCTTATTAATAAATAATAATAATAATTGTACACACGAATAAGTTTACCTAATTTAATATTATCTTGACTTATTAAATAAATAATATTTCAATTAATCTACAAAGTAAAGACTTCATTATCTTTATTATTAATATATACTATTATAATAATGTTTATATGTTATCATTATTTGTCTCGATTCACGAAGGAACATAACCAGGTTTCTCAATAACCTCGGTTAATGTCACTTCTAACTCAATGATACAAAACGTATTTAGTGATAAACCTGGTTATTATCTTCCTGGATAACTTCATGAATATGATCTGAAAATTCCCTATATGATAATAATGTTATAAATTTATTAATGAATGTTTTTTATTGCATATTTGGACACAGGATATTTGTTCAGATTTTTCGAACCTTCTAGTATACACTTTCAAAATCGAGAAGAAAGGCGCTGTGACGTAATAGTCATGCAAGTTTTTCAATATGCTTGCCTATTTAATAGTTGTATGACTATGACGTCACAGCATTTTGTACAGTGAGTTTAAGTGTGTTAGAGCTATATTACTTAGGGTTCAAAAAAATCTGAAAGTATTGATAATACGAGGTCCTCTATCCAAAATGATAGACTCTATGTTCTATATAAATTTACACACCAAATAGAAAAAATGCTTATATAAATATAATAATATATTATATAACAGTATATAAATATAGTATTTTATCAGAGATTTTATATTATAGTATACAGTACATATTAAAGCGCTCTGGTATTGTACTATTTAAATTCTGTATTTATGTAATTTTTAGTAAAAATACGTTTGAACTAAAAGTCAAATTAATTAATTAAAGTATATAATAAAATTAATTACATTGTAATAATATAATCATTACAGCTAATTAAACTTTAATTTTCATAATAGGCCTATGGGAATTTAGCAGATCACTTTATACAATATTGTTTATATTTATACATGACGTTACAACGTCAACACAATTGTTTACAACAAACTGAATGTTCATTAACACAATGTTTATTATACATGTCCTGTATAACAGTAATTTACTATTATAACGAAATTGAGGTAGAATATAATAATATAGCCATACACCTGAGTATATACACCTGGATACTCATATATGTATACGTTTATATAGACGTCAGAATTTTTTTTTATCTGTAATCCTTTAAAAAAAATTGAGAACGATATTTTTTATCTTTAATTGTGGGAGAGTTAAAATTAAAATCATTAAGTAAAAAAAAAATAAATAAATAAATAAAATGTGGCTAAATGTTGACGCAATGAACATCATAATGTATAAAATACATCGTATGGGTGTATAACATATAATATATATAATCATCATCATGGACAATCGTTGCTTTATAATATTATTCGAACTCACTAATGACGTAGTGGTTGGTTCAATCATTAGCAACATCTAGCAAGGCGGCGATTAAGGGGAAGGGGGGCCCTCGGGGTGATAGAGAGGTGATTATTCATCGTGACGTAAGCATTATGACGTCACCAGACCCCCACGTGACCTTATAAGTATGTCGTCGTAGTTGTAAAGTTACAGAAATATGTTTGGGTTTATTTTGTTATTATATTGTTGTAATATTTCCCCCACCCCTCATCATCATCAGCAACAGAAGACCAAGGTTAAAATTTGTTTAGTCATGACCTTCAAAACAATTATTGTTAAAATTCACAAATTCATCACTGATGTACAACTTTTTTTTATTAATCATTTAAAAATTAATTAACATTTTTTTTGTCAAGTATAACAATTACATGTTAAATAATATAAATAAACATGATACACAAAATAAATTTTTGCTATAATAATATACAGAAAACTTAACATGTAGTGATAATAACAGCTATAAATAATCATTATTTTGTTAATTTTATCCAACAAAAAAATCAGTACGAATGTACACTGAGTTATTTGGAATGTTCAAATTAAAAGAGCAAAAAAAAAAAAAAAAAAATGTAATCAATTTAAATTTTAAACGTCAACTTATTGAAAAGCCAACATAATACAACCCAGCATTCATAATATATATGCTGCAGGAAATAATTTTCAAAATCATAAATGATAGCATGTATTTAACCGAATTCTTGGGATACATGAATTTAACCAAAAAATAAATTACGAATGTTCTACTTCTATAATATACGATAAATAAATTTAAACATTAAGAAATTAAATTGCTCTACTTTTTCATATATTTAAAATTTAAATTAATCTTTTCAAAACATCATCACGACATTTGCAGCATAAAAATCTAAACGAGAAATAGAAGATTTTTTTTTTTTTGCAATTTTTTTTGACAATGCTGAACAAATGACAAATGAAATACGCAAATGAAGAATTGTCGTTGGTTGAATGGGATATAATAGGGTGGGTGTAAAGGGAGTTTAGTCACCTCGTCGCCTTTCGCAGTTAGAGCAGCAGAGGCAGCGAGCAAGTAGAGATTGCATGCTACATCGAGAGAGAGAGAGAGAGAGAGAGAGAGAGAGAGAGAGAGAGAGAGAGAGAGAGAGAGAGCAAGGCTGTCACACTAGCTAGCCCTGTTGGCGGTAACAACTCCTAGCCAGAAAGGCGACGCCGCCAACATTCGAGTCACGGTAATGAGATATTGTCCATCTTCAGAGCAGCGGGTACATGGGGGGAGAGGTGGGGGGAGGTGCTAGGTGGTGGGGGAGGGGGCAGGAGGAACCTCGTGGGAAATCGACGGCACAAACTCCCATACACCCCTGTGATGTGCCCACAGTTCTCTCTCTGATCTCTCTTTCTCTCTCTCACTTTATTCTTGCCTGCAGCATACACCATTTCTCCATCATAAACTTTTATACAAATCAATAAGTAATTTCTCTGTTATACGCATGCTAAAATACTTGTATATACATATTATATACAATATAATATACCCATAATATATCTGTATAATATAAGTAAGTATTAAACTTTAATGCTATAATAGATTGTATATTATGGCAATAAAATTCTTTGTAATATAAATGACGTAATATTTATAATACGCAAGTACTAAGAAATATAAACAGATAATTACCGTTAAATTAAAGCACATAAAATTTTTAATTTCAGTGAAAAAAGTTGTTGACATTATATTAATAGGGTATTATAATATATATATATATATATATATATATATATATATATATATATATATATATATATATATATATATATATATATATATATATATATATATTGCATGGGTACTGATTATATTACATATAATTGCAAATCTTTAATTGGTTATAAGATAATATATACTATATAAAACTTCAATTAAAATTTACTAACATGCATTGCGATAGAAAGAAATATTTAAAAAAAAATCCTCATAAAATTTCAACTTTATTTTTTATCAATTATAATTATTATGACCACTGTCCACTCGTAAAAAAATATTGTTGATTCATCCATTATTAAAATTTTAATTGCTATATTTTTTCCATCTAAAAAAAAAAAAAAAGAGTAAACTTTCCATCCACAATGAGTGTACTGGGTTGGGTCCAATTAAAATGTGACATAATTAAAAAGAGGAGATGAGAGAGAGAGACTCCTGGAGGGGGGGGGGGGGGGGTAGAAGAGCGAGAAGAGAATAGTATTGTATATAAAGAGAGTAGCAGAGTATGAAGAATAAGCAGGCTTTTTAGCCAATGTTTGCTTAGGTGTTTAGGTAATATAATAATAATTGTTGTTTATTATACACTGTATACAGTGTATACAGTGTGTACTGAAATATATCTCTAATAATAATTATACACTACTACCAATTAAGTGTAATAATAAGTTGACAGAATAATATTTAAGTTTACAAATACTTATTTTATTATTATAGTCAAGGATATCGTAAAAAAAAATATATTTTAAATGAGAGAAAGAGCAAAAGAAGGAGGAGGTCTTCTTTTTTATCCGGACCAAGATCTTAAAGAAGGGAAGAAGAAAGAGGAGGGGGAGGAGAATTAAAATGGAGGCCAACAAGTTGTGTTCCACTCGGCTTGTACCATAATACCTGAGGCAGCAGCCTGCCAGCCAGCCAGGCAAGTCTCGCCACCATGCTAAACTCAGTACTGTACTCTCATGACCATGAAACTGGAGATATTATACTGACGACCTGCTATGATCATTCTGGAGCAAAGTACAAGTAATGGTGGGTGGAGAAGCTAGCTATAGGGGTCATTTCTATTGTTATATATTGCACACACCGTTCCCTGGACAGAAATTATAAAAATTTGTACATTTTACTAGCAACGAAGTAAGACATTAATAATTAATATTAAATTAAACATTAAATGTGCTCCTTCTAGTGTTCCAGTATCCAGAAAACTCCATAGAACAATTTTAATTTCATGACAATTTTAAGTTAATAGATGTATAGTGGACATTTTATATAAGTTTGAGTGTACTTCTTACCTGAAGTAACTTATTTTCTTCTTATAGTAAAATCAGCTGATATAAATACAATGAAATTCATTGTATTGCTTGCAATACATAATTTGATTGCTGAAAGTACTAAGCAAGATACGCTAAATCAATGAAATAGGGTACCAATTTTGTAGATAAATACTTAATCCTATAGCTTACTCGCATGCACAAAATTATATTTCTTATTGTACTAAAATATTTACTGCATGTATTATTTAAAGAATTACATGAGTTTTATTTCAAGGTATAAATGACAGTTTCCGTTCACTTATAAATAAAATAGATAAACACAAAACTGCTTTATAATGAATTAAATTATAAATACATGCATGTAGTCTTTTCAATTTTTAAAATTTCTTTTATTAAATTCAATTCTCCACCAATTTTAAGATCTTTCAGTTTGATCTATAACCACATAATATAAAAAAATATATAATATATTGTTCATCAACATCAATTACAGTAAAAAAAAAATGTGGTTAACTATTGTTGTCATTATATGTCGTTTCCTATTATCAGTCATTGAAAAGCGAGCGAGGTCACTGGCAGGAAGTGGCAAGGTAATAATATCTGTGAGCAGCCCCACTGATATATTATTATTTACCCAGGGCGGTTATTCCCCCTCCCTCCCTTACCTTTTCAAACCGTCTGATAAGATAATATGAAGGTAAGAAAGTGGAGGAGGAAAACACGCAACAAGCACTTAGTCTGCTAAATTGATAAGCAAGCAATATTACTTTTAACACATTTTTAACCACACTGTAATATTATTATTATATATTTTTTAGTTAATAGTGCAGGATAAGCTTTGGTTTTTTCCTATTGTTTAACAAAATATATTTTAATTTTTACTACATTTTTTAAATAAAATTGAATTGATAAAGCAATTAATCTTCAATTATTTTGGCAAACATCAACAATTCATAAAAAAATAATAATAATGATAAGTCGAGTCTGTAATAATGAAAGATTTGATTAAACATATATTATTTTAACAATATTAAATGCACCAGGTAATTTCATTCTGATAATTATATGATATTTATATTATGGATCCTCTTTTAAAGTTTAATTAATAATAATGTGCAGCATAGAGGTACGTATTATAACCACAATACCTCTTCTACCTTTCCATCATTTCAAACACCTTTTGACGCTTGTGTCTGTATTAAAACAATTAATTACAAAAACAATGGAAAATTAGGGCTACATAAAATTTATTTAGACTGCAGTATAATATTATAATATATTATATGTATACACATAATTAGATGCATATTGTTTATTTTAAAAAAACTTCAATAAACAAAAAACTAAATTTTCATGAAGTGTGTTGGTGTGTTGTATAAACTGGACATGAAAAATAATTAATCTTACTTCAAAGTTACTGTTAAACAAGAACAATTAAGAATAAAAACAACTTTAGTAGCTGATGATATAAATCTTCTTGATATAGTACTTCTTAAAATGTATAATCTTTATATATTATAATATATATTTTTTTCATCACAAAAATGACTTTATAATAATGTTAATTAATAAAAAATTAAAGAAGACGTTTTGAAAACTGGTTATAATTTCATAATAATTTTTTTGACCTGGATGGTCAAGAATGAGGCACTGATTCTGTTTACTGTTGCTGTTATATACACCGTAACAAAATTTTGGTGAACACTATATAGAAATTTAAATGTGTTAATTACTAAATTTAAAATCAACTTCTGTCTATCGCTATAATATTCGTCAAATTAAATTAATTTAAATTAATTTGATATTCCCACCAGAAGTAGACGTAAGTGACACGCTTTTGTTCTTCCGAGTTTTAAGAGATTTGTCTTGTTTACAAAATTTCAAAATTCAGACACGGACAGAGAGGGCAGAAAACATTCACTTCCGACTACTTTCATTGATATAAAATAAATTTGAAGTGCTTGAATTTCTAAGGACATTATGGAAAAATATAATTTATATATATACTCTTTTTTTTTAATCTCAGTTTAAGCTAAAACGAATTCATTTAATTAAATTTTTATTTTAATTGTTTCCTCAGGGTGCTCGCTTAAACATAAATTTGATTTACTAAAAATTCCAGGGACTTTATATGGAAATTCACCTTTTTTTTTAGGCTGGAAAACTGATAATCAAAGTCAGAATCTATACCAGAAAATTTAAATGATCACCCGCACTATTCCGTCCCCTACGAGTTTACAAATGATTATTTTTTATCACTCTTTTTTACCTCTATAACAGTCAAAACAGTAAAATGGGACGATATTATATTTATACAAGATAAATTTTAATATAATGTAAATATTATATATTATTGATGCACAGAGTATTACAACTTTTGTCTTCGTTGACTATATATTTCTAAGATTTAAAATAAATATTATATGATTATTATTTTAAGTATGTTTTGATTTAAAGTGCAATGTTTTTATACTTTATATTATTATTACTGCTTATTTGTTACAAATCAATCATGATTGTATGTTATATTAAGCTTCTATAATGTAAAAATCTGATTTTCTATTAACGGTATTAAGTACTGGCAAAATTTATTTACGGTGTAGTGAACTTCTTCTTGAAGGAGGAGGGAGGAGGACTCGGCGCGGAGGACCAGGCTATTAATCTGCAAGTCTGCCGAAAAAAAAAAAAAAATCTTCATGACCTCTGAGAGCGGTTTTCAAGGTGGGCCCTCAAATTTACTCTCCTCCTCAAGTGTCTGTCTCTTCCGTGTTCTCCGTACAGTCATAAAATCATTGCAAGATCCAATCTATCTGAATTGATGTTCAAAACTTGTTTTTAATATTGTTGTCCGGCTTTTTTAACTTTCACAATACTGTTTATATTCAAAGAAAATACAAGACGTACGACTTATCGTGAGATTCTGGTCCCGCCCCCTCTTAACACTAAACAAGAGTAAAATTTCCCCGATGATGGCGCAAGCAGTTGAACCGTAATTCAAAATGGCAATGTAATTACTATTGTTGCTTTGTTTTTATTATATAATATGTTATTGTTATTATATACTGTATAAAAAGCCATAAGACCTGAACTTATTGATCGTTCGTTGTATTCTTTGGTCTAACTATAGCTAGAAGATTGGAAAAAAAAATATTGATATAAATTTTTATTTTTTTTTATGAACTTTTCATTATATTTTTAATTTTATTATTCGAGTAAAAAATTTGTAATCTTATAGGATGAACATTACGATCAGTCAAAAGTAATTATTTATTCTCTTTAACACTAGCAAGATATAAAAAAATGCAATTAACAAGTATGTTTTTTTATGGACATAAGTTTAATGAAAGACAGTTGTCCTATTAATAATATAATTGAAAAATAAATTAATTTTTTAATGAAGCATAATAAGGTTTGAAAATTTTTGTCAGCTGGAAAAATATGTGTTAAAAAAAAAGTTATTAAGGGTAAGGTAACGCCACCAATGTTAAAAAAAATCCCTCTCACAAAAATTCTGAAAAAAATTTAAAATGTTCTCCTCTACACCCCCTATCAGTAGCTAAAATATCAGGTATACAAATACGATCTAGTTTTTGAGTTATGAATTTTTAAAGTTGACCAATTTAACATGGGAGTTTCATTTCTCCATGTTAAAGTAGTCAACTTTAAAAATTTATAACTCAAAAACTAGATCGTATTTGTATACCTGATATTTTAGGTACTGATAGGGGGTATAGAGGAGAACATTTTAAATTTTTTTCAGAATTTTTGTGAGAGGGATTTTTTTAACATTGGTGGCGTTACCTTACCCTTAAATTTCATTTTTTTTAATTATGTATTCAATGTAGCAAGCCTTAAAAATACCGATTTGAGTAAAGATATGATATTTTTATAATTAGTCAAGATTTCATACTAGATTCGACGGTATTAAATTCCAATGAAAATTTAATAATAGTTTAAAACTGTGGTATATAATCCTAAAAAATATATTACGGGACGCAATGGAAAGCTATACATGCATGGTATATATTTATTATATACATATATACTGTATGAATTATATGAGTTGCTTGTTTATCAAAACTTTGAAAGGTTATGAACAATATGAACACTCTTCTCATCATACTGTGTCTGTTTTTAGCCCACGCCTTATGGGTAGGCAACCAGTTCTTAACTTCTCATGTATCTATTCAAAAGTTTATAATTTCTTGTAAATTAAAATAATTTAATAAAAACTAAAATTAAATGCATGTATAGAAGGGTTAGTTAGGGTTTATGAACGGACAATATTGGACACAGAGTATCATTTCAGAGACTTATAGCTGCGTCCAAAAAATTGGCCCAAAGTTTTGGACAGAAGTCCCAGGACGTCCATATAAGCACTTATAAGTTACTTATAATAAGTTCCATCTCTCGGTTCCTCGACGTGAAACTGCATTTAATTCATTTTCTGGTAATAATTAAGACACGGAGGTCTCTATATAATGTTTTTTTACTGATACAAATCAAAATGATTTAATACACATTTATTCGACATTTTTATATAATAATAAATTTTATAAACTTGATAATAATTTCTTTCAATAATAATATATATTATATGATTTACTATAATGGTGTCAAGATGAAACGATCAGATGATTACTGTTAACGATTGCACATAAATTGTGCCACGCATGGTGGTGGTTGAGTTAACTTGTTTGCGGACTAGATTATTGAGAGGAGGTGTTGAATCTCGTCAGGCCGGTCTTTTGCTGTGTTACCGTCGTGAGGTCAAGAGGTCACAGCCACACCCCACACTCATCGTATAGTATAGTGATGTTGACCTCCACACACACACACACACACACATATAGGCGCCAACATAAGACAAATTACTTACGTACCCGAGTACAGTTTTCAAGAACTTGTCGTCACCTTTAAGGTGATGGTGACTAGTTTTAATAAAAAAAAAATATAAATACATGATTAATAAATATAAAAGGTAGTACTGTTATATTATTAATTAGTATAATCTAGGAATTATTAATTAATTATATGATTAGCATGTTATTATGTTCTTGCTATCCTATAATATTTGCCAGTTAAGCCAGTTAAATTATTATAAATTTATATAAATATTACTGCGGATGAATTTTATTATTATAGGAATGACCAATACGAATGGTAAATATTACCAAATTTAAATACTATTTATAAAGCACCTTATATTATATACTTCTTGTAATATATAGCTAGCTATACTTTTATATATTCGATATGAAATTTCTTTGTAATTTTCCTTAAATTCAATCATCATTGTTCCCAAAACAGCAAGTATACATGTATTTTTTTTTAAAAATTTACTTATATAATAAAAAAAAACTGCACTTCACCTGCTTGCAGGTTCACAGGTTACAGCTGATACTCGATATTCCACTTTGTATTACCTACTGAAAGTTGGGACTGGCTCTTGGACCGTGGAACGTTAGCCGCCGCTATCTCGCCACCGCAAACCGCGACACTCCTTGATGGATCGTCCGCGCTTATCCCCCACCGTCTCTAAATGCTTTGAATTGAAATGAAATGCTCACTGATAATCATATTTATTGTTAAATAAAAAGGATTTAAAGTTTTTTTTTGTTTTGTTTTTCATTCTGTAACATGCTTTTCAATCTCGTCTTGCCTTAGTTGTAAATATTTAAAAGCAATTTAAATTAAAAAAAAAAAGTATTTATGTATGAAAAAAACTTTTTAAACTTGTTATAAGTATAAGAAAGGAATTTAAAACAATAAATAATTGGATCCATTTTAACAGTAATGTTAATTTAAACATTATTGATTAATCATTATATATGATTAAATGAGATTACGTATACTACTGAACTTTAATTACATTCAATAAATTGTTAATGGGTTTCAAGCTGGACATTTCCATTTAATTCTTAGAAATGAGAACCACATTAATTAATTTTTTAATAGCTTGTTGATTAATTGCGAATAAAATTTCTAATTTAGAAGATTAAAATCAACTGAAAATAGACGTATTAAAAGCTTTGAATATAATGTAAAAATGTTCTTCGACGTTCATTTTGGCAAAGATTTACGCATTAGATCAGTGAAAACAACAACAACACAGCACAATTTTCTTACTGTATTGTATTTTTCAGTGCAAAATAATATTCAAAATGGTATAAATGGATTTTTTAAAAAAAAATGTTATCCGTTAAATAAAGTGTACATGTACTGTGTTAATTTCTTCGTTTTAAGAAGTCAAAATTTTTAAAAAAAATTGCTTAGCAAAATTTAAGGCTAAAATAATGCCTTAAAAAAGTATGTTAAAATTATGACTGAATACTTAATTAATGTAAACCTCAAAATTTATCATAAAGAAAAAATTAAACGTTAAAAATCAATCAAAAAATTAAAACTAAAAAAATAAAAATAACATCTAAAAATTGTGTGGTAGCGATTGATCTGGACACCGAAGGTGATGGTGTGGTGTGAGGTTTTGATAAGACTACGAGGTGTATAGCATGGTGTGGAATGCCACGGCGGCATCTTCTTCTCCAGCAGCAAAGATGAGAAAGACCACGGGTCCAGTCTGTGTGAGCAGCAGAGATTTGTGGCAAACTCCTCGTCGGTCCACGCAGAAACTGGTTGTGCCGGCCTGGCCAGTACACACACACAAGGTCATTGACTGTATGTGTAGACAGCCTCAAGCAAGCCATGGTACATGATCTCAGTTGCTGCTGATGATGATGGTCCACACAGCATCCCACCACATTTGTACATCCGTTACTTTTGGTGACACGAGCTAACTCAGCAGGGGGATGTCACCCACACGTGGAGAACACGTGCTTAATTTTATCATGGTGTGTTATTTTTAAAATATACATATTTTGAGCTATTACAGGATTTGTAATTAAATTTGGTTTTATAACTACAACTCTTTCCTTTTTAACATGTTAGTTAGTAATGATTATTTTAAAATTTCATTATAATGCTGCAGAAATGATAATTATTAAAAAGGTGATGAAGTCGACAAGTTTTAATATTTTTCTCCTGATAACAAAAATTAAAACACAAAATCAAAATATATTTCAAAAAATCACAAAATATTGTTTCAATATAGTTAAAATTATTGACAGTATAGAAGTCATGACATCATTTTATTGCTTGAACTTCACTCATTATTGTTACAAGTTTTATAATAATGCCTGCTATTATTTTATGAGTAAACAATAAATATCGGGAAGACATAAATATTGATAATTATAGATATTTACGACAATTTTGATATTTTTTATATAATACAAGGATATAAATAATTATAAAAATTAATTCTTAAACAATGAATAACATTATAGAGTATGCTAATTTTATTATCATAAATTATATGTTTCTGATATTTAATTTGATCAAATTTATGACTACAGTATTATAAAATTAATTACATTTATTAATATAAGTATATGCAACCCTCTCTCTAAATTAAACCAACCAGCTGCAAAGACTGCATATTATTTATTAACCTATACTTAAAAGGGGGTTATATCCGTTCCTTATATTATTTAATATCATAATATATGCTTCTAGTATTTTAATATAAATTTTATATGAAATTTGAATAACCAGAGGAATTTTCAAATTTAAATAGAATTATATTAAACATTTTATTATATATAGTATATATACCAAAACAAATATAAGGAAACGCAGACGTACTATATAGTATTAAAATGTTTTAACTTTTTGTATAACTTTTTGGGTACTGAGACTTTTATAACTTGGCTATTTTAATAACATGGTTCTTTGCAAATGACTTGGAAATATTCAAAATGTTAGCGCTCTTAGAGAAAGAGAAGCAATTATGGGTTGCATGTATAAAGGAAAGGCATAGAATGAGGAGAGAAAATTGGAGAGAGTTTTGCAGGGCAAAAATAAAGAGAGAGAGAATGAAAGCGGGTGGGTGGTTAGGGGACGGAGTATGGGTGGGGTATTGGGTGGGGATGGAGGGAGGAAGGGAGGGTTGGTTATTAATTAACCAGAAGCCTAATCAAGGTTTGCCGTAGCAATGAAGCAGTGCAAAAGCAGATGCCTGAAGGGGGATAAAAGAGGAGCAGAACTGGGTGGGGGTGCGAGAGAAAAGAGAGGGAGGAGAGAGTGTACTTTCATTGTTCCCATGAGATACAGAGACTATGTCTGCTCATCCACCAAGCCAAACTGTATCGCAATATTACACAACCACCTAAAAGAAATAAAATCGTTTCGTTTATTCATTCATTTGTATTGAAAAAAGATTTTTACATGACGAATTGGGGATTTCTATAGCTATACAATCATGATGGTAATATTACCTAATTATTATGTAACGAATTTTTCATAGTATGGTATATATAGGTTGATGGTTTTTGTTATCTCAGAACCTTTGATGCATGTGTGTACTGTACTCCTCACACTTCAAGAAAGTCAAAATGTTATATACTCCTCACTTTTTAGCGTGAATGCATGGAGTTTAAATATGCTGGAAGCGAGGTAAACTGCAACTCCTTTGTTAGTGAGTAATGGCGCCCCTTGAAATTACAAATCTGCACACAATATTTCAGTGTAATATAACAGCGTCGTAACTTGCTTCATTAGTCACCTGACTATGTGCCTGGAGTCAAGACACAGCTGTGATTATCATGCACTGGCAGGTGTAGAGGTAGAGACGTTCATAAAATCTTACACCTCCATCAGATATTTGCAAAATTGAACAAATAAATATATAGGTGTATACTCTACAGGGGCAATGAAGTATTGACCTCAAAATTTTTTATTGCAGAAATATATGGAGCATGCAAAGTTATGCTCCTCTGATTTTTTTCAGATTTTTTTGAGCCCGGGAACTATTTTTAAAAAATTATTGAAAGTCCTTTTTGTGACGTCACGCGGCGGCAAGTCCTATCTTTTTGTTAAGGAGCAGCGTCTCGTGACGTCACAAAAAGAACTTTCAATCATTTTTTAAAAATAGTTCCCGGGCTCTAAAAAATCTGAAAAAAATCAGGGTAGCATAACTTTGCACGCTCTATCCATTTCTGCAATAAAAAAAATTTGTGGTCAATACTCTATTGAATGGATTTAATTGTATGATTTAAAATTGCAATTTTGATGGTGTATAAACGTCATATATAAACTACAAATGCAGCTTACACCAAATTTAAATTTCAATAAAATGATAAATATCTGCAGATCATTTCAAATATGACTGCTATATATAGGAAAATACCTCAATACAGAAATAAATAAGATATTTTATTATAATATTAATAAATTGTTACATTAATTAATAAATCTGTTTGAAATTTATTCATTCAACGTTTTGTTTTTTTAATTCAATGAAGTACACTAGAAAATTGTTTAAGTTTTTTTTTTTTACTTGTTGCACATACAATATAGTACATATACTACATATGCACAACTTCGAAAATTAATTTACTATCGATTTTCAATGTCTACTGCAGATGCTGCACTAAATATATTAATCATTCTGTTTTTTTTTTTTTTATTTTTATTTTTCATATTTTTTAAACTATTATTACTATTAGTATTCATCTTTATATTCCAACATAAGAATGTATGATATAAAAACATGTATAAATAACCTTGGAATTGACCAGTATAACACTGGCGCATTACACAAAACAAAGTCCCTCCTTATATTATGGCCATGTCTACTGGTATAAAGCGACCAAGAAAATTGATCTAGAGAGAGAAAAAAGAAAGACACGAGAATATAAGAAGAAAAAGACAGAGAAAGAGAGAAGAGGGGGGGAGGGAGGACATTGAAATTCAGCAAAGCCTGAGCTCATATAGCGCTAGTAAGAATTCCATATGAGGGAGAGAGAGAGAGAGAGATACTCGGGCCGAGACGAAAGTGGTAGTTTTCTTCATTGCTTTTACAATATACATGTTATAGCCAGCATCTCTTCTAGCTCACATATAGGAAGAGTGCTACTGCTGCCTTCTGTACTGTTCTTGGTGGTACCATAGTCATCGTAGTCGCTACTGGGTCCTCCTCGTTGCGTTTCTGAGTGGACCCAGCCAGCATCCCTCTCTCTATAGCATCAAGAAGAAAAGCATTCCTAGACAATTGTAATATGAAAACCACTTTGTGATATTGCATATAGACCACCCCTAAAAAAAAAACTCACTTGTAAAAAATAATAAATAGCATTCTTTTTTTAACTAAAAAAGTTTTTTGTAAATATATTAAAATATATAAACCATTTTTTAATATGATTAAATAAATTTCATGTTTTTTTATAATAATGGATTGATTAATTTATTTATTGATAATACTTAAAAATGATTATATTTAGCCACGTATTTTGTATTTATTTTACTTAATATAATATTATCGATCGAACTCGGCATGGAGTGGACCCTCAATGCTGCATCCTAATGTCACCAATTAATTTAATTAAAACTCATAAGGAAAAGCATTGAATTTACAATTATTCCAAGTTTGGAGTAATGAGAATAAACTCAATAAACTTGCGATTGTGAAATAATTGTTATTGTAGTAATGCTGAGTTATGACATTAACTTATTTGTACAAGTATGTTCAATTCTTTATCAAGTATTTTATTGCATAAAACCTGTTTGATTAAAATTCAGAACACAAACTTTAAAATGCATGTACAAAAACAGACAGGTCACCCTAATATTTTAAAATTTAATTTTGGTCAATTCAATATTTCGTAAAAAACAAAAACAAAAAAAAAACAAAAAAAAAAACAGTTACAAAAATAGAAAAGAGAATTTCTAGAATATGAAAATCTCTTGGAAACTTTTTTTTTTTTTTTTTTTTTGCAATATTTATTACAAATGTCAATGTTTATTATTCCGTTTATTTAACAAACCCATCAGTTTTTTCGTCTCTCATTTTTTTCCCTACCCTCCCTCTGCCTTCAAGTATATACGCACACACACACACACACACACACCTCTTTTTCCTTGTCTTCAATCCTCTCGATAAACCTTCAAAGTAGACTAAACAGTCTTGTCCTATTTTCAGAGCGGAGCACACTCATTAAAAAATAAAAAAATAAAAAGGGAGTCAGACACACCATTTAATTATCCATTGCTGAATAAATAATACTCTCTTATGTGTTAATAATAAAAACTAGGGCATTACAACGCTTTATCTTATTTAATTATATGAAAAAGTAATTAGAAAGTTATAAAGATATATAATATTGTATATATATCAACATATAATTTTTATATCATTAAATAAAATGACATATAATTAAAATTTATTATTTTTAATGAGTAAATATGATTTGTTCATTACACTATTTAAGGTTCAATGAAAGTAAAATTGGAAAATAATCAATGACAATCAACCTACCTTTTAAATAAAATAGAATAATTATTTTTAATTTTAGTATAACTAGTATATTAAAATGTTTTAAATTCATTTTCAAAATTCACAATTAAGCAAGAATTATAAACTCTTCTGCAATTGCACAATTTATATTTAATTTTAATTGAAGATGTATAATTAAATACAATTATTGTGATAATTATTATTTGTCTTGCATACTTAAACATTAATTTTCTTAATATAGTAAACTTATTTAATTAGTTAATTATTTTAGTATATGCGCTTCAAGTTGAATATATAGGCCAAGGACTTTTCACAATTACAACTAGATTATTAAGCTAATGTATTCGCTCAAATAACATGAGCTGCACAGTAAGATAAATTATATTATAAATCTTAACGATTTAATCTTTATTAAAATAGAAGTTGAGTGAATTTCAACCAATTAAAGATTTATTTAAATTTTCTTCAGCATTATATGAGATAGGTTTTCGAATGAAACGATATCAATTACCAAATGTGTGGAAAATAAAAAAATTAAGACTCAAATTCGCAAAAGCAGAAGCAAGACAGAGTTAGAAATAATGAGATAAACCTCATAAATGTAACCATTTTTTTTTTTTCTGCGTGGAAGTATTTGTAGTGTTTTTTGTTTCTTTTTTCATCGTATATTATTATACTGCATTATTCGAATTGCGATTTTGAACAGAAAGATAAAAATTAAATATAATTGTTAATGCTATCGCAAGCAATATGTAAAATAATTCACTAATAAAGTCACTATAAATATTTAATTTAATAAAAAATGACAGAACGTTTAATTACAATTTTTTAACATTACTTTTAATTTAAAGAATCTACATAAACATTTAATCAAATTTTGACATGGTAAAAAAATCAATCATTTAACGGTAGCACATAATATATAATGTGTTAAATGATATATCAATAACGATATATATTTTTTTTTATTATAAAACAGTGTGAACAAAAATTTATATTTTATATGTAAAGTGGCATTTCAAAGAGCCACGGGCCGGTGTTACAATGATTGGGCTTCAATTGAGCGTACCCAACGTGCGTGCCAGTTCCCTAGGGGGGTGGGTTGTTGGGGAGGTAGGAGATTAGCATGCAGTATGTGAGGGGGTTGATACCACTCTCTCTGGAGAGTATTAGGGGTGGGGGGATAATCATTCTCGTCCAGGCTACGAGTGTGAGCATTGAGATAGCACAAGGACAGAGTCCCACTGTGGCATGTCATAGTAACACAAGCTTCTCATATTATATATATAACAACAACAATATTTATTATACAATCACAACTAACCATATGGTCAAAATGGTATTATAAGAGTAATTGTATTATTATTATTTCTATATACTTTACATTTCAATATTCTTGAAATTGTAATATTTTGTGGTGTGTTATTTTAAATATTAATTACTATATAGGGAAAACCGAGGAAGGTCTATTTAGCATAATATTGTTTAATTAATTAATACGTAAGTAAATTAATTTACATTTTAGAGAATTTAAAGTTAATGTCAAATTTATTTTAAATTAAGAAGTTCTTGATAGGATAAGCTTGTAATAAAATTTAATACGTTGGTTATAGTTGTCATGATAGTAATATTTTTTGTATTGTAAGTAAGCACAAATGCATGACGTAGAAAAACATGCAAGTTACAATTTTAATTTAACAATATAATTATTATAATATTTTACAGACAACTTGGCTATAATATATTTTTTCTCTCTAAAATTAGAACCTTAATTATCATCATTATGACTCCTTTGAAAAGTTGTGCCGATATTTAATTAACTTTCGATGATATGGATCTCAAAATAATTTAAACCATAAGAGAAAGAGATGAAACAAAAAAATATTATATATATATTATAAAAGAGATCGGTTCTTATTTCTAATGCGTCATTTAACCTAAAAAAATTGGTACTTCTTGTGAATTTTCTCGCATAAGCATTTCAGATAAGAGACAGATAGATGAGGTGTTATCTGCATACGGTAGCAGTATGTTATCAAATTAGGTGCCAGATAAGCCACCAACAGATATTTTTACATCATTTCGTAATATCACAACGCTCAAGTAATAAATCAATGCTTGTTATGAAATTATTAAAAAATTTGATTTGCTTATCCTATATATATATATATATATATATACATATACATTTCTTCTTTTGAAATCATCCATCACTCTATAATTCATTTTGAGATTATGGTGTCATTTTATCAAGTTAATTAATTGGAAACATAAATGGTATTCAAAGAGAACATTTTTGTAATAATATATTTTCTTAACTTTAACACTTTTATACTAAAATTTTATTCATATAATATAACGAATGTAGTAACTTTTAATTATATTTAATGTATTATGTAAAATATTTAGCTTATTCAAAGTTTTTCATTTATAAAATTAAAATATTCATACCTATGTTGTTGTTTTTCTTTTTTAATTATATAAATTTATGATGAAAAAGAAACATTTTCAATTAACTTCTTATTAAAAGTATAAACTCTTTTTTTTTTTGTACCTCTTTAAATGTTAATTGGCAATTACTTAAACAAAATTAAATGAATTCATGCATCACGTATTTAGATCTATTCGATGATGAGAGAAAGGTCTAATGAGGTTTCGAGTGGAATATTCCCTGTGTAATGACCTCTAGTATAACATAGCACGAAAGTACATACATAAGAGAAGAACAAGAAGTTAGGTGGTGGGGGAATGTTTAAGTTATTAATGATTCAATTGCAAGGAACAGAAGAAAAGCGAGTGCCTCGAGATAATAGAGTTGTGAGGATGAGGATAATTACAAATTTCTCTGTGTTGTCTTCGTATGTATATAATAGTATAGTGTTGTGTATGTAGCTGAAAATATAGCTTCTTTATTATTCAAGTGTATGGGTCAATAGATAGAAAATAGTATTTTAAGCCTTGGTGTCATCGCGCTAGTCTTATCTTTACAGTTTTCTTACATTTGATCGTAAATTGTTTACATAAAATTATATTTCTTAATAAAATCAGCAGATTTGAAACAGAGAAAAAGATTGTTTAGTGTTTTTTTTTTTCAAAAAAATAATGTATATTTGTATCTATCAAGAATTTAGCAAATTGTGACATTATTTTCCATCTTCCTTTACTATATAAAAATCATAATAATTGTAAATACTTTTGTAGCAAAATATTTATATTTCCTAGACTCTACCAAAAATCTACATGTTTTGAACAGGTAGCAATGAAACAACATTCTCGTGGAAATGAAAAATTACTCTATTTTATTAGTAATTATATATATTAGATTTTAATTTGAATACTTGATCAATTTATGAAGTTAATAATAAATCTTATGTAAAATGATGCTTTAATATTCATGAATAAGTTTCAAACTTTATATATTATATATTTATAATACATATATCTGTATATTAAGCAATTCAATTTAGTTTACTACACCATGCACTACTCACATCAACGATCAATTTTAAATTAAAATTTAAAGCATCTTCCTTTTTGGCCTTTCAGTATACTACTACTTCTAATATATTTTACCATCAGCAAGTATATATTACGAACCCAATTTTATATAATAAATATATATATATCTCTCATATATGACGAAAAGTGATTGCACTTGTATAAGTCAATAAATTCTTTAGAGGAAGAGATGGATGCCAATACAAATCAATCAGAGTTCCACTTGAGTGCTTCCCCCACCCCTCACCCCCTCCTCCCTTACCCCACCCCTCTCTTCTCTAGCGGATACCATGAAAGGGTAAGTGAGGATGAAATTCAATAAGATGCGAAAATTATTGATGAAAGAGGATCCCGCTAGAGAGAGAGAGAGAGAGAAGTGATGAGGCGTGGAATTCAATATTGAAAAGTAAGGAGTCTTCTCTCTCTCTCTCTCTCTCTCTCTCTCTCTCTCTCTCTCTCTCTCTCTCTCTCTCTTCTCTCTCTCCATCTTCTTCTCGTGATCGATCTAATATAACGCCTGATGTATTAAAATTTCCTATATTATAATGTCATCAAAACAAATTAGTTATGCCATCATATTTTTTTATATTATATATTTTTTTAGAATATGTGCTCTATATACATTTATGAATTGTCCTATTATGTAAAAAAAAATTTTTCAATATAATCTACAAAGTGTTGCTGTAATAAAATTTGTTAATATAATTTTAAAAGCATTTTTTTAAATACAATGAATTAAAATTTTGAATACAAATTATATATTTAGTGCAAATTATTTCACAACTGGTATACACTTATTCTTATTATTCTACAAATATATTATACCTTGCATTTTTTTTTAATATACAATATTTAAATATATTTCTGCATATGTAAAAATTAACTAGCTAATTTTTGTATTATGGTGGCATACTTATAAATAAATAATAAATAAATAAAAAAAAAACAAGTTCTGAGCTGAATTAAATGACAATATGAATTGAGTGAAAAATTAAAATAATTTGGATCGTCACCTAATTATGTGTCACTAAATGAAGAAATATTTTGCGAAAAAGAATCAGCAATTTAAATTCCAAGCAAGAAATTTCTACTTTAAATATAACGCAACTATATAGTATAATACTGTATATAAAGTAAGTAATCACATCAGAAAAAAAAAAACGATAAATTACAGCAATTTTTCTATTCACGTAAAAAAAATATAATTTGCATACCCAAGCAAATGATTTAAATACATTATTACCTACCTTGAAGAATGAAAAAAAAAAAAACTATTTTTGTTTGTAATTTGATGTTTTGATTTAGTTAAATTTTGGTTAATCATTTTGTTCCACAACTTTCATCATGCTGAGAGGGTTTAATTTTATATCATTTACTCTATCCGATGCCAGTATAATATTTACTATGTACTTCACTATACAGTATTTACGGTGGTTATAAATCTTTTAATAAAGTAATTGTCATATTCTCTTAAATTTATAGCTATAATAAAATACTAAAAAAAAATGCATCTAATTTTATTTATTAATTTTAAGAATTCATAAAAAATCATTGAAGTTTAAAAATAAAAGTACAAATTTGACGACAAATGATTTTAAATTATGACTTTGGTCTCTCCAATACAGAAGATTTACAGAAGGGTTCACATATTTTTTTCATATAGGAGTCGAACTCCGTACACTTAAGTATAATAACATAAAATAATATTGTATAGGGGGAGTACATATCGCACACAACTATACACAGTTTACGATGCGTAAATGACGAGATGTTATTTATGACTAGGAGGGGGTATAATGTATGAATGATGGGAGTACGCCACGAGATTTGACGTTGGAATATTATAGTCATGGAGATCATAAACCACGTGCATGATTGACGTCATAATAAAATATTAATTTTTTATTTGTGTGGTTATTTATTTTTATTTTTAAAACAAGATGTTTAAAATCACTCATTGGCGTTATAGAGAATTTATAATAAATATTCAGAGTTATATCAATCAAAATGTGAATTGCAAATAAATTTGATCAGCTGAAATAATATTCATCTTTACAATTTTTTTCTAATTCGGAATTGATTTATAAATTACTTCAAATTTAATGTTATATTGTTTTATGACATTGATGGTTTCAATTAAGTCATCACATCATAATATATTTTTGGTGTTGAAGAGATTTAGCTATATAAATTTCTGAATCTTTGATCAAAAATGGTAACAATTTTCAATAGTGCACAGAAAAATTAAAAATTATTTTGTCAGCTAGCTCCAGGGCCCCGATTGATTTAATTATACATTCTTGGGTTATCAGTATAAATATAAATGTTAAAATAATATTATCTGCAGTTCTGCATTTCACTAAAATAAATGCTTTTACAATTAAAAGCCAACTATTCATTTCCAAATGGTTATCTATAAATATTATGCTTCATAAATGGTAATAAGTTAAAACACTTAAAACTTTATTTGTGATTTTGTCTTACAATTTTACACAAAAAATTGAATTTTCCGGAAAATGTTCCTTGTTTTCAATTTATGTGATGACGATTTGTTGGTCTGTGATCTGACGTCGCAGCCTCCCTAAGGAACCGCTTGTGTGATCTCGAGCGAGGCTAGCTACTTGTACAGTACAGTCACAACACTCTCACGTTTCCCGCGAGCAGGCGCATCTGGGGCACTAGCAACGAGGCACCAGCGCGGCCAAATCAAAGCCAGCGGACAGCTTTGTGGCTCACAGTACCTCCATTCTATGTATACTTGAGCTTATCTTGTGAGGAACTATCAAAGGATATGTTTATAAATTAAAACAAATGAGATTTAATTAAAAACTATCATCACCGCTGACTAGTGACTAGCGACACTTATTAAAATTGTAATCTATGCTCTAATCTTGAGACTATCAGAGACTCCCCGTGTATATAGTTAAAGTCATGACTGTCGCACTTAACAATGTATTGCTAAGAGCGACAGTGGCGCTACTGTCTCTAAAACTCGTGAAGCTCTGAAAATTTTAGACAAATTTTTGACCAAAAGACAAGGAGGTCTCTGATGGTCTCTGTCCACTGTCCACACCTATAATCGTATATTAAAATATATAATAGAGCAATAATAAATTATAATTTTGATTCAGAGTTAGCACATACGGAGAAAATTTTTCACTATAATAATTGAGAGCTTAACAAAATCTCTGCTAATAATCGAAGCTGTTAAAACTAGTAAAAATGTTTAAAAGTAACCGTTGATGAAAAATATATTGAAATGAAAATGGTTAGAGATTCGCCCTATTCTAATACTATATGATATTGATGAAATTACAGTGTTACAAAATTACTACAGTTTCCTTAGTCATATAGACCGTAAAAAGGGCCGGTTTAATTTCTATATTATATTATGTACTACTATATCAGATCTATAGATCTCTTATAGTGTCTAAGCCTAATAGAAGAACGCAAAATATAAAATTCAAGTTTTGGATCATCAAGTATCATTTTTTATACAGGTATAAGATATTAAAGGCAGGTGCATGGAATTAAATTAAAAAACAGCACATATTATCGAGTCAAATTTATGCTCACACCACTTTCAACTACTAAAACTAACTATTTTATATAAATCTTGAAATATCTGATGATTCTAACTTTTGCAAAAGAGTTTAAATTCACCTGTTGTTGAATAAAGTTCATACAAGAACCAGTTCTGAAGTCACAGTCATGCCTCCATGAACATCACTATATATCTGACTAACCTTTTGTCTGCTAATTTTAACAGCTTTTAGCAGTTTTAGTTTATAAATTAAATAAAAAAAATAATAATTACTATAGTTTCCACTCCTTTGAATGTTCAAGTACAATTTTCACCCCTGGCTAAAGTTTTTGTACATACGTTTGTGACGTCACAGTGACGTAATCAAGTGGGTTGATACTCACCTGTGAACAAAACAAGAAATAATTAGTAAAAAAATAAATATTAATAATTAAGAATTAAGTTAGGCATTTATAAATAAAAATACACCTTTTTCATTATACTTCATACATGCATTTGAGGCCCTCAGAAATCAGAATCAAATTAAATATAGCGTAAAAGCCATTCTGGTAGACGGTTGTTATCTATATGAAAACAGGGTAAGAAACTGACCTTTAGTGAAAAGATTTATATATTTCGAAGAGAAAATACCATTCTTATATAGTCACCGATATTAATATTGATCATCAAGCTTGAATAAAAAAAGATTATTTTCTTTATTACGTCTTTTTTTTTCTCTCTCTATAATTATAAAAGACATCAATACAGTAACTTATATAAACTCAATGAAAGCTTTATATTATAAATAAATCATTAGCACTAATTAGCTTTTTGTATTATATATATTTTATAATAGCTAACTAAAAAGTATGTATATATACTCTGTATAATATCAAATCATTATATAGATATTTTCTTGAATATCAAATAAGAAGAAACAAATATTAAATTATACATATTGCTAATTAAAGCTCGTCAATATAATTTTGTAATGCTAACAAGAGAATAAATGGAACAAAAAAATAATAATTTTGTGAGAAAACATTGACAAAATGAGAGAGAGAGAGATTCGAGCAAGGAAGGGTCTTGTATCAATTAGTAGACTAATGAGCTAATTAAATGGGTATTCATGGTAATGAATACCATGAGCTTGGTGCTGTTGGAGAGAGAGAGAGAGAGAGAGAGAGAGAGAGAGAGAGAGAGAGAGAGAGAGAGAGAGAGAGAGAGAGTAGGATTATTATTATTAACCAGCAAACAGAAAGCAATGCTAATTATAGGCCTTTATATTCTATATATGCTATACAATATATAATATAAGATGTTTAATTAATAAAACCCTTAGTAGGGACTTGCCTCCTACTCCTCAACTCTCTCTCTCTCTCTCTCTCTCTCTTTTGCATAGTCTACTATACCTACTCCTAATATAAGAGCCAACAGGCTCAAATATATGATGGCTGGTTATACATGAAGCATTACAATTGCACAAAGGTCTCTCTCTCTCTCTATGTAACCCACCCTCTTAATTCTACATCAACCCTATCTTAATTTGTCCCAACATGACAACAGTATTGCTATAATAAGGTTTCAAATACAGAAATCTAATTTTCTATTATTTAATAGCAATATAATACACTATTCTATTATTATTATTAATAATATAATTTTCTGTACAATTCACAATATAATAATATAATATATCTTAAATAATGATGATATATATTATTGTTTAAAATTGATTTTCCCATATAACTAATAAATCTCTTATACAAACTCTCCTCCCATTTTCTTGAACAGAGAAAGGGAAGAGAGGAGGAGAAGACTGTATATAAGTTCTAATTTATAATAAGATTAGATGGGGATGTGTTAGCGTTGATTTAACATCCCTTGCCTCATGTGTACAAAGCAAGAGAGGCTTATTAGGCTTACAACACAAGCAAATATCTTTCAAGAACATTATCAAACTTTAATATTAGCTTCTAAGAATTTGTTTATTTTATCAATTTCATTTTAATAATAATTATAATAACAGCTTATAAGGTATTTATTTAATATAGTAATAAAATTATTTCGATACGGGTAATTAAATGTGTTCTTTATCTTGCATACATGTTAAATTGAACTTTATTATTGTTATATTATTATATTAATAGACTGTAATAGTACAGGTTCAAAATTGCAATAAATACAATTTTATGGTTGTTTTATGTAGTCATTTTTACACATGACATGTAGCATTGTTGTTATTTTATGATCTGTTTTGTATACTGTTATGATTAGAAAATAATTAGTATTTAGCCAAGTTACAGTCAGTTGCAACCACGCGCGTGTAAGTAAAGGTTTCTTATATGCATATAGAATTAATGTTAACTCTCTACTCTATAATATTATAGTTACGTAATTACTTTATTAAACAGGTTTACAATGTTTAACACATACACCAGATTCACCAGAAACAATAAATCATTAGTTATATTTAAAAATAACACAAATGTATTATTTTTTATATATTATTGTTTTCTCGAGTAATATTTTTGTTTGATTTAAAAATAAACAAAAAAACAAAAAAAAAATGCAAAGTGCTCTCTCGGTTTTCATTTCCTTCGTTAAAAGCTTCTAATGTACTAATTGCTAACAAAATATATACAAGGTAAATTGGCTTTCTACTAGTCAACAGCAGCACTCAGCAAACTCACATCTATGCATCAAACAACACTTTTAGCACCTACAAAAGTTTACAATTGTCTCGTTGATTATATTTGTGTACTATACGCTGCCGCATTGCCTTATTTTACAACAATCACATGTATAAATATAATAAATAATTTTTGTTTCGAGATTTTGACATTATTTTAAAAATAACATTACATATGTAATAAGAGTAAGTTTCTTCAACATTTCAATCTAAAATGAACTCTATGTGAAATTTGACAATATTCATTTTTGAATTCTATCGTCATGATTAAAAATATAAAATCTTGCAAAATTTTACTAATATTTATTTATTTATAATATAAAATGTGATAATTTAACAAACAGAGAACTTAATTTGTACGAATTTAGTTCTAGCACCATCATTGTATGCTATCAAATGTAGCACAAACATGTGCTAAAGAGCTTTTTGAGTACCTCCCCCCCCCCCTCTTTCCCTTCATATGACTTTCATTCCCCTATTACGATAATCTTAAATAGACATACACACATTCATATATATAATATCTAAATCAAATATACTTAAATTAAATATAACTAGCACTTCATTCAAGTATTAAAAGTTTTATGTATACTTAAGTGAATTTTAAGTCTCCTCTGTACTGAGATAATGAGAGAATCATGTCATGTTGTAAAAAGTTAGTTCACGATGGACTCTTCTCCTCATCCTCGAGAATTTGCATGTCTTCTTCCTTCTTCTTGGTGCTCAGTTAAAGGGCGGTGTAAATAAAAAGAGAAGGCTGCTGAGTAGTTGAGTGACCATTTATTGTATGCCCTCAGGCTGCTGGACGTACAAATAGATTAACTTGAATATAGTAAAGAAATTTTAAATAAAATATAATTAAATATATTTTTGATTGAAACATGAATATTTATAAGAAAATTTAATTTTGTATTAACTTCAATAAATTTATTTTATATTAAATAAATACTTTGCTTCTTGTTCTTCGCTAATAAAGCTTTTTGATGGATTGCTTCTTCAAGAATATAAAATAAAATCTTAATTATACAATTATAATTATTTATTTTCAACATTGCTAATTTTTCTATACGTTTTTTAAAAAAAATATATTATAATTTTTAATATATTGAAAATATTATTTGCTAAATTCATGCTATACGATCAAATATCAAGCTGGAACTGTATTGCCTGTAATATTAAGTTAATTATAAAACCTATTTAAATCACAAACAGCTAGTATATATTATACATTTATAGGTACATGTAACCAACCTGAAATATATAAAGAAAATACTTTATAAAAAAAGATATCATGATGTTATATAATAATATTAGCACTAGTATGTGACATTAAGTGAGCAAAGTATATACTCCACCTTTAAAAACTTAACAAACCCTCCTAAACACATTGACAATAAAAAAAAAAAACTTTGTTGAACAAACACTTTTAAAAAATGTTTAGGGTGAGAATTTTTTTTTCTCGTATATATAGCGGTTAATGGATATAGGAAGGATGAGCTATTGCTACAGGATATACATCAAGATATTTTACGTCTAAAACATTCTTCATCTCTAAGTATAACCACTTAGTAGACAGCTGATGGTTCAGGTGTTAGGATAACACCTGGTTTGTGAGCAATTCTACAAGGCTGCCTCCACTTTCATACACAACAAAACATCGATCTCACCACACACTCTCATAGATATGTTTATCGATATATAGCAATCAATCATCAAAATGCACTTACAAAAACTAAGTGATCATCTTAAGTGTGTTTTCACTGTTTTCAAATGTTATATAAGTGCAAGGTTTCTGAATTTTTTCATTGTTAGTTTACACGGTTCCCAATTGTTGGCATTTTCTGAAATAATTTTTTTTAATTTCTTATTTATATTTTACATTTTTTTATTATTTTCTACGGTGGTTTAGATATTTATAAAACAAGTAAAAATTAATAGATATATAGGCCAAACCCACGTGACGTCACTGCAACGCATATTGCATACTTTACAGAAACCTGCCACGCCATATTGTTGTGTTGCATCAGCAGCGTGTAAGGGAGAAAATTGAGACAAAAAATTAATTATAAATTATAGACGGCATTAAATTGATTTAAATTAAAATTGATGCTGTGGCTGAATAGTTTTTAAACTGAACAAAAGTGACATGTTAAAATAATTATGGGCTAAAATTCTAAATAAAAAAATTAAAACAAATTCAAGTTTTATCGCGTCAACATGTTTTTACATTATAACCATTATACATTATATTTGATATACAAATCAAAACAGTTGAAGAAAAAGAAAAAGAAAAAATGATATAATTAAATTCAAATTGTTGTTGTTTTGTTGTTTTTGTTACAATATATCAACACATTTTAAGCATAAAACTAATTATTGTGAAAATAACATTATTTACATTTACAAAATAACAGAATTAGAATTTTTAATTAAATGCACCATAAAAAATAACACAATGAAAAATTTCTTTACTAAAATGTAATTTTTTTTTATTAACGTGTATTATAATCATATAATCAATGACCCTCCCCCCCCCCTTCACCCCCTCCTTCTATCCTCTGAAATTCACTTGCTGCAGCATGCATGGAGTGTTACAAAAGGGCATGTGTTGAATCACAAAATGCTTGTACTGTACTGTACGCCTATTCAGAACGTTATTATATACCTTCAATTCAACACTGCCTAATTGCACAAGCATGTTACTGATAGGAGCTATCTCTCGTATATAGTATATATACACACACCAAAAGTCAACCTGTCTATATGGCATGCTCACATAAGAGTAAAAAAAAAAAAACTTCAAAGAATCACGCGAAACGCCGATATTTTTCTATCTACCTGAACTAAATAATTCAAAAACAATTATTATACACGCTATAGAATTTTATGAAGGAATATAAATTTTTAATATTTCGTTATGGTGTATGGCTATTGTATATTTTTTAATATATAATATAATATCATATAGAAACACATTATTTTGAATGGTAAACAAAACATAAAAATTGATACAAATCTAATATTGAAGTGATCTGGGGGTACTTGAACTGCATGGACATGCAAAGTTGTAACATAATATTATAACATAACTATGTAATTATAAAACAATATATATATTATAATGTATTACAATTGTTACATTGCACTTAAAATTATAATCTGCAATATTTTTAAATTTAATACAAATATGTTTCATATAATATGTTAAAAAAATATATTTTAATTTCTGGCACGACTTTTTTTTTTTTTTTTAATGTAACTTGTAAAACGGTACTAAAATCTAAGTAAAATTTAACCTCTGAGACCATATTAAAATAAAAGTAAAAGTATATTAAAGTAAAAGAGGATTATATTTTTAAACCATAAAACATTCCATTTAACTATAATATAATAATTATTTTATATTTTAAATGTTGTTTTGTTTTACAGCAAATGTTAAAAATAAACTTTGTGATAATTTTTCTTCAAATTATTGAATGTTATATTATATATGAATTTTTGTTATAATGAATGACTGCAATGAATTTAGAGTGTAATATTATCAATTTAATATCTTACATGATAATCTTGGGCAAACTAAGAAATTAAAACAACATTGCATGAGCAGATGAACTTTGTTATATACATTACAATTACTAATTATAATTAATATATCAATTTCATTATAGTTTAGGAATTATCATGCAAAGTGAGCATTACAATATAATTAGCAATATAACTACCTTTTGTTTTCTCATTTTTTAAAGGTAAAAAAAATAATAACAATAATTATAATCGCATATTCACTGTGAAAAAGGAAACGAGTGTTGGCCTTTCGATAACCTTTTTTCATAAATGAAGATAAAAGTTATTTTAATTACTCTATCACACACTTCTTATTTCCCACTCGTTACTTATGCATTTTAATTTACTTTACATACTATAAATTACAATTTACTCTCGCTATTGTCTTTACTGTTGATGCAGATACTAATAGAGATATAAAAAAAAAAAACTAAAAAATGTAATTACTTTGGCTAAGAATAGAAAAACAATTAAAAATAAAATTATTTAAAACCTTTATCAAAGAATAAAAAATTGCTCCAAAGATATAATAATGTAAAGAATTAAATTACAATGGAGTCATTTTAATAATAAAAAAAAATGGTATAGTAAAAGTGAGCTATAATAAGTTTGTGTGGGTGAGAGACTTCAAATTTAATTATATAACAACATTACTGCATGCAATGTTATTTCTTATAGGACTGAAGTTATGCGGTAATATGCAATTATTATTATTTAATCATAGATCAATTTCAATGGAATATTAATTCATTAAATTTTGCACGTCAACTTTAATTAACTAAATTAAAATAGTAAAATTTGAAATTATTCATAACGTAAAAGTGTCGTTTGCAAAAAAAAAAATAATTTCAGTTAATTTGTTCTGTTTATTTTTAACAATTTTAAAACTGCGTAATTATATGTGTCTCATAATGGGATAAACAATTTTTTTAGATAACAAGACAGTTGACTGAGTTGCCCAAATATAGAATGCGAATTATAAAATACGTTGACCATTGCAGTATAATTAATACGAATTACTGTCATTAAAAATATATATTTTTAAATGTCCATTTAAATTTATTTAATACTCATTTTAATTAAAAATGATGTTGAGACATTATAGCACATTTATAAATGAGGTCGACAGTATATGATGTTTAAAATGCCTTGATTCTAAAAATACATAAACCTATTTTTCATTTTCTTCTTTTAGTTCTATTTTAGAGACAATATAATTGGACACATAAATAATGCTACAGTTTTATAGTTGTATAACAGAAAAAAAAAAAAAAAATGATGCACGCAAATAAACTTTTTATAGCATTTTTCTTGTTGCGTAGTATAAGTTTACATCAATTATTTTACACATGGATAATATGAACTAGGATAACAAAAAAAAAAATATCACCCACTTATTTATTCATTAAAAAAACATAAATTAATAGCTAGATATTTCCTGTTTTAAAAATAATAATTATTATTATTTATGATACATAATTAAGCATAAATGTAAATTAAGATTCATAATTTTATGTATATTAATTATAATATTAATTACACTTATTAAAATATAATTATAACAGGTTATATTATTTTATTAAAATAATAATTACATAAAAAATATATATAATATATACTTAATAATAAGTTAAAATAATAATAATAATAATATTTATAATGATCATGAAGTTTATGAAGTAGTCGTTTTACTTTGAGAATCTTCTTGTGGTTTCTATTATGGAACAGACGTGATTAGCGACACGGTGTTGCTAGGCAACAAAGCGTCTGTCTCAACAATTAGCCACATTTTGTCTCTCTCTCACACAGGAAGAGAGACACGATGAAGAGCTAGCAATATTCCTAAGGGGCCAACAATATACGCGGTGGTAAAACGTAGTTAGCGTTACAAGGACAGAAAAAAGGTTACTCCTTCGAGCCCCCCAAATCGTGAGTCTCACGCGGAAATTCACCCTCTCGTTTTCTCTCCTCCCTCTCTCATTAGCTAACGTTCTATAGAAAACACCGCGGGAAGTAATCATGTACTTTATTACGATATAACGATCAATTAAAAGACTGTGAAACTTTATAAATAAAGGTATGGATAAAAAAATAATAATCATCATCTTTGATAACTTGACCTAGGTTAACTTTTTTTTTTTTTTTTTTTACTCCTTCTTTTAAAGAGAGATTGAAGAAGATCAAAGTTATATTAAGAAACTTCTTAGTAATTTTATATAATTTTTTTAAAGTAAATGTTTGAAGCTATCGTAAAAGGTGATAATTTAAGACTTTTTTTTTCTTAATCAAATAAAGTTAAAATAGTATTTTAAAAACCAGGTCAATGATCACGACTTTAATATAGTTATTAAAAAATAGTACTTAAAAAAAATTTAATTGATTAAATATAATAGTATAAATAATTTAAATAATTGTTTAAAATATAATAATTATTTGCAATTAGTTTTTGTTAAAATTAGAGATGTTAAGCATGACATACGTTATAAAATACGGTTGTTAAAAAAAAAAAAGAGTTGAAGGTATGTTAATAAATATGGAAATTGTTCATCAGAACTGTAAGCGCATCTGTGAAGTGCGCGGGCGGCTCTTTTGCTGCTCTCAGAAAGAGAGAACGGTGCAAACCTCTCGACTTGAGAGAGAGGCGGCCGGGAAAGATAGGGGCGAAGGGAGAGGAGAGGAAGGGAGTGCTTCAGCTGCTGCTGCAAGCTCACCCGCCGAGGAGTGTTTGGCCAAGAAGATTTTTTCCTCCTTCTACCGGCAACAGCTCTGAGAGACCACTTAGAACAAATCTTAAATCCCATCCACTACTCTCTTTCTCTTCCTTCAGTATTAACCTCTTTGTCCACAAGAATTACACACCTGTGACCACTTTATCAAATTTTAACTCGGCGTCATAGAATATTTTGTAACATTTTATTAATATCTTGATTTTATTCAAATATCAATCATTAACAATATTAACATTACATTTGATAATGTAATTGATAAATATTTTTTATTGTTAAAAATATTTTACTGACTAAGTTTTCAAAATAAAATAAAGATGATAAGGACTGGCCCTCTGCATGTTTGTCTTTCTTTCTTAATTTTTTAGTGTGATAATTTTTAGAACACTGACAAATTAATTTTAAAAAATGGTAAAAATGCATTTTTGGTCAATCAAATGATATTTCTCAAATCGTATTATAAAATTGCTTTACAGTATTTTCTTTCTTTCTTTCTTTTTTTTTTTTCTTTCTTTGTTTCTTGCTTTACAAAAAAGTAACCAAAAAACATTTATAAAAGTGCATTTTTTTTTTCAAAATAATACTGATACTGTAAATATTGTAAAGTATAAAAATATATTATTTCATATTGTATAATATATTTGATACAGTAAAATACTGTCCCAATGGCTTCTGACAATGATGTAACATTTTAAGCATATACGGACATACGAGGCAGTATTTGATACAATAGAAATATTACTCGTAATTGTTTCTTTACTTCCGTGTAGCTCAAAGGTAATACTGAAAGGTTTAGCAGAATATAATATTAAATACTGTATTATTACTTATTACAGTATAAAGTAAGACATGTATTGTATGGATGTGTTCTATAGTGTTAGTTCTTATTTACAGTTTAATATACAAATTTTTGACGTGTCTAACCTTCATATTCAAAGTGCTTGCATTATCAATGTTTGTATTTGTATATGTGGAATTTGACGAATAAACCATTTGAATTTGTGCCATGTACAATAATATACGTTATAGCTCAGTAGTCAGTATTGTCCAAAGCAATGCTTTTCATACATTACTTAGAGAGATGGTAACTTAAAATAAATGGAGGCCGTATTACGTACTTTATATTCAAGTTACAACAATGTATATAGTAGTCTAAAAAAATTGTGTAATAATATTTAGAATGACTTTATTTAAAGACGGTTGAAAAAAAGTATTCAAATTCAGACGAGTCTATTTATTTTCTTCTTCATGTATGGTTCTATTACTGGTCAAATTAAGAAACATGACATGAAGAATACCAGAATTACCAAATTCAAGAAAGTCACGAAATACTAAACAAGGAAAAATAAATACATTGTATTCAAAATTCATGTGTATTTCATCATAATTTGTTTAAGAGTAAATTTATTTTTCATTTTTCTTGTTAATAAATAAAGAGAAATTAATTAACAAACTATGAATTTTATAACAGAAATTATCCTTGCGTTGCATGATTCTATATATTTCTCTGCATGAAACTGCTTTTAAAAGTACAAAAATGAGATTTCCCATGCATATATATGTCAAAACCAGGTACTTTTTTTTTCCAAATGAACAGAAAATGTTTAGTACTTTAGCTCTATTTTTCTCATTCTCAATTCTTTTTTTTTTTTTTTTTTTTTTTTTCTTCCCCTTTATAGCTATAAAATTCAAAGCAATTCAACACAATACGACGTATATGGTAGGTAACCATATTATAGTATGCATGCATGTGAGTTTCACATATGAGAGAGAGAGACAGACAAAAAAAGGTAGCTCAAAACTCATAGTCCCAGGTCACAAAATTCTATTCTTTTCGTCAACGCCGAGGCCATAGCAGCTAACTAATGTAAAAATCTCCTATGCCTCTCACTACCTAAGAAATATATTATGCTCTCTCTCTCTCTCTCTCTCTCTCTCTCTCTCTCTCTCCCAGCATCGCTAATAATAAAGGTATGGACCCTTCTTTGACCCCCTGTCGAGATTCTCAAAGAGAAATGCATCATTTTAAATAGACATAAAGCAAAAGCGACTGAAAAGCAATCGAGCAAGGCAAATAAGAAGGTATATACATAAAAAAAAAGTCCTGGCTTCATAGCTCGATATGAAGTCCAACAGGTTATATCCTGACAAATAAAACTTTATATTACGTATAATATTATATAAAGTTACAAAAACCAGAAAGACAATCAGCACGTTTTTACTTCGTAGAATTTTGTTAACGTCAAATATAATTGAAATAAAATTCTAAGAAATACATTACATTTATTTTATTTTTTAATATAACACAATTTGTAATTCAATATCACCCAATAAGAAAATGAATCCCAATTATGTATAATCTTTTGTAAATGGGTATGAAAATATAACAAATATAGTGTGACAAAGCAATGAAACAAAATATATACTTTTTATTTTAATTAACATACAGCAATTAATAATCAATACAATTGAAAGGATGTTGCATTGAACTCAACAAACTTTTCGGTTTCTTTAAAAAATATCTATCAAAAAAATAAAAATAGAATTGGTTTTATAATTATATGAATGATACAGTTATATATAATGTAGACATATATTACTTAGGAGTTTCTGTATTGGATCCAATAAACAAATCAAATCAAATTAGTATGTACGTATGTGCGAGGGATTAATAATAAAAGAGGTATAAAGAACTTTAAACTCGCAATCAGAGCAAAATACAACATCTTATTGTTATATAAAATTATGAAAATTACGTAAAATAAATTTACAGATTATGCAGTATAATATGTATATGTTTTAATGAAAAAAAGGACAGCAAAAATACAATGATAACATCATAAATTGAACAAATGGCTAATTCATTTAATAACTTTATCAGACTATTTAATCATTAAAGGTATAGACATTATTTGAAAAAAGTACACAAATATAATATTAAAACATCCTCAATAAAAGTACTATAACATGATAATTAAAAATACTTAATCATATTCTTATCATTTTAATTGACACTTACTCTTAGGAATAAAGATAAATTTGACGGGATGTTATAAAGTTGAAAAAAATACATATTTAACAACAGGAACAAGTCATTTACCATTTCCTTTTAAAAAACGCTAAAAATATTAACTCATTTTAATATTTAAGGTATAGAATGAAATCTTATGCATTGCAGTTTTTTAATAAAGTACTGCAGTAAGAATTAACATTTAATTATGAATTTCTACACTTAATTATTTTTTTTAGCTATAGTCTCTTTTGCACAAATGACGTGTAATGTTATTGTAATGAGAAGTCATCAAAAGTTCACCTTCTATCATACACCTTCTTGTTTATTATACCATGCTTAATTGTGTATTTTTGAGCACTACAAAAGCAAATATCATTAAATAATTTACTAGAGGCATTACCATAAACTTACACAGTTTAACATATGCAGTGAAAGTACCTTGTCGATATCTACAAAATATATATATAATATATATATATATATATATATATATATATATATATATATATATATATATATATAAATTATTATTTAAAACAATAAATATTTTAAAAATAAAAAGTAAGAGAAATTAAAATACAAGCGTACACAGTATTATAGATAATTTTTTAAATGAAAACGGTAATAATATATTAAGAAAGAATATCGAAGAAAATTACATAATCAATAGTACAGTCTTTTCAATCTTCTTTATACGTTCGGTAAAGATGAAAAAATAGAGTTTGAAATAATAATAAAAAAAAATAAAAAAAATAGAAAAAAAATATTAATAGAGATTGAAAACGAAGAGAAATGAAAGAGGATGGGGGTTATAAAAAAACACAAGCCCACAAGTAAAAGAGCAATTTCAGAGCTAGACGTATACATATATACAAACACCTGAGCAGGTGTATTGGATATATAAGACCATCAAATAACATTGGCTATATAATATATATAATAAAAAAAATCTATCTAAATTTTAATGGATCAACTTCAATCAAGCAACGATTAAAATGATTTTCTATGTGCATTTATCAAAATATTATAAATTTTTTTCTCTTGTATATGATGAATAACTTATGACATACTAAATAAGGAAGTCATTTATAACAGGCAAGTGTTTTGATAGCCTATACTTTATATCATGCTAAATGAATATAATTAATCATAATTTATCATCTTTATACCACTATCAAGTAAAATAAAAGTCAACTAATAATAATTATCAATATATGTTATTATATGTAATTATTTAAATATTGGCTATTGAAATATTATTTTGTGTTAAAATAAAAATAAATTAGCCCTGTAGGCAAATAAATATATGCTGAAATTTGAAATGAACAACCTGCATGAAATTTTTTTTAATTGCATATTTCGATATAGCAAACGCTGTGACGTCATAGTCATGCAAATATTTAACACAAAAGCATAGGAAGAACTATGACGTCACAACGTTTTGCAGTATGATTTTTACAGACCAAATATGCAATAATAACGAATCATGCACTGTCTCAGCTATATTGTAGAAAAGAAAAAAATAATGCAATTGTAGTTATCTTGTATTTCTTTTATATAAATATAAAAAAACTAAGTTTATCTGTTGAAAAAAATTTTTTTTTTAATTTAAAAGTGAAGCATAAAATTAGAAATGAACGTATTTTAAATGCTATAAATATTTATCTTTGTTGAAAACTTCGTGCATGAAACATCAAGTATTTAAAACACGAATGTATGAATCAAACAATTGAATATTTGATTGACTTAGATTTTTTTTCTTTCTATGTATATACGTAATATGTAATTTTCTGACCACAATAGTGGAAGTTAAGAGTTGGCTTTTGTATTTTATTCTTTCTCTAACTCATCAAAGCTTAATTTTCTCTCTTTGATTCTTGCAAAAAGAAAAAAAAAAAAAAAAAAAAAATGAGTTCCATAATTAACAATACCACACTGCTTCTGTTACTGCTTCGCATGCCCCTATTATTATTTTATACATCTAATTAACAAAGTAAATAATGAATGTAAAGAGTTTTCACAGACTTTATTCAGTAACCTAACATTTTTTTATATACATATATAAAAATGAAAGAACATTGAGTTTCAGAAAACAAAACAATAAAATACTGATATAAAAAAATTATAATGAAATAGCTGAAATAGCTTTTCGGTCTCGTTGTTATACGATGGACGAAGGAGAGAAAGAAAGAAAGAAAGAAAGAGAGAGAGAGAGAGAGAGAGAGAGAGAGAGAGAGAGAGAGAGAGAGAGAGAGAGAGAGAGAGAGAGAGAGAGAGAGAGAGAGAGAGAGAGAGGGGGGGGGAGGGGTCTTATTTTTCTATTTTACTCTAGTTTCTTCATTTTTCATTTATTTTACAGACATGTTTGTACAATTTTAACTACTTACTTACGAATCGGTGATGAGAGACACGTAAGTTTCGTTGTATCAGAAAATGACAATAGTTATACAAGAAATATTTTATGGCATGCACAATTAAAAATTATTTTATCATTTTGTATATATTTTTTTTGTGCTGCAAAACTCTATTGAAACAAACAAACAACACTTTACAACAATGATTTTTGTATTGTTATATATATAATATGAAGTTGATATTTTTAAATCTATCTCTCACTCTCTCTACTTTTGATTTTTACCACAGTAAATTAATTTCTTCCCCTACATTCGCCCACTTGCTACATGAAAGACTCGCGGACGTTTGGATGGACCATGGGGTGATATTTGGGGGAAGGGGGGGGGGGGGCTGAATTTGTGAGGCAGCAGCTTCGTTACCTCACCGCTTGCACGAAATGCTTGCAAAGGATTTTTCCACTGTTGTAAAATCTGAGGGAGCGTCGAGGCATTTTGTGTGCATGAAGAGATTTTCTCTTCCCGTTGTCGACTCTTTACATCGTTTTGCTATAGTCGAGCTCTGCATGACTTATAATACAGCAGTAGTACATTCTGAATATATAAACTCTGGTGATTCGTCCACGCATAAATTAACCATTGTGTTAATGCCATTATCAGTATGAAAATAGAATCTGTTAGTTAAGTGACCATATATTAAAATATAATAGACTAATATTAAAATATAAATTCATGAATTAATATATTATATAAAAAAATTAATTAATTTTTCTCATGAATTATTTTAAATAATTTAAGAACAAGAACTTTTAAAAGGCATTCAAATTATGTTTTGTTTTGTTTTTTAAGGATGTATTTGTACAACTTTTATTGTGATTATAAATTATTTATTTTAATACCGACCATTACATTACACCATTATGTTGTATAGCACAAAAAGGTTTTAAATGTAATGCAATTTACTGCAAATAATGATTACTATAAAAGCTACAAAAGTAAATACTAATATTATATAGAAAAAAAAAAGTTTGTTGGTTTTTAATCTTTACGTTGCAGTTTCTAGTTTAATTGAAGATATAAAATGTGATTGCATGAAATCGCTTTTCAAACGCTATAATTGCAGTCCATAAAGAGGCAAGATCTATCAACATTTACCGTGTACATTACAGGTCGTATAGAAGTTTCTGCAGTACACAATAGTTAAAAAACTGGAGGTAATACAATTTTAAAATTGCAAAACCTTCAATTTGTTATATTTTAATTAACTTGAAATTAAATACCAGTAAAAATCAATCAAATATTAATGCAGTTACCGTAACATAAAAATATAATTTCACATTAAATTAAGTTACCTTTTATATGTTATCTTTCTATATAGCGGCTAGTAAAATGAAAAGAAGGAAAAAAAAAGTGGAATTGGCGCGCGAGGCAGCTGCAAATATAGGAAAGTAAAGTACACACGATTTCTGTGCTTGCTCCTACGTTCTCTACTGCCCATATTGTTGTCGCGGTTACAATTGAATTCCTCCTCTCCTCCCTTCATTTCTATCCCCCTTCCTATTTCCAATCATCAAACTGCTGGACGTAAATTATTTCAAACACTCAACTGCTAGAGAGTCAAAGACTTTCATAAAAATTAAAACGTATTCACATACACAAAAATTAATTGAATCGTTAATTGAAATAATTAAATTTGTTATATAGTATCAATAGAAAGTATAGGATCATTGTGTAGTACACTAAATTGCTTAAAGGTATATTAATTTATTATTGGTTGACATATTTTCAAAGGCAAATTTTTATTTATTTATTTATAGAAAGTATAGAAACATACAGTACATATTGTAATACAAAACTTTTATTTAAAAACAAAATTATTTCAAAATGTATATCATGTCTGATTTATTAGTAAAAATTCAATTAAAAAAAAAAACGGTATATAGTATAAATAAATTAAGTGTAAGTAATTATTAAACGTTTTCAAAAAAGAATTTATAATTTCATGACTTCGATAAATATGCAAAAAGCAGTCAAATTTTTCAAAAAAACACAAAAAAAAAAAAACATCACTTTACATTAACATTGGAAAATGATATTTTCTTTTTTTTTTTGGGATTTAAGCAAAATCTGAAGTGCTGAAGTTAGAAAAAAAAACAAATACGTAGAGAGAAGTTTCTGATTTACATTGATTACGAAAGAGAGAGAGAGAGAGAGAGAGAGAGAGAGAGAGAGAGAGAGAGAGAGAGAGAGAGAGGAGAGAGAGAGAGAGAGAGAGAGAGAGAGACAGTTGACTGGGATGGTAACGATGATGATGTGTAATGCAAAGAGTAAATACAGTAAATGAATGACAGAAACTCTAGGGAAAAATCTACAGTAGTCGAGAGAGGAGGTAAAAACGACGACGTTCTCTTTACAAAATTTTCGTCACTGATTGCAGCAGTAGAAGCAGGAGAATACAGAGAGAATTTTGAGAGCATGCATGTGAATCAGAGAAAATAGAAAACATATAGTATAAGTCTATAACAATGCAGTCTCATCTAACGTTGGACCATTGTAATATATAAAATTCAATTAAATAAAAATCTAATGCACATTTAATTTAAATCACTAACTGGATGTAAAGTTGTCATACATTGCAAATAATACTTTTGTAAAATCTTCAAGAATTCTGGTCTAAAGACCCCGAGCTCTGTCCAGTATGGTATTATAATATATGAAAATTATTATAGAGAGTAACATGGTGTACTTTATAGCTTTCAATTACAGCAAATTTATTAAGTATTTGCTGTTTCATCAATAATGAAAAGCAGAAAAAAGTATGTGAATTATTCTAAAGGTAAACAGAGTATTTTGAAATTTTTCGTTGTACTATATGATACATAATATATCGTGTAACAACCTGCAACAGACTAGTATATATAAGATGATGAAGCCTGATGTATAGCTTTATAACTTTGCTTTACTTTGTAATTATTATTATGAAAGCTCATACAAGAACCCACCATGAAGTTTGAAAAGTCGTATTAGAGTTAAAATAGCTTGTCGGTTGATATAGACTGCATCCCACGCATAAATAATAAATCGCCTACAGAAATATTTTAATGGAATACCATTAAAGTAATTAAAATGTCTAATATATAAAAAATGGAAATGTTATATTTATATATATGCTGGCATAATAATACTAATAAGTAAATGCAATTTGAAATTAGATTTTATAATTATGTTCAAATGATTGTTTTTCTTTAATTGATGGAAATGATTTATTGTAACTGCAATTTAACTAATGACTTCCAACGAACTTTAACTACAGCACTAGAAAAACTACTTTACCGAACAGCTGATGTCCATCTCAGTAATTGAGCATCAACAATCGTGCTTTACAATCTTCATTATTAGAAGTATTTACCATAGAGTCTCCAATAAAAACTCAATATTATATAATTATAATATATGTATTTACTAACATATGTACATGAACTCATAGCAATAATATATATAAGAAAAATATCGATTAATTTTAATAAAACCCCTTTAAATAGAAACGTTTCTATTTAAATTAATATTAAAATTTAATTACTGTCAATTATGCAAGGCAAATTAAATTATAAGGCTTAAACTGCGAATCTCATAACTTAAATGTTACATAAAAAATAAACTTTGTTCAAATTCAAACTCGCATAACATTACTTCAGCGTTTTAATTAAATTTTACTTTGTTAAAAAAAGTTCAAAATTGAAAAGAATATTTTTTTCCTTTTTTTTTTTTTTTGTGTGTGTGATATTGCTAAATAAAAAAAAAAATGAATGGCTTTACGTTTGCATAAAAAATTTAGTTTCATGAAAAAAAATGTGAGTAAAAAAAAAGACAATAAAACATTTTTCACGCATGCATGTTAAAAGTAATGAATATAAAGCTATTAGGACAATTACATTAACGTTATGAAGAAGGGAGGAGGGAGAGGGTGGAGTGACGTCAGAGGTGGAATATGGCCAATCTATCTTGAGGCTGCAGTCAGTGGAGGGGAGGGGGTGGGAGGGAGAGAGGGGCATTATAAAGAGAGTAATATTAGCTGTAGCATGTAGCGCCACTATTAATAACATGCAAATGAGATTGGACATAGCGAGGGTAGGGGAACACACAGAAAAGAGAGAGAGAGAGAGAATGACGCCGATGAGGAGGAGAAGAGGGAGAAGAGAGAGAGAGAGAGAGAGAGAGAGAGAGAGAGAGAGAGAGAGAGAGAGAGAGAGAGAGAGAGAGAGAGAGAGAGAGAGAGAGAGAGAGAGAGAGAGAGAGAGAGAGAGAGAGAGAGAGAGAGAGAGAGAGAGAGAGAGAGAGAGAGAGAGAGAGAGAGAGAGAGAGAGCAAAAGCCAGAGAGGTACTGCAACGTTGCCTCTATGCCTCTAAAACTGGATGCAGGCAGGAGATACAAAAGTTCAAAGTGTGAAATAGGCAATGATGCATTTCTGCAGTAATAATATTTCCATGCATGCAAATTAATTACGTTTCAAACTTTATATTCATATGTTTTTACTGACCTAAAATATATATTTTAATAGTAAAATACAAATATCTTACGTCGAAACATTGAATACAATTTACTATTAAAGACAAGAAAATCTAACTCGCGTACGACAATAACATTTCTATTTCTTTGAGATATATCGATCCCTGAACAGAACCTATAAATAACGAGAAAAACATTATATGGATTTTATAAGATGTGTTTGCAAAACATAAGAAATAAAAAGAACACAACACGTGTGGTTATGTGTTTTTTAGAAATTTTAAAAAGAAGTGCATAAGCATACAAATTATAGCTCAGCCTCAGATCGCAAATAAATATTTAAAGATGGAAGTACCTTTGGATGGCACCAAACCAACAATTCAATTTATTAATTATTGTTACAGTTACAAAATCAAGATGAATTGGTTGAAATTTATTCCAAATTAAATCAAAAGTATAATTATATGTAATTTACATGGAAAATACATAATTAAAGAAGATTTTTGTAAAACAAAAAATGTCTAATTACACAGCAGTTCTTATAACATTTATCGTAAATTGTATTTTCATTAATGTCTCATCAATATATTAAAAATATTCAATGAATTAATAAATTAATAAAATATAATAATTATATTATATTTTTATAATTATTGATAATTATAATTAATTAAAATGTAATTATTGATTATTCATTTTTATTTTTCTTGTATTTAAACAGCCCAATGAGAAAAAATATACCATATAATCTGTGTCCAATTTTAACATTCATTTATATTTTTAAGCGAGCGAGAGACGATCGAAATTCTTTAAATCCAATTATAACAAATGACCCCGCACTCTTTATTATTTTATTTTTAGTTCGTTTCGTTTCTTCAGCTTTTTATACCAACATCAGCCAAATAATAAGAGAAGTTCATTTCTTTTCTAATAAGCTTGTTAGCAAGATCTTTTAAGTATCGCCACATCAAAATTAGTGTCAATCGAATAATAAAAAAAAAAAGACGCAGGCAGTGAAAGCCCACGTTACAATGTGGCGACTGAACCTAGCGCTCATTAAAACGATTGCTCAATGGTGAAAATCTATAAAATGATTAATTAATAATACTCAACGGTGACTGATTGTCAAATGAAAAGGTATATATTTTTCGTAATGACGTCAACATTATACGTTATAATGAAGAAAAACATTTTTTTTAATGACGTAAAAAATAACGTTTATAATTAAAATAAATATATATTTATGTGTAATTATATGTATGTATCTTATTTAGATTACTAATCTAATAATATTATAATTGAATTAATTAGTTCAAATTAATTTTTTTTTGCAATTATTTTCTGGTGTATGTTCTTTTCATGAATATTATTTAATATATTATAATTATAATAATTGTATTAAAAGTACACTGAAGATGTTAATACATAAAATCTTGTCACGCCTTCTTCTTTATCTACTTAGTAATTTATAGATAAAAGAAAATGTAGCTTTATAGTGTCGTACATTAAACATAATTTGTTATTATCTGTGTTGTATTTTATGATCTAGCACAAAAAAGCAACATCAATTTTATTGTAATGTTCATCAATGACGGTTTTTGTATTGATAACGCATCACCAATTAAGGTAAATTATAAATGTCCAACAATTTTATTAATTACTTCCCCTAAGTTCAAATTGAACATTTTCGTTATCATGTCGTAACGAAGAAGTAAAAAAAATATATTATTAAATTTATAGTTATCGTTTTTCACAAAATGTTAAAAAATATATAATATAGATTTAATTGAATATTAATGAGAATTACAATGACTGAAATTAAAATTAATTGTCAATTAAATGTAGCAATAAACAAAAGTCAGTCCGTATAGAAAGTGTTTGAAATAAACAACTGGTACCATACTCGTTATAGAAGGGATGCTGGCACCGTTTTTTTTTTTTTATTAATTTAAACTTTCCAAATTAAAAAGCTCGTACAGGAGAATAAGCTTATGTTGCTAGCACCAAGCTGCCAGGCGTGTTAACTTATTAAAGTGCTGAGTGAATTGCATTTAATGAGCAGCTGTAATGGCCCAGAAAAACCTCTTTACCATGTTTTATATATTACATTACGAATTAAAATAATAATAGTGGAAATGTGGTTAGTGCAAGTTTAGAGAACGTATACAAGATTCAAACCAATGACCTTGTTTATTTATAATGATAATAAATTATTTTCACTAATAATTTATAACCACCTCAGTTTTTCGATATAATATATAAAATTTAACGTGTATAGTATATATACATACAGAGAATTACATTTAAATAATTAAACACTAAATAATTGAACCAATTAACAAGGAAAAAAATTGGACTATATTTACTTGCAGACATATATTATATAAATATATACACAGCACACCCTCTATACATAATAATATAAATTTTCATTATATATATTTTATAAATTAATTTTAGATTTTTTTTTTCTCTAATGACTTTTAAAGCATAATTTAAATACACAGTACATGTGTACATGCCGTATATATATATATATATATATATATATATATATTATTTTATATTAAAAAAGCAGCTAAAATACTGTGTTGAAATAATAATTATATATATTTTTTTATTTACCTTGCAATTAATTTTGAAGAGCTTTAATTAAATGTAATTAAGGAAAATAAATCTACTACATTGCTGCTATATAAAAAAGTACAGTTTCAGTAAAAAAAAAATAATAATAAGGAAAAAAAATCCTCAAATTTAACTTTGGAATCTAATTTTTAATAAATCCACTGCACATTATAATTTATGTTTATTGCAAAAAATATATACTGTATATCAATAAACTATGTTATGTGACGATTTTTTTAGTTCCTTTTTCATTGATTTAAACTATATTGATTTTGATTATATACTAAAATTTTATAACCAATGAGTACCAACCATAACATTTACAATCCAAGAAAAGATTCAATTAACTTGCATAAATTTTTAAAAGTTAAAAATAACTTGAGAAATATTTTTTTTTCTTTTAGCACACATGGGGGGCGGGGATGATATTTACTGTCCAAAAAATTTCACCAAACCTCAATATACTCATGAAACTCGGCTTACATACACTGAAACTTTTACAGCTGATACATTACAATCGATCATAAATTAAATTGTTATGACACCAAGTGACTATAGAGAATGAAGAAATATTAATGCAAGTCTCCCGATGGATGAATAGGTGCATGGTGTATAAATGTAGAACATGCATGGAACTTAAATATTATATAGGACTGCAACACTGCACCCAATGATGGCGCAAGCATCGGACCATAAGCAAGTGCTTGGCTTAATATGAGTATGTATATAATTATATTATATAATATATTATGAGTATATATGGGGTACGTTGTATATAAAGTGGTCTCGGCTTAGCGTTGATTTGACGTCACGCGACCCTCCCATTAGAATTGTATTGCATGGAGAACAAAAGAAAATGTTCATGACGTCAAATCAACGGTAAGCTGAGGCGACTATATACAAGGAGGTATTCTTCGGAGAGATATGATGCTGGATATTATACAAATCCTCGTTCATGACGTCATCATCGTACATGTTTTTGGTACTGCACTACACACAGATGTGTTGATAGATGCAGTGAGATATTGTGAAATTTCTCACTTACTCTCATGCAGACACAGTTAAATCCACACACGTAATGTCATAAATTATATTATAAAACATGCATGAAAATTTACATGCAGTAATTGTCTAGAAATAAATTAAAATATATACAAATATTCCATAAAGAGAAATTTCATTTGTCTATTACAAACTTCAATAAAACTTTTGTATCACATTCAATTATTAATTTTATTATTAAAAGTTTAATAATATTAGGAGGTATTTTTACGTCATATGAGATTGTGTGTGAATTTTACTGTATCTTCAAAGAGGAGAAGAGAGACTACATTCCAGAGAGACTCGCCAGCAGCATCCCTCCCTCTCCCTCCCAGCCTCCCTCCCCGCCTACTCCCTCAAGCTACGGAGAGCAGGCAGGCAGCCCGCACAACAGCCAAGTAAACCGCTTTGGCTCACAAGAAGGGAAAGAAGGGAACAGTCGTATCCCATGGATTCCCATGTAACGGCAATGACAACCATTGTGACGTATAACTGCACTCATTAATATCCAACTCATTTATCAAATTGATTAGAATCTTTGATTAAACATCTTTTATATTATTATATTTTCATCTTTTAACATTCATATTATCTTTAATATCTTTAGATAAGCAGCGTGAAGTAGCTTCTAATGAAATATATGTTTTTATAATATTTAATTTGATACCATTATATTCTTAGAAATATATTAATAAATATTATTTTATACCTTCAGGGCAATCTTAAAAAAAAATATATATATATATTATAAATATATCTTATAAGGAAGATTGTAGTATATTTCTTTAAAACGGAACTTTATAGCTTGAAGATATATAATTAAAATTGATTTTCAAAACAAAATGCAAATATTTTTATTCATAAATCCATTTTATGCATTAATAGCCAGAGTTAAACAGTTTATATTATAAGTCAGTATATTGAACTGTATGCTCTGATGCTATAAGGGTGAATATTGCGTTTGACAGGTTTCGTATACACGTGCAGGGGCCCACGGCGGTGACCACGGCTCGCTCGGGAACGGTACCGCAGGCACCAACACCGCGTGAGCACCACACCGCAACCCGCCCGCCACCGCTGCTACTGCATTATTACAGGCTCTTTAAACACGGATAAATTTACACAATTCTATATAATTTAGTCTGCTCCGGTAAATAATCCAACAACATACTAAAAAATTATTATTCGTAAGATCTCTTGGTTTATATATTAATTATTTTAAGTCAAGGTTCGTCAAGATTTTGTCCCATAGTGCCCTGTTTTCAATTATTATATATTAATTAATATGATTTTCACCACATATAACTAAAGGGAAATTAAGAAAACCTTGGTTATAATGGTTGGTTTGCACCTGCAGTAGCCACCATCTTTATTAAAAAAAAAAAAAAAAAAAAACTAACTCCCAATTTTAACCCAAAACTTTTTGATTAGATTCAAGCTCATGACTCATGACCTTTACTGCACCATTGTGTTGTCTGGTAATATTAAATATCTTTTAACAAAAGTAATAAATTACTGTGGAATTTTAATATAATTTTAATTAAATCTTACTTGGCTATAAGTGCTTGAATTAACCGATAATGCTATTTTATCTTAGAAAAAAAACATTAAAATTTATTATAATTATACATTTAAAAAAAATCAAAATGACACTGTTGAATTAATTATTATCATAATTACAGTATGTTTTTTTTTTCTTTCATTACATTTTAATTATTTCCTATAAAATTACACGCTTGCAAAGTGTAATGACTGCTGCGATCAATCGAAAGTACGATGAAATGATGCCACAGCTGGTTCTCTCCCCCAATCTCGTAGAAACTCTTTGGGGGGGGGGGAGAGACAATGACGTCATTTTCATTCTAGCAGCGACACGCGAGCGAGGGAGAAAATAGGGGTGGGGAAGGGGGGCAGATCCCGGGGGAACGGATTCAATTGCAACGCGCCAAATTGAAATCCCCAACACCATACTATAGCAGCTACAGTAGTCCAGCAGTAGCAATTTTGCCGGTCAGATGAAAGTTACTGGAGTTGTCCTGTCCCTTACAACAACAAAAAAAAAAGTTTTTTTCTTCTCTTCCTCTCTCTAAATTATTTAAGTCTATTTCATATAATATATTGAACATTATAATTTTATTTTTAAGATGCATGAGCAGCATGAGGTGGTACTCTTTACTATTTTAATAAGAAAATTTTATGAAATATGAAAAATGCTAATAATAATATTAATATATTATATATAATATATAATATAATGAAGGGCACCCCTTCTTCAAAGAATAAAAAACTTCTGCAATCATCAAAACATTATAAAATTTCAATATAGCTGCATGTTTAATTTAATATCTTAATCAAAAGGTAGCATTAAAATAACATAAAAAATATTATATAAACTATCCACAAACAATGTACACATCAAATTTAATTAAAAATATCATGAATTAAATTTGGGCAATTTTAAGATTAATTAAAAAAAATAATTAAATAATTCCTTTAAACAATAATAGTGTAAAAAAAATACTAAAAAGAAGGGTGCTTTATATACAATAAACGTTTTACTATGTGATAGTTGATGCTTTTACACGTGTAATGATTATATAGGAGAACCAGCGGTGAAGTAAACTGAGGCTCGTATATATGTAGTACGTTTTTGAACGGAGGTAATAGAATCTCCAACAGGCGTGGGATCACATTATATACTTGCTGGGTCCGACACATTCCCAGCATTTTATTCTAAACGACCGCCGCAATCGCCGCAGCAGCTACGTTGCACGAGAGGGTTCGGAGAACGGTCGAAATGAAAAAAAAATGTTAAATATCTGTGATGTAAATCCTTTATAGCAGGTGTAAGTCTCATGTAAATCAAGAATATATTAAAAGGAATCTTAATTCATTGTGTGATAAATGATGTGATATTCATTAGTGTTATTGAAAAGTTTTTTTCCCTATTTTTTTTCTTATGTTGTAATTAAAAGGATGCCATGCCCTTTTATCTTATCATGTTAGTATGCAGGTATAAATGTTTTTCAACTGAATCGTTTAGAAACAATACAATATTATATATTGACTTCAATTATTTCTTAAATTATTGATGCTTGTTTTTATTAAAGTAAATTTTATAAGAGTTTGATGACTATTTGCAAAACTGCTTAATTTATATGATTTTTTTAAACTTCTCAAAACTTTTACTTTTAGAATCCTGCAAGACGATGTGACGTCATGGTCATGCAAATATTTAATATTTAACAAGCAGGTAAGCTAGCATAGGAAATGATGTTCCATGACTATGACGTCACAGCGCTTTACAGATAGATTTTAATGGTGTTAAGACCGCTAAGAGTGTTCATGAACTTGAAAAAATAGACAATACATATAACTCGACGTTCTTTATCCAAATTAAATGTAACATTTAATTAAAAAAAATCATTCAGGTTGTTCAGTTCGGTAGACGACCACAGAATGCAACTCAGAATCTTTTTAACTGCATGTAAATATAATAACTGTTGTTTACAATATTAATTAAATATTAAGCCGGGGAATATTAACGAGCAAGAACTATCAGGACAAAATCTTAAAACTTTTTATACATACATATACAAAAGCCATGCAATTGTTTTAGGAAGTCAAATTGTTGCGCTCTATTTCTGTAAACACTTCCTTTTTTTATATATACCAAGGGACACGACTCTATGACAGAGCATTTTTTTTATTGTATTTATTTTTTCAGTTAAATATAGAATTAACAGTTCCAAATTACTATACAATAGAACAAAACGATGTCATCTATTTCTGTCAAACAAATACATTAAAAAAAATAGTCGTGACTTCTAAAACCATGAAATAACAATAGTCATTTTAACTCAATAATAATTACTATATACACAGACTTTCAAATATTAAAATAAATAAAATCATTATATGAAGTACAATTGTATATAATATAAAAAAATAAAGAGATAGTTGTGTATATTTTTGTATAATTTATAACTTGTATTTGAGCCATGATAGTCGTTCTATAAGTTACTGTATACTATAATGAATATTCAATAGATCCATAATAGGTAATGTGTAAAGACCAACTACTATTATATATTATTGTAATAGTAATGCACATATAACCATAATAATACCATAATCAATTTATTCAATTGTGACTTATTGAAATAAATTGTCTATTCAACATTATTCTATTCATTTGTTATTCCCTTAATAAATCCCAAAGGTATAAATATAATCTGGCATTTTTTTATATTATTATTTCTACACTGTATATAAAAACTAAAAAGGTGTTAAAATTTTACACGGTACGTAAATATTCACTAACATACGTAATGCCTATATTTCAATTTTATATTGTAGCTTCTTAGAATTGCCATATTGGCAATAAACAATATAATTTGTTACATACTTAAAATAGAGGCAGTTAACGTTGTTGATTTTACTTCAAACGTCATCAAGACAATAAACAATACATTGATAGTTAAACCCGAGAGTCGAGTTTTATATTCAGTCACATACGAAAAAGACCTTATGTAATGATGACGTAAGATCTATTATTGTTTGTTACACAGCATGAAATTGCAGGTATGTAACATTTGAACATTTTTATATTTTCTTCAATTATTTTCACCTCGTAAATAATTATTTTTGTTCAATTATTAAATAATGCATCATTATTATTATTAAAAAAGAAATTACAATCGTAAACAAAAACTTAATTGACAACATAATTAAAAACATACAGTATATCGGTGACTTGAATGCATGTGATCAAAATAATTAAATTTTTATTACTTTTTTAATTAAATTGACAAAGCTATTATGCTAATAGGTTTATAAATTGGTACTCTAAGCTCTTAATTATAAAGTTAAATAGTTTCTTTTCATTAAACTTCTCCATTTAACTCAAGGGGATTTTATTAATTATAATTAAAATAAATAATGAAAAATATACATTATATTATACACACATAATATATTTTATCATACATTATAATAAGAAATATAATTATGATACTTACATTAAAAAGCTTGAAAATTAGAGATGTATTCAGATGATTCTGTTTTGCATTGAAGAAGGGTGGTACTTTTGTTGAAGGTGAAGGGAAATGCAGTTGTTGTACTTTAAAAAAAAAGAGAACTTGAAAGTTGGATTTATGTATATATATATTTTTCTAAAGGCTTGCTTGGTAGGTAACCTTTTTATTTTATTTTTTTGGTCTCCTTTTTTTTTTTTACTTTATTTATTTTTTTCTTTTTCTTCGTTTACCGCGACGACCTTCAAAATCCCCCCTTTGCCCCCTCCTCTCCTGTTACTCCTTCTCCTCCTTCTCTAGAGAGAAAAAAAAAAAAAAAAATCCCCCCTCTCTTTCAACCAACGTAGAGACGACTGGGTAGTCGCCGCGCGCTTTTTAGCACCCGCGACTTAAAATTTCACTTAAATGTAATATCAACACACTTAATCCAGTCAACAAAATTATTGTCACTATTAATTAAAAACTAATATTAAAAAAATACCAACATAAAAATGTCACGTGGTTTAGAAAAAAATGTTTTTAACACCGATATTTAAATACACTTATAAAATAAAATTCCTAATTAAATCACGTCATTGTCAATGTTATACATAGAACACTCAACACATACACACACTTAAGTTAATATTTTTATATATCAATAAACTTAGAACAGTGTTGTTATGCAATTTTATTTTAATAACATATTATTAACACATATTAATGTCACTGGTATCATATCACTTAACACGGTAAGTAAAATGACATAAATGTAATATAACAATAATTACTTATAGTTAATAGATTGAAACATTAATAATACTAAGTTTTGTCGTGTGTTATAAGTTCGGATCGAAAGCTCAATGCGGTTACGTCCACTGCGCTAGGGACGCAAGGGCCGACTGGGAAAATCGGCTCGATTTTGCTAGAGCAACGGCGGTGGCGCGGAGCAGGAGCACGACGGCAGACGGCGGCGACGACGCCGGCACCGCGGGAGGGGAAGGAGTAAAAAAAGGGAGGGAGAGTTAGGGGAGCGAGCGTGCGCCCGCCGTCGCCGGCGATCCATTCTATATAAGAAGGGGAAACTGGCCCTAAAAAAGTACTAAAAAGTAGGGGGGAAATGAACACAGTGACTCCATCAAGTGAGAAACAATAGTACTAGAAATTGTTAGATATGTTATTTTTTTTATTATATCATGTGATTACATTGTTGCCAAATTTATGATTATAAGATTTTTTTTAACTGTATGGAGCTACAGCATCCTATTCGAGGATGTCACGACAGGATATTTCCCGGTGTGGTACTCAGGTGACAAATCACTCTTTTGTGATTGGCTGTTTGTAGGCGCCGCCACGCCCACTTTTTCTTTCCACCACCTCCTCCCACCACCCACCGACCACGTTAGTTCGTGTCAAGCACTGATCCATGTGGATGTCATCATATCGTATATTTCAATACTGTCATTTTTAAAATTAAAAATTTCTTAATTTTTTTACCTTTATTATTAATATCCAATTTTTTATATCTCAATTACATAATAATTTGTTAATGATTTAATATATGACATTTCTTGACATGTGTCAAAAACTTTCGGCACCTGTTGCAATATGTGGTACGCACTGCATGAACGCTCAAAATTCTCCCTTTATGGACAGTGTGATTCTCGCCTGTATGCTGCAACCGCTTTACTGCCACGCTGAAAGTGTTGCATAGATTTGAACTTTGCAGGCGTTATTCTCAATATGGCGTCTGCCGCGCCTGCCGCTTGGTATCACGAAAAAAAGTTTATCATATTTTTCTTATCATTAGCTGTTTATAATATAAATTAACTTAAATAATAAAAATAAGTTAAAGGTCATTACAGGAACTGACTTTAAATTACTTGAAAAGTAATTAAAGATATTAAAAGTAATATCTACATTCAGTATCACTTAATTATTATCGGTCAATGCAAGGCGGTATCAGTACACAAAATTGTCCCAAAAAAACATGTGATATATTTCATACTATTATATAGTAATTAATGGGTGGAGGTGAAGATTAAATATTTCCCTTAAAGATGTGGGCTTCGGAAACATAATTATGCATCGCCTAACTAAATTCATAATTTGGAAAACCAAAAATTATTTTATTTTTTTATTTTGAACTTTCGTTGGTTGCATAAAGCATATATTTTTTGTTTACGTCAAGTTTGTAAGTATACATGCAACAACATGCATTCACAAATTAACCATTTACAAATTGCATATATTAATTTAATTATTTTAATTTAAATTAAAAAAACAAACACAAAAATCAAAACGTCAATGATAAATTGAATAAGAACATCAATTATTATGAAACTATAAAAAATCTTGAAGACTCAAACAACAAGTATTAACAATAATATTCGATAATATTATACTAGGCCTGTTCGTAAACCCTGCTCGGTGTACACTTTCTGCACCCAATCGACCTTATGTACATGGAATATAAGGTCGATTGGGTGTAGAAAGTGTACACCGAGCAGGGTTTACGAACAGGCCTACTTATTCAAACAATACATTTTCAGTCATTTTATGACTTTCAAACTCCTTAACTGCATGACAATGAATATTATGTGAGTTCATACATCAATTATTGCTGTATATTTCATTATATAGGGAGGTTAGTACAAAGGGTTTCGAAATTAATGTTGGGTTAAAGGTCGGCTGCCTTTATAACTATACTTACCAGTTTTGTTTAATTACAAAATACTTTCGAGTCACTACTTTTTTTATTTATTTATTTTTTTTTATGTATCAATATCAATAATCAATATAATGGATAGAAAAAATGCAACACTTTTTTTTTCCTCTCTTCAAAATCATGATATTTTATTTTTTATATTTAGTACATATGTGTATACATTTTCACGTAATAAGTCCGCATCACAATAATTTAATCTGGCGCAATATTATTTGAATAACTATATATACTATATTTATAACTCAACTAATATTTTTAATTGTGAAAAGATGAGATCATTTAAAAAAAAATGTGCTTACATTTTTTTTTTTTTTTCAAAATATATCATATTATTTTACACGTATAGAAGAGTAGTAGAGCATGGAATATTCAATTGTAGGCTCTAAAAAAAAATGTTTTTGAAGTTCTCAACACTTTTAAATTCTCTTTATATATACTGCATGCAAAAATTGATATATAATATTATGCCAGACATATTTTCTATATTAAAGTGTATATTGAAACTTAAACATATCCAAGGTTTAAATAATTTGTATGTATGTGAGGGTGGGCGAAAGGAGGGGGGCGTAACCAGTGACCCCGGGAGCGGCAAGGCTCGGCACAGTACAAGGCCATCGAAGCACCATACACCGACCTTCTGTGATGGCAGAGCGCGCGCGGTGCTTGCCCGGTGTGCTAGGCCCCGCGAGCCAAACACCGAGTGCGAGCAAGGGGGATAATTTACTCACCAATACATCCATCAAGACAGCCAAGCTAAGCCTGTATTTAAGATGACTATCTTCAACCGCCCAGACACATCATTATTGTTCCCATGAGAGACCGAAAAAAACCTCCCACTACAACAAATAATAAAAAAAAGTATATAATTTATAAATATATATAAACTTCAACATTCCTCAGTCATTACCTCAATCTTCGAGGAGAGAGAGGATTATATATTTTTTTTCTGCCTGTTATAGTTATAATATCGTGTACTGACCCGCCCATTACAGTACACCTATATATAATATTTTATGATATATCAAAACAATGCATTGGCGTCATTAAAGTTGAACTGTGTATATTGCAGAAAAAAAATAGTAATTTCGTATTGTAAATTTTACTTTTATGATCAAAATAAAAGTTAGTAACAATTTTTCATGCGTTAAAATCGCTTGGCAAAAACGATAAACATAATTTTATTTCAATTTTCATTATGTTCACTGACATTTATTTTATAAATGTTCTAATTATTATTTACTACATCAGTACACAATTATTATTATATAAAAATTGACAAGTTGTTATTTTATTTTATTTTATTTGAGTAAAAATCAACGTATTTTTTTTTTGTATATTAATTCCCCACAATTTACATAAAATTTCTTATATAAGATTAAATTATTAATCTTACAGAGGCTAGTATAAATATACATCTAATTAATTAGTTCAAGATTATAATACTTAAAAATTAATAAAAATTGTTTATATTGAACGAAGGAAGAAACCAAAATTTGTCAAAAGCTTGTTGTCACTTTGTATGAAATTTATATTAGAAAATGAACCTTCAAGACAATCGATTTTACAAACATAAGAGTCATATGACCAAATATTTACCAATCCTTGCTAATTATATATTTTGTTATAAATAATATTATATTGAAAAAATGCTTCATTGCTGACGAAGTCATTTAAATTTAGTGTACACATAAATTATATTTCTAATAAATTATTTACAATCAATTATTGAATGAAGATACACAAAAAAGCAAATTACAATCAATTTACACCTAAAAAACTTAATTATTTAAATTAACATGCGTCTAATTAAATGGAATCAATTATGCGATACAGAAAAAAAGCCATTTCAACAGCTTTTATTTTGGAGTTCTAAAGTTCTAATTTAATTTGATTAATTTTAATGTGTACTGTGCGTGTATATATATAAATTATTATTATATATTATATCGATGATAATTAAACTGCACATTCAAAGGTCAATAGAAGTCTACTACGCTAGTTAATAGACTGGAGGTGATACCTCAGCACAATGACTTTGCATGAGCTGCAATGATTTTGTTATGCATACACCTTTACAATTACTGGTCCATAACTTAAACTGCTCCTACGTCAAGAAAGATTGCATGATGACACTGTTGACAAAATAGTTGTAGATTTTATGTACACTCCTCATATTGAAAAACCTCCTTCACAAATAGATGGCAATAACGTCGATGTATTGCCATTGTCCAACACTATTGTGAGCTCAATGAAAAAAATTTCTGGTACGACGATTATTCGCATAAATGTACAGAAGTAGCCATTAATAAAAGTGGGACTTCGTGAAATGGGGAATTCTCTTACAACTCAAATTTTAATTTAACTACTATATTATGATACGGTACATATTAACAATAAGTTTGACTTAAGTTTCAACTTTTTTAACTCAGATTTGGGGACTCTGAAGGGATTATTAGAATAGGGGCAAAGTATGCAACCTGCGCGCAAAACTGAAAATTGTGACGTAGAAACTCCCTAGTTAACACACAACAACTACCTGATATCATAGTTTGAGCGTCAAGGAGTGATTGGCTATAAATTTTAGTAACACGATCGAAATCAGCGGGGTTTTCTACCCTAGTATCAATAGTTTTGTCTCTAATATCAGTTTACTTTAAGAGTGATAATCGAAAATATTAATTTATTGCAGGAAAATTTCGCCTGCTAGGCAGTTTCTACGTCACGTTTTGGCGCTAAATTCAAAAGAAGGAAGATTTTTAAAAAATTCCCTTGTCTCCAATTTTGAAAATTGAAACTTTTTTGTTTTGGGACATTTAATTTCAAGGCATAGAGCATCTGAAAAAAAAATTAAAATAAATGTAGGAGAATTCCCCATTGGAGAAGCGCGTATCCCCTTTTTCATTCATTTTGACGAAAATTGTACAACATAATTTAATTCATTAAAGTTTAAAAATGTATTTGATGTTATGAGGTTAGTCTTGGAGTATATACATGCATATAGTAAATACACAGTTGCATAATATGTAAATAATTGAATACATGCACCACTTATGAAAATGAACAAAGTAGAAGACCTTTCCCGTTTGTGGTCTTGTGCAACTAAAAGGTACTATTTCTTTATGCATGGTTGTGGATCAAAGCCTCAGGTCAGTACTATTCCGTCTACATAAGCTTTATGTCATATAAAACTGACTATATAATATGTAACTATATATGTGACTATATAATACATGCGGCACAAGGTGAAAGGTTAATGGCATGCAGCCATGCACCATCCTTAGCAGAGGGTACATTGTTCCCATCTTTTCACCGAACCTTTATAAAAAATATGATAAAAATTTCAAAAGTAAAATAAGGCTAAAATAATTAGTATCAAGTTTTTTAAATACATAGGATATAAATTAAAAGAATATTATTAAGACTGTGGCGAGTATATAGTCAAAATTTAGTAAAATCAGCCTCTAAAATAACTATTAAAAATTAACAATTCAAACACTTGATCCCATTTTTCTTTTCCTGATCAGTTTAATAGTTAATTTGCTTTTTGACCCTTTTTTCTTAAGATGTACAAATATTTTAGGCTTGTATACCATCAGGATTTATTAGTTATGGCCGCCAATGAAATTATATGAAATAATTAACAACTATAACCACGACGATTTGTTACTTTTTGAGTCATAAATCAAATAAAAAAACACTAATCATCCCCTTCTTTCAACCTTAAAAATACAATAAGTGTCAATAAGACACGATTCACGAAAGAGTTAGAATCCAGGAAGATACATTCAGAGCTCATACGCTGATAATGTCATTAATTTAGGCTGACTAGCTCTAACCGTGGTTATAGTGAGAAACCTGTGTATCTTTCTTCGAGAATCACGTTCAATATGACATGCATTGTACCATAAAAATGAAAATAAAAATTGTATTAAATCTTTTGGCTAGTCAAGTGTGGAATTGCAGCATATCAACATAGTTTATTAATTACTTGATAAAATACAATATATGTACCAACTTTCAAGTGTGATTAACATTATTATTTTTTAAACTGAAGTAAAATATTAATTTATGATTGCATAACATAATTAAAAACATGTTTCAAAATAAAACAATAATACAATGTTCAGTTACTTAACTTTTAAGAATGGTATATTGAGACTCTGTTTCTTTTTGTGTGTATATATTTATGTATATATAAAACCCATTAACAAAAGCAACAACAAAAAAAAAATCTTTTTAAAGAACCTTATATAATATAGTTCATTGTAGTGTAGTTTCTTATATTTTAATAATCAGCAAGATTGGAAGTTTTGCATTGAAATATGTGTCTGTTTATGAGAGGCTTGCTGATGGGAAGAAAGGAAGAAAGCCGCGAGAGAAGCGGACGAAGCTTCTATACGGATGTTGCTGAGGAGGGCCTGAGAGAGTTCTTTAAAGAACTTTAATCACGAGATGGGCCTCTCTCTCTCTGCTTGCTTGATGGTCAAGCACTTCTCATTGCGGACCAATCAGCCCTTCTTTTACCCCCTCCCTCCCCCCGCCAGCCGCATGACTCTCTGGCCTAAAAGCAATATATTCCCCCTTCCTCTACCATCACCAGCTCTTCTGTTTACCAGCTTGCTACTACTCAAATATTTCTATTTACATATTATGTACTCCTTTTTTCAATCAAAGTTTTCTCTCTCTCCCTTTTTTTTCCCTCTATCAGCATTCCTTTTTATTTTATTTCTCCGCATTACATTAATTTTCATTGAAAGCGCCTGAAAGTTATACAACTTTTTCTGCCTAATTGTATTGCGGGTTGCATTGCCCCTTGTCTACGCGTTCAATACTTGCCCATATTTTGGCCTGTTATAATTTTAACTTATAATGGGGGTCATTCACAAAGCACTTTGGCCTCACTTCATCCTCGATGCCTCATGTTAAATCGAGGCTAAAGTAGGGCTAAATTGCTTTCTGAATGCCCCCCACTTGTGTTTAATATTTTTCTTGGTTTATGCCATATGATTTTTATATTTAAAAATTGTTATGTTATCTATGAAAGAAAAATAAGAAACTTAACTTCGTTAAAGTAAATATAAGTCATATAATAAGCCCTTTTGATCCCCATCCATATAGGTACTAAATTTTATATTATAAATATTTCAAATATTCATTTTAATTAACTTTAATTATTCATCACTAAAGTATAAAGATATATAATTAAAAATACAGTATATTTTTTCATGATTAATAATTAAACTCTGTGTTCTTCAGCTGATGTGGAGGAGGCGTGGTCAGTCGAGATTAGCGATGCTGCAGTGAGTGGGCGGTTGCTGGAGCGAGGTGTACAAAGCGAGCCGCGCCGACGACGTAAGCCCCGACTAAATCCGAGCAGCACGGACCTTATGAATTCTTCACGAGGATTGCCAGATTATTAAGTCCTTTTCTAACACCATACAGCATTGGTTAGAAAACAGCTTATAATTACTATCAAGTCCATGTTTTCGTAGGCTTATTATAGAAAGTTATAATCTCAAAATGTGTTTTTTTGTATACTATAATATAAATATTATAATAAATAATTTAAGCACTAAATTAAATTATTTAATGTTTAAGTATTAAATTAAAATTTTATATATAATATACATGATTATATTATGAATTAATTAACATACTCATGCATACTTTATGATTATTTTATAAATTATTTCATATCTTAATTAATTTGATTCCCAAAATTCGATTAAAATAAAAATCAATGAAAATTAATTAAACAAAATAATAATGGTTTAATATAATATAGTATCATAAATTGATAATTAAGTATATAAGGAAACCTCACAATTCTATCAAAACTGAAGCGAATTAAGTCATTGAAAGTCGTGCATTTATAATTTCTATAAAGATTAGTTTGGAGCTTCGTATACTCGCTATATAGCACCTATATAAATATGTATTTATAACTAAATAGAGTATTGTCCTCAAATTTTTTTACTGCAGAAATGGATAGAGGGTGCAAAGTTATGCTACCCTGATTTTTTTCAGATTTTTTAGAGCCCGGGAACTATTTTTAAAAAAATATTGAATGTCCCTTTCGTGACGTCACGAGACGCCGCTCCTTAAGAAAAAGATAGGACTTGCCGCCGCGTGACGTCACAAAAAGGACTTTCAATAATTTTTTAAAAATAGTTCCAGGTCTCAAAAAAATCTGAAAAAAATCAGGGTAGCATAATTTTGCACCCTCTATCCATTTCTGCAATAAAAAAAATTGAGGACAATACTCCATTGTTTATAAGACAAATTAGAACGTTAGTATACCAGGAATCGAACTCACGACTAATATCCAAGCTTTAGTTAACTCTTTGCGTTAAAGTATTTAATTACTTTTTAAATACTATTGTATATACGTATATATGAATGTTTATTTTTTTATCAAAGAAAAATTATATTCAAATACAACATACAAGAATAATTTTATAAAGGATAAAATATTAGCAAAACTTATTTTAACGTAAACAAAAATTTAATTAACTTGGTTTTTCAAAGTCAAAGAAACCACATTATGTAGTGGTGTTATTTTTAAGTCTACAGATGAGGTAATATTAGGGGAATTTTTAAGGTAAAATAAAATAACAATGGAGAAAAATATGGTTTTTAATATGAGGATTTTAGAATGTTGCTGTATAAAAAAATATATATTTAAAAGACTTATTTTCTCGTGTTTATGGTATAAAAAATACAAGTTAAATTTGAATCCTCTCGTAGAGCTCCGGTGGTAATCCCCGCGGCCTCCTCGCTAGAACAAAAGACTGCAGTAGCGGATCTGCTGACCAGTGGCGGACGATTATTAAAATAAAGCTCCCCTACAACTCTTTCTTTCCCTTCTTCCTGCTTAATTTAAAAATCCTTTACCTTTTTTCTGTACATGTTTTTGGTCTAGCCAATGTCACCACATGGTATATAATATTACTTTTAAAACTTTTAATTTTTATATAATCTTAATTTTTTTTTTTTTTTTTTGGTATACAATAGTCTAGGAATTTGTGAGTTGTGCATGCATGTGACGCATCCATGCAATACTGCACTTCCAGAAAATAGCATGAACTTTGTCCACCTTGTTAAGTTTTTCAGCGTCAGGCGCTGATCCAAAAAAAAAACGTTTACGGGAATTGGGGGGGGGGGGTCATATAGAGCTGCAGCTCCAGTAAGTCAGGTATAGATAGGGCTTACGTGTGATCTGTCCCAATTTATTCCTAATATTAGTGTACATTGATAGCCAACGATGGACGAGTATCAGAGTAATTTTTATGGAGTACGTGAACTTCGTACCTTGTGACCGTAACGACCATAACATTCATACTCAGCTCTCGCGGCAAAAATCTTTGATTTGTCGCACTCGTGGGCCATCGATACTATAAAATTACTCTGCGTTTTATAAATAAGTTTGCCTCTTGCATAGATATAGCCAGCTGAGATTTAATAAGAACGATTTAAAGAGGAGTTATTCAAGAAGATAACCATGATGCAATTTCTCATTAGCCAAGTTGTGAACATTGAGTTCGTTGACATTGCACTAAAACCTATTAATTAGTGAAAAACCTATATATAATACTGCATATATATAGTTATCCTCCTTCGTGAATTGCGCCCAATATTTTTTAAAGGTTATAAATAAAAAAAACACACATAAATTTCACAGTTTTGTTTAGAATAAAAACTTTTTCTTTGTTTGAAATTTGGAACAATTTAAAATTCTAAAATTCAGATGTATCAGCAATTTAATACAAATCTCTGATTTATTCTCCACTTTATTGTAAAAAAGTAGTTTAAAATTATTTTGAATTAGTAATTTCCCTTTGTATAAAACTGTAGCATACTGATCACGCAAAAATTGATATAAAATAATTGCACGTACTTTTGACGTGTCAAAATTAATTATTTACTGAAAAGTTAAGTTATAAATATTTATGACCATATATAATAAAATTTAATGTTTTTCTTCATTGACAACGTCAGTTAGGACGAAGAAAGAAAGACGTCTTAAAGGAAGGATACAGTGGACGTTTTTGACAGCTTCTCGCAACTCTTGTGCTGCCATATACGTTTGGAACATATGACGTCTGTAGGGAAAAGTTAATGCTATCACTTATTCACCAACCACTATGTTATATACCATATTAAAGTCCTCTCTTTCTCACGTATAAACAAGACGCCCTCACATACGTATTTTATATGTCTTCAATTGAGATAAATTTTTTAAGCTTTCTCTCTCTATCTCACACAGTGCCTTTATCCTCCATACGTTTCGTTTCATTTATGTTCATGTATCTTTCTCTCCCTTTTTTCCTTCTCATCTTATGTTTGAAACTTTTTTTTTTACAAATGTGTATTATATTATGTGAGTGTTTGTTTCTCCTTTAATATCTCTCATAGTATTTCCTCATCAAACCGACCGTGATATTTACTTATTAAATACGTAACTTTAAGCTTCTTTTATGTGCTTATAATGATGTATTTTTATATATAATATATTATATCCTCTCGTTTTTTCTATATGTTTATATTTTTGGTTTTTACATGGAATTAAAATAATATAATATGCATTATCTTTTTTTTTTTCATATAATACAATAGGAATATAAATGAGATTAAACATGTAAGTAAAATTATAAATAATTTAAACTTTGAGTTGTTTAAAATATTAATAAATATAGGTTTATACATGAAGCTTTTGTATACTTTTGAAATTATATATTTCATGTTTGTATTTTTGCAAGAAAAATTCTCTGAATATAAATTAATTTTTTTACATAACAATTCTTTACTAAAAAAAAAACTATTTTATTTAAATAACGGCTTATAAATTTCTTTTTATCAATATATATGTTAAATTTAATTTATTATTATATTTTAATAAAACTAATGAAAGATATTATACAGAGGACATTTAAAAGTCATTTCAATGCAGTATTTGTTTAAGTGTATTTAGAAATGAAATCGAATATTTACCACTTGTACACGTTGAGCTGAGTGGCTGCTCATAATTATTTCATTGAGTCAGCCCGGCTAGTACTGGCAGGGCAGGTAGAAGGGATATGACGGGCTCTCAATAATGTATCTCATAGCAGCTAGACACCAGCAGTAACAGCGGCTCTTCCCTGACATCTCTGAGACACTACATGAATAAAGAACATGTCTGCTATATATCAAACTTTATCGTGTGTGTGATCGTGCCGTCAAATAAAATGAAAAAAACTGTTTTATCACAGTTTCAATCATCAATGTGTAACATCATAAAATTGGTTTATTTATTATATTCTAATTAATAAATAAAACGTACGATAATCTATGTTTTATTTTTTATTTTTAGTATAATACGGGGGGCATTCACAAAGCACTTTAACCCCCACTTTAGCCTCAATTTTTATCCCTGGTACTAAACATGGTGCTAAACCAGGGGCTATGTTAAGCTCATAGTTTAGCACCATGTTTAGCATCAGGGATAAAAATCGAGGCTAAAGTGGGGGTTAAAGTGCTTTGTGAATGCCCCCAATAATTATTATGTTTAATGCAATTTAACTTGTATCGATGATAATGTCAAAATAAGAAAATGCAAGATGTGAACAATAAGAAGATATATTTATTATTTATATATAACAAATACAAGTAAATTTAATTAATTTCAATATTATTATTATTTTTTTTTACACACAATATGACAGGTACAGTACATACCTACATACTTGAAACTTTTGAATGTCTCCTTTCAACTTTCAACTGCATCGCAATGTTTTATAAAGGTAAAACAAAAAGCATGCAATGTACATCGTTCGACATGTAGTGCTATTTTTTATAGAAAAAAAAATAGGCGGATGAGAATTTTTTTGTGTGGATGAATTACATGCAGTAAAGTATTTAGTTAAAATAATTTTTACATGTAAAAATATTCGAAGATGTCTTACTATATTATAAATATTATTTTTAACATCAATTAATATAAAAACAAAACAATATTTTTCATTTCAAAATATAATGTGCATATATATATATTATATTTATATATTATAATATTATATATTATAATAGTGAATTTTATTTCACTTTTCGGACTTTTACCTTTGCCGGTGTTCGATGTAATCCTTCTGTGTGTAGTATGTTGCGATGGTCACTTAGTGTTCGTGCACGTCACTAACACTTGCATGTACTACACATATCACTACGTTTCGAGAGTCAACCGCTCTCTTCCTCAGGTGATCTGAGACTGAGACTAAGTACGTGTACTTAAGAATACCTTGAAATACCTGATGTAAGACTTTAAGAAGGGAAGGGGGAGGGGGAATGAGATGCTATTTGTGGATGGTCTTACATCAGGTATTTCAAGGTATTCTCAAGTACACGTACTTAGTCTCAGTCTCAGATCACCTGAGGAAGAGAGCGGTTGACTCTCGAAACGTAGTGATATGTGTAGTACATGCAAGTGTTAGTGACGTGCACGAACACTATATAAGTGACCATCGCAACATACTACACACAGAAAAGGTAAAAGTCCGAAAAGTGAAATAAAATTCACTTTGCAAGAAAAAGTTATTTACTAATAATTAATAGTAATAAAATTTTAAATTAGAAAATAAATATTCTAAATTATTCATTACAGTCTATATAATATGAAATTTCATCTTATTAATATAAATTGTATATGTAATTATGTATACATGCTTTTATAATCCCGTGTTTATATTTATGTACGTTTTCATCATCTCTTATTGCGGTTCAGTTAACACACATAAAAAGATATTAAATCGTATTAAACACATCAAGACGACTACCACGATGACACATTTATACCTATATAAGCTCCAGGACAAAACCATGAGGCCTTGGTGTATTTAGCGTCCTTCGTTTATAAATATAGAGGGAGAGCAAGCAGCAATGTAAGCAATGAGCTTTCAAAGATTGTGCTGAAAACATATCACTAGAAAAGCTGCATGGTAGGTTTTATAGAGGAAAGGGAGAGAGGGGTCAATAGAATTTAGTAGTCCTCAATACACCCACCTGTTACTGTCCCATATAACTCCCACACATATTTACTTCAGCATTCACACAAATTATCAACCAATCAGAAACAGTCTTTTTCAATATAATCTGATGACGTCATTATTATGTGGGTGAAAGGAAATAGAATTTGACTGATAATCGAAGGGAATGATTGAAATAATAGTATATGTATATACTTGAAGTATGAGAAGGTGTATTATTATACCTGATGCTAATTTTGTGCTTTTTTTTATGACCTTTTCCAGCTATCTTTCAATAGTATAAATTAATCTACCACGTATCTAATAAAATGTTGTTGACAAAATTACTAAAATATGAAGGTATAGCTTCTCCATTGAAATTTTGACTAAAGTATAATATATTGTACATTGATGGTTTATTTGATGATTTGTTTAATTATAATTACGCTGAATCGTCAAAGTGAGAACGGCAATCACAAAGAATAAAGGTTATCTTAAAAAACACTGCAAGTATTACTTGATAAAATTATGGAATTATTTGTTAATTACCATCATAATTACGATATAATGCATTTAAAGGGTAAGTGCACAGTTGAAAAAAAAAACAAAGTTTTATAACATATTTATAATGCAGTAGATGTGGGGCATTTCTTCATAAAATTACAAATTATTTAATTCCGATCTCTCACACAATATACCCAGAATGAAATTCAATTCGATCAATATTTTAAAATATAATATTTTTCTACACTGAATTGATACTGAAGACTCTTGAGTATTTTTTAATATCAATATAAGAATTAAACGAGGCAGTATCATGAAGATTAATAATAATAATTGTTTATTGGGTTATAAGATTATAAAGTTATTAAAAAAATAATGTAATTAAATACGTGATATTCTGGCCATAATCAGGGTATACAGTATCACAAACCTTAGTTTACGCATGGAAGACATTTTGAATAGAAAATAGTTACATGGAGAACCGTCTGTCATGGCGGCTGTAGGTAAAGCGCTGGCGTGTAGCTCGTGCGAAGAAGTGTTTTTAGAGAGTGATAAGACCATCTCCTGTGAAGCTGGATGTGTCTCAGTGTTCCATCTTAAGTGTACCGATCTCAAGGAGGCTGCACTTAAAGTTATACGTGAGCATAAATGTATATTCTGGGCATGTCAGGCTTGTGTCCAGGCCAAAAATGTATCACTCGTGAGTTGCACAGAAGCTTTACGCCAAATGAACGAGCTCGTTTCTCAAGTTGAAGCCCTCAAAGTGACGGTGCAGGAGCACGAAAAAACTTTATTAACATTGACAAAGGGTAAAATTATTCCTGATAAATCATATTCTAGTGTCATTAAAGACGTGGAAAGTAATTCTAGTACAAAAAATGATAGAGTAATAGAAAATAATACTCGTGGCCGCACTCTAGTGGCAAAAATAGACATTAACAGAAAGAACACAAAATATAATTCTCGTCCTGAGAGAAATTTTGTTGCCTCTAAAAGTAAAAACAAAAATTCTAGTGAACATAAAAAAAGTTATACTGTTAATAATAATGATCAAAGTAATTCAAATAGTAGTGACAGTGATGATCTCAGTGACGTAGAGAATGAGGGTTTCAAACGTGTTGAAAAACGTCGCAGACGTGACGTCAAGAAAGTCTTTGGTACGGCAGACGACACCGAGAGCTGCCCACTACAAGCCGTCGCTCGCCGCGTGCATGTGCATGCGTGGCGGCTGAGCAAAACTACAACTGCCGATGGCCTTGCATCGTACCTGACGGGCGCACTCGACAGTGAGACTGTCACTGTGGAGGCGCTCCAAACAAGAGGTGATTACGCGTCTTTTAAGGTCAGCGTGGACTATGAATTTATGGAAAAGGTTTATGACCCTAAAATATGGCCGAAAAATGCCGCTGTGGCTCGCTTTAGATTCTTTAAGAATTCAAATTTAGAGAAAAATCAACAAGAAATAAAAACAAGTTGAATATAAATTCTATGCATAATTGTAATAATAATGTTGAGCTAATTCATATTAATATATGTTGTTTAAGAAACAAAACAGCAGGTCTATCTGACAATCTTGCAGATTTTTCAGAAAAAAAAATTGTTTGTATTACTGAACATTTCATTAAATATGGTGATTTTTCTAATGTTAAAATTGATTCATTAAATTTTGCCGGGGCATATTTTCGTAAAAAATCACAACGAGGTGGAGCAATAATTTTTACTCAAAACGTTGATTTTATAGATAGAACAGATATCCGTAATCTTTCAGTTGAAGGCCATTTTGAATGTACAGCCATAGATGTTAATTTAAGTAATGTAAATTGTACTGTTCTGTGTGTTTACCGTCCTCCTAATGGAGACATTCAATGTTTTTTTAATAAGTTAGATATCTCTGTGTTAAAAATTAGAGAGAAAAATAGAGTTCCTATAATTGCTGGTGATATAAATGTTAATTTATTTGATAATTCAAATATGGTTAAAAATTTTAAAGATTTGTTGTCTATTCATGATCTTAAGCCATTAATCTCAAAAGCAACTAGAGTCTGTGATACCACGGCTACTTTAATTGATAACGTGTTTGTACCTAATCAATTTACAGAAAATGTGTGTCGGCGATCCGTGGTCAATTTTCATTTGTCAGACCACAAAGCTCAAGTTATTGGTTTTAAAAGTAATGGTGTTAACAAAAGCGTAATAACAAAACAGTGTAGATTTTTCTCAGAAAGTAATATAAATAAATTTAATGATTGTTTATTAAGTGAAAGTTGGGGACCTGTGCTTACCGAACCAAATTTTGATAATAAGTTCAATACATTTCACAAAATTTATTCTAGTCACTTTGACAAATGTTTTCCCTTAAAAAATGTGAAGTATAATGAATATAGTACAAATAAAAGTAATAAATGGATGACTACAGGTCTTAAAATTTCACGGAAAAAAATTAAAATTATTTCAAAGCTCTCTAAATTGTATCCACAAAAATGGACAAAAGAGTATATTAAATGTTACAAAAAAATATATTTTAAATTAATTCCTGTTGCAAAAAAAATGTACAATAAAAAGAAAATTGATTCTGCTTCTAATAAAAGTGTTGCAATGTGGGATATTATCAGAACCAGACAGGGAAAATCAAAAATAAAAAGTTGTATTGATTATTTAAAAATTGACGGTGAAATTATAAAAAATCCTCAAAAAATTGTTGATAATTTCAGCAACCATTTCGAATCAAGTGTTGATAATATTAAACAAAATACAAATCTCGGTAAAAATAAAAATATTAAAAATACAGAAAATTATAAGTATAATATTTTATTAAATAATAAATCTATGTTTCATGAACCTACTTCTCCTAATGAAATTAAAAATATAATTAATAAATTTAAAAATAAAAAATCGTCTGGGTTTGATGATATTCCAGATAATATTTTTAAGAAATGTTCTGAAGGTATTTTAAATATAATTAGTTATTTGTACAATTTAAGTATAGAAAATGGTACTTTTCCAAGCATTTTAAAAACAGCACAAGTTAACCCACTATACAAAAAAGGATGTAAAAGTGATATATGTAATTATCGGCCAGTTAGTTTACTATCTTGTTTTTCCAAATTATTTGAAAAAATATTTTATATTAGATTACTTAAATTTTTACGTGTTCATAAAATAATTTCATCTTTTCAACATGGTTTTCAGGTCGGCAAATGCACCGAAACTGCAATATTTAATATGATCAATAATATTTTAAAGGATATTGATGCAAGATATAAAACTGCTGGTATATTTCTGGACTTATCCAAAGCGTTTGATACAGTAGATCATGATTTATTATTGTATAAATTGAACAGATATGGTATTAGAGGTGTATGTAATGATTGGCTAAGATCCTTTTTAACTGGCCGCAAACAATTTGTAACATTGACCAAAGTTGATAAATATGGAAATGCTTGTAATTATAAATCACAAGACCGGATATTAACCTCTTCTGTGCCTCAAGGTTCCATATTGGGCCCAATAATGTTCTTATTGTATGTCAATGACCTTCCAGATATTTGCCTTTTACATGAATCCGATCCAACTTTGTTTGCCGATGATACCAGTATTAAAATTTCAGCCCCAAATAACGAATCACTAGCATTTAAAATAAATAATACTATTCCTTTTATAGAACAATGGTTCTCAAATAATGGTTTATCAATGAATAAAAATAAAACTGAAGTCATTGTGTTCCAGACTATACAAAATAAGACACCTTTCAATGAAACAATTAAAATTAATAATACAAATATTGATATTAAAGATAATGTTAAATTTCTTGGACTGCATGTAGATAATAATTTAAGATGGGTTAATCATATTGATCAATTAAGAAATAAGCTAGCTAGCACAATTTTTGCATTAAATGAATTGAAAAATATTTGTGACATTAATTGTTTAAAAACTCTCTATTATGCAAATTTTCACTCTCAAATGAGATATGGTATAATATTCTGGGGAAATTCAAAAGACTCTGATTGTATTTTTATACTACAAAAGAAAGCAATAAGAACTATGTATAACATAAAAAAACGTGAGACATGTTCTACTAAATTCTCAGAGGAAGGAATATTACCACTACCTTGTCAATTTATTTTGGAATGTGTGTGCTTTGCTAGAAAACAATATGATGAATATTTTAATGTACCAAAAAATTACAATTACCAGACCAGAAATAAAAATTCTATAATAACTCCATCAATTTGCAGGCTAGAACTTTGTAATAAAGGACCCCTCGCAATGTGTATTAGATGGTATAATAAGTTACCACTTTGTGTAAAAGAAATTACAAATTACAGAGATTTTAAAAATTCTGTGAAACTATTACTTAATGATTGTGTTTTTTACAGTGTTAGTTCTTATTTACAGTTTAAGTTCTAATAAACAAGTTTTTTGACGTGTCTAACCTTCATATTCAAAGTGCTGCATAATCAATGTTTGTATTTGTATATGTGGAATTTGACGAATAAACCATTTGAATTTTGAATTTACCGTTTTGCGTTACGACCTTCATTTTTTAACGATAGGCGCTCGATTAGAAAAAAACATCACATCCCTAGTTTAGTTTGCCGGTTTATGAGAATGCCACGACCGTGGGCGCGGCAATCCGCTTGCCTAGCGGCCATCCCAAGTATCTAATAGACTTTTAACCTGTTATTAGTACTGACATCATGGTTTAATGTTCATTAATTTAGCGAACTTTAAAACCAAAACAGAAAATGCACGCTGCCATGATTTTTGTTATAGTGACGTCACAGGAGCTCGAAATCGATTAATTAAATCGAACCGAATCGAACTAAACCGATCAGCTGAGCTGAAAAAAGGCGTTCGTTTTAAAATAAAAGACAGATCGGAATATACGTCTATATACGCCTCCAGAAGCTATAATAAATCCAGAATGTTACTTTTAAATGCGTAAGGGTGCTTATTTGATTTAATTTCACCACTTTTTTTCAAGTTTTTAGCATTTTTGGTGTCGACGTTTTGTCACAACAGCGGCTCCATGCGGCCCCACTGGCCTCAGGCTTTCGTCTGGAAGAGGTGCAAACTGGTCGAAGTGGTGGCGACGCGATTTTGAAATCAAATTAAACTTACTTTTTTATACTTTTTTCTAATAGTTATACATATTATAGAAGCATGTAATATTTTTAAAAAATTCCATAGTTTAAAATAACCTTGTTGTGGGAAATTTTAAAAAAATGAAGATTACTACGCCTTGGCGACGTCTAGTCTGTGATCTCAGGCGTAATCTAAGGCTTGTTTTACTGTACATAATATTCTATGCAGAGCTTTATTAATGAATATCATACAAATAATTTATTTAATTCAAAATAATGCAGTACATACTGTATAATTCCATTATATAGAGCTTGAGTTAATCATTCGTGAATAAAATTAATCTTGCATTAAATTAATAATAGTATATACTTTTTCATCACAGGTAAAAAAAAAATAGTTATAAATTTTAATACACAATGTAGATATATAGGGTGAGAGAAGAGAGTTAAAGGTCCCAGAACGTGTACCATTGATTACCATAACTGGCGCTCAGGGCTGGAGTAGACGCCAGGAGATGAGCCAGAGGAGGATTCTCTCCATTACGCTAAGAGTGGCGAGCGAGCTAGCAAAAATTAGCTTTAGTAAATTAAGTGCATTCTTTTAATTCCCTCCCCTTCTCTCCTCAACGTTGCTGTTCAGAGATAATTAACTTCAGCAGCAGGATGGGGGGGAGGGGCTCGGGGGAGCAGCGCGCGTACTGACCACTGAGGCCAGAAGATTAATATCATACACATAAAAAATAAACGAGAAATGAGGAATGTTGGTAATAATGTTGCGTAATAAACAAATTGTATTAATTTTATAAATAATAATAATAAAAAGTTTTCATTTCAAATTTTATTTTTACGTAATTATATATTTTTGAAATAAAAAATATTTGTTTATAATGATGGTTTTATGGAATTTTTATTTTTAAGATGATAATGCACAAAATTATCAGGTTGTTGATGTCTAGATTGAAATTAAATTTTAATTTATAGTAAAAAAAAAAAAAATAAATAAATTAAAGAAAAACTTGACATGTATATTAATATAATAACAATTTTTGTTGCAAGGTAAATATTTTTTTTTATGAATTTAGAAGAATAATAATTACAAAACATGATGAAAACTGAAAATAAACAAATAGTTTTGTGAAAATGTGCACGCTCTAGGTATGTAATTGGGTGAAATGGGTCAGAAAAAATATTACCTAAAACTGTGGTGGTATTCGTGTTTGGTTGTTGTTTTGTTTTTTGTCCCTTGCCTCATCATTTCACGTCAAGTCTTGAAGACGTCATTAATTTCCCCTGCCTTGTATGTAACCCGCTTCATTTGGCTGCTGAACAATTTGCCTAGCCTCAAGGCGTGATATTCTGGTGAGGCGGACACTTATTAATTGTGTTAGTGTATTTACGATTTTGATTAATTTACAAATGTTAAATTTATGTTCCAAATATTGGTGTGATTGTGGAAATGCCAACATTCATTTGTACCAAAATTGATACCATCAAGCATAACCAGAAACTATAATATTAGAGACCTCCGTGTCTTAATAACTTAATATGGTCAGTAAATCAGCCAATATTTCTGAAGCTTCACTGATTCCGACAGTGGTGCTATCGGGAAACAGTGAACCTTCTGAGATTTTGGCGAATTAATTTTCTGGATAGAAAAAGACACGATGTTCTCTGCAAACATATTAAAAACATGTTTCTTTAACATAATTTTAATTTAGCTTTACATTTTAGTGGTTTAGTGCTCTCATTTGGTTCCTATCAAACGCTTAAAATGTTATAGTATTTTATTGTACTGAAATAATTGGAAAAATATTTACTTAAAAATATAATGCTTGATGTAGAACGGAATTTTCATTAATTAAATAATTCATGTAAAAAAATAACGTCAAATTGTTGAATTTTATATTGTTAATTATAAATTTAATTTTAAAAGTTTTGTACAATATGTATATATAATATAATATACTGTTTTATTAACAATCTGACAAAAATGTTTTACTACATTGCTTAAATTTTAAATTAAGAATGCATTTTATTGCAAAATTATGTAGACTATAACATATACACAAGAAAATTGTGTTAAAATTACATAATATAACTCTGCGGAAAGCCAAGCGGTGTTTTAATATAACTTTAATAAGCGAGTAGCACATGCAGCAGGAAAATGTGGGGTGGTTGTTGGGAGGGAAGGGAAGCAAGTTATTGCCGGGCTAGCTGTGCACATTATTGTAAGACTTCAGAGAGAGAGAGAGAGAGAGAGAGAGAGAGAGAGAGAGATTCCGCTCGGCAATTGTTTACAAAATACTATTGTTTCCTAAATTCAGGCAATTATGTCCTGCTTGGCATCGCTGCCTTCGTCACAGGAACATATAGAGTGAATGCCAGCCAAACTTAGTGGTGACCATGGTCTGCAGTAGAAATGTTCATATGTAATAATACAACTAGATGAACTACAGAAGAGAGATAGAGAGAAATTTAAAAGAAGGCACTCTTCCTGCAATGTATAATAGTACTCGTGAAGTCTAAAAACATGAATTAGAAAGTACTACTTTTAATACAAGAAATATAATTCTAATGATCAAATAAATATTTCTAATTTCTAAAAATTTATTCAGAAATGTACACCTCATGGCTTAGAAATGTTCCTTTTTTCTCAACATATATCATATATATATATAATTATATATATATATATAACATTATATATACATAGTAAAATATGCACTCATG